>JAVTVY010004270.1:0-386968 GCA_036873755.1 Hanleya hanleyi | reverse complement strand
GATATGTGGTCAGTGCCCTGTAGTTGTGCAGCGTGAAGTTCCTCCGCGTTTCGCGTTTATTTTCAAGAGTTATGGCCCTTTGTTCTTGAAATCTTAGTGAATTGCGACTTGTCCGGACAACATCTCGGTTAATATTGTATGGACAAGTAGGAAATTTGCATGATATGTGGTCAATGCCCCATAGTTGTGCAGCGTGAAGTTTCTCTGCGTTTCGGTTATATTTTCAAGAGTTATGGCCCTTTGTTCCTCAAACCTTAGTGAATGGGATATATATATATATATATTTGTCCAGGCTGGATTGATACTTGGGATATACATTGTACATTATACAATTAAATCAAGGTTAAGAAAGTGACGAAAGCAGAGTTGTGATATTTATGCAAATTAGGCCTTGATCGACCACTTAAAATCATCCTATTTTCAATTAACCGATTTGAACGGGGAAAGTGGCTATATATATGTTATTCTACATTCCAAAGCAGACCACATAGGTCCCGAAGTATGAAATTGCCCCAAAAAGGGTGAATTGGGTGCAAAATTCAAAATTCACTGATCGCTTCATAATTTCACCATAATATACTCCAATGAATGTAGATCTCATAACCAGGTCACATTTTCGGATTTGGCGAAAAGCCCTGGCGACCATCTTGCATCAAAACATTGTATTATCACTTATTGGTCGATCGACTTGATACTCGTAATATGTATTATATGAGGCATGGCGAAAGAAGTGATTGAAACAGAATTTTTATAATTATCCAAATTAGGCCTCCACCGACCAATACAGAACAGAAGAGTGGCAGGGCAGTGTCAGACTAAAGCGGAATGGGGGGCATACAGTTAAGCTTTCCTGCGTTGATTCTCTTTCTTGATCTTGAATCGTCTGGCTGCTCGAAAACTAGGGGCATTCTTTATTATGTTTGGGGCATTTGTTTTTTTCGCGTTTAGGTCTTACTCTGCAAGCCAGGTTGAAAAAAAGCCCCACTTGAGAACTTTGTCAATTTTCATCTATACCATGATTATCTGTGAACATATGGGGTATCAGGTTAGATGTAAAGTGGAGCAGATTTATGTATTACTGCTGAAATGACTCCCTACAGCTATTTATTCGGCCGAAAAATGGGCTAGGCGATCCTAGCACTCGTAGTAATGGCGCAATCTGTCTGAATTTCATCATATATTACTAACCAATAATGGTAGTGTTATAGTACCATGCTTTTTTTCTTCTCAAAAAGTGGGTATATGTGTTTACATTGCTATATATGTCTTAAAACTGATCCAATCTATCTAAACGCCACGATGTCTTTATCAGCACTGCGTAGCGCTGTTTTATATTATCTAAGATCATGGTTGTATTCCATCCATATCGTGCAGTTGAAGGTGAAATCAAATGTTATTTCAACCAAAAATATCTCCGTATTGAAAAAAGCGGTAAACTGTCATATCTTTCATCTTGATGACCCTAGCTGTCTGAAATTCACTATAATATATTCAGTATAAATGTCAATGTCATATACAATTAGAATTTGCTTTTGTATCTCAATTGTATGACTTCATTCAGGGGCCGTAACCAAATATCCGCTTGAAGAAATATTCCCTTCCAGGGAAGGGGGTGTTCTTGTATCTCAGTCATAAAATGTCACTTGGAGGTAATATTCACGTGTCAATTGAGCAACAAGACCTGGAAAACGTGGGTGTATGTATAGGAAGGGGGATATCTACCTTAACTAGAGCCCTATAAGTCTAAACTTAATTAAATACTACTCAGAACTATTGTCAGTATTTTTTTTTCTAATTCCAGCCGATGATATCAACCGGGGGCCATATCCAAATTACTGATTGCAATAGAATGCTTCCTTCGGCAAAGACAGTAGGGATAATAACATTTTTTGATTCTGTCACTAAACATTAACAAATATTCAGAATTAGTCTGCATTTAATTAAATTTGAACACGACTAAATACGTAGTTTTGTGTTGCGGAAGTTGGCATGGTGCCAGGAAATATTCAGTCCAATTTCACCATCCAACTGCACCACATCAGAGGAATAGCATATGGAATTAAGCGACCATGGTTGCTGAAAGGCAATCATGGCGGAGCTGGTAAGCTGAATTTAGATCGGTTACCTGAGTACCTTCCCAATTTTGGGGCAATGGCTTGCCCAAGAGCTGGGCTAATCGCAATGAGAACAGGGTGATACGATACAATTACAAGCGTCTAGTCCGTCATTCATAATCCAGCCGTCGTCCATTAGAGAATATCCGCGTCCATAATCCAAAGACCTATTCGATTTTCCACATAACAGTATTAGCACCAAATTCAAAAAGACAATCATAGTATACATAAACATAGGCTTGTTTCCTGCAAGAGAGAAGCGGTCAACAGTTTTCAATGATGCCGGCAAGACATCATGATGTTCCAAAAATATCAAATCCGTATCGCTGATCAGTATTCTTAATCCATAATATTCGTTATAGAGTCGTCATCTAAAAAAAAAGATGTATCTCAGTCACGCTTTGATTGTGACTGTTCATATGAGTACCATGAGGATCTTGAAGTACATGGGTTCATACGGCCCCTAGCCCCGGGTTAAGCGGAATTAGACACAAGTTACGAAACGTAGCGCCATAGATCTTGCACGCTACGTTCGTATTTTGCTATCAGCATGCGATATGTATCGCCAAATTTGAGAAACTTTGAGTGGAGGCGCTTGGTGGAATAGCCCTGTTTTATAAGTTTCTGCAACAATGTTTTGTGACGTTGATTAAAATCATCACATTTAACACAGGATCTAGCAAATGCTACTAAGCGAGATATGTATACGCCATATGCAGGTCCCACTGGAATATTACTATCCAGAAAGGGATAGTTTACGATGTCGAAATTGTAATCATCTCTTTTGTCATAAAGTCGACGAGAGAGAATGCCCGCTTCATTTTTATAGAGATAGAGATCTAAATAAGATGTGCCTGTAGGGCTATCTGTAGTTTCCTTCAAATCCAGTGAAGGTGGATATATATCCTTCACTGCGTCATTTATATAGCGATTATCCACAGCGAGAAGATCGTCTATATAGCGTTTGGTGAATGAGAAGGAACGGGCTTTGAATGGATCGGTTTTTGAAAGCGCCTGCATATAGTCATATTCATAAGAGAACAGATACAGGTCAGCCAACAGGGGTGCACAATTAGTACCCATTGGAATACCTATATGCTGCTGATATATTGTGTTGCCAAATTTCACATAGATATTTTTAATGAGAAATTCAAGCAACTCTATAAACAAAGAAACATCCCATGAATGATATCTCTTGTATGTAGTCGAGCTAAAGAATGCTTTATGGCTTCCGACATTAATATATCTACGATCAGTTTTCTTGAACACAGATACTATTAATGAACTTAGACGGTCAATAAGGTCCTGATGAGGGATTGTAGTATAGAGAGTCGAGAAATCCCATGTGGATACATGTCTGTACGGTATGTGACCTTTAGCATCAAGTTCTTCCGTAAGACATTTTGAGTTTTTCAATATCCACATACATTCAACGCCAGAGTTCTTAGAAATAGTGGCGCAATACCTTTCCCAAAATGCTTTTACCTCCTGAAGGGCCCTCGTCAATAGGGTTGAAAGAAGCTTGGTGGTGCAGCTTCTAGAACCAGCTATGAATCTAGCTTTGTATGGTGATTTATGCATTTTGGGAGTCCAGTATATTTTTGGTATGTCGTTATGATTGGTTGGAAGACAAATACCTCTTTCCCTGAGAAACTTTTTGTGATTGTTAAATAAATCGTCCAGAGTAAATGCAGTTTGGGAGTAAGTAGACGTATTTGATGAAGATATGTCTACACTCAATTCTTTAACCAGCACCTGGTAATAGTAATATTTACATATGAATATTATATTATTCGGAGCTTTGTCTGCTGGGACTATGACGAATTTACTCTGGAGATTTGCTAGAACTTCTTGCGAATTGAGGTTTCTCAGAACTTGTTTTGCTTTGGGAAGAGTACTTCTGTCAATATGGCGGATTGTTTCAACGACCTTGCTCTTGGTGAGGTCCAGCCAATCAGCGAGTACTGTAGGTTCAACTTTTTCTCGCTTAGACCAATCAATAACGTACTGTTCCAATGCAGACAGGACTATCTTCTGGTCGGCCTTCAGATGTATTCTTCTTGGCTCTCTATATTTAGGTCCCTTCATCAGGAGTAATTTCAGATCCTTATCACTCACCACATCAAGGTCACCAGTCACCATATGTTTGTATGGTGTATAGATAAAGTTCGACGATTCACAATCACAACTATAGCCTCCTGACGTGTATAAGTTCCAGTCAAACTCCTGGACAGCATTGGAGTAATTGAATATTTTGGTGGTTATAGATTTAGTGTACTTATATGAAATGCAAGGAGGTTCTGTGAACTTAAAATAGTTTGGTACAGCGTTGCGTACCTCTGGATCATTCAGGATTCGAGGTAAATTAATGATGTCCAGTCCTTTATCTAAGTAGTTGAGTTTCAAGAAAAGCCGATCTTGAGAGGTTTCGATTATGTTCACTGGACGATACAACCGAAAATACGCTATATCTTGACATACTTTAATGATTTTTGATGGTATTATATGTCCTGAAGACGCAGATTGTTGTATATCTCTGGCTATTTGATCTAAAGCTCTCAGAGGTAACGCATACAGAACTGTACGTAAGCTATGTATACTATTGGGTGTGTTAGTTAAACCCACTAAGTAATTTAAAGTGATATGATCGTGAATCATCGAACTATTAAACTTTCGCCAACCATGAATGAGGGATCAGTAATGTTAGTGCAGAATGGCCCATCTGCTGGAGTTGACCATCTATAAATGGTTGACAATCCCATTTAAACAACAATAATAGCTGCATAGCAACTACTCATTGAACATATGTATTTATTTAAAAAATTCGAACACCAAAATCGATCCTGGCATTTGTCCTGGCTTGATTTCAACATACGACGATACTTCGTACAAACGGTCCGGGATTGCACGTCGAAGGACAGACATTATACGTTTCTTGCCTAACTAAAAATACGCATCTAGCTTTCTGAGCTTGGTCTGAGTGAGCCAGTCATTATTATACTATCTGACTGACCGGACACCACCCCGCAACCCCCCACCCGCACCTGCAGTCAGCGCAGCCGCATTCCAACTTCCAAGGAAAATAAACCAGTTATGTGCTCAACACTTTACATGTTCATGGCTCGTCGAGATGTGATATTACACACTCATTCAGGTGTGTTTTGAAACGGGTAAGCCTGTCTGGGTATAGCCATGCGTAGTCATTGAGTGATACGCCGTGATAGGATACAGCTTAGAATAGAGTCTCAGTTCACTGAGGCCAGCATCATTAGTATTTAAATCGATAACCTTACTGGGGTCGAATGACTAGATATACTTTTTAATATATGCTCAATATACTTTCCACGGCCATGTCTGACTGCACCATAGTGTCCCCATGTCTGACTGCACCATAGTGTCCCCATGTCTGACTGCACCATAGTGTCCCCATGTCTGACTGCACCATAGTGTCCCCATGTCTGACTGCACCATAGTGTCCCCATGTCTGACTGCACCATAGTGTCCCCATGTCTGACTGCACCATAGTGTCCCCATGTCTGACTGCACCATAGTGTCCCCATGTCTGACTGCACCATAGTGTCCCCATGTCTGACTGCACCATAGTGTCCCCATTGATTCGTTTTAGAAAATTGTGCACAAGTAATCAGAGATAAAATGAAAGATCATGGAATTGTTTCATTATTCGGGAAATTTATCTAAACGTCGTGGGTGGACAATGATTCACATCAAAACATATCATCATTGGCTCATTCTGCCTTCATCTGTTATCCATTGTTTGTCTTCTGCAGATCAAGGGACCCATTCAGCTTCAAGGGACCCATTAAAAATTTGAAATTTACTTCGTATGGAATGCAGGCAATTGCACTGAACCATAATCCAAATTGGTTAGCGAATGCGGTGACGATTGTCTTCTCAAGTATATATATTTGAATAAGATCACATGAACAATGAGGTGATCTCGCATGTTCTCCCCGTAGAAATGTTACTGAAACAAGCTGAAATCAACAAGAAACAGTAAATCTAACAAAACTGGTTGTGTACAGTTAAATCTGAAATTGCCCTCCATTACATGACAAAATTAATGATAAAATTAATTAACTAAGCAATGATAGTAAAGTTATCTGAATTTATTGTAGCAATCATTCTCTAGATGTTATCATTTTCATTCATACTCGTTTGACACAAAGCGCTACGCGAGCGAAAACAACGTATCTTTCAGTTGAACCTCAGACGTAGCAACCAGTGACCGTAAACTGAGCCTCCAATGGTTAACACTGTCAGTACCTGATGCTGTTGTTGCTAAGAGATGTATAACTTAATATACAGAGCCTGGAATATTCATTAAGAATATATGCTGATCCTGATAGCTATGCTCTATCAACACAATCTTTTCGGCGGAGAATATAGTTTGTTTAGTTTGTATTTCAAAACGAACCTCAGTTGATATAAAGAGAAGAAAACAGTATGCAGTAATAAACGACAAATAAAAAAAGATAGAATGAAACAGTATTAAGAAACATACCCCGCTTTACAGCAGCGAGTTTTCAACTTGATATTTGTATATGGTCCCCAGAAGAATACTAAAAGTTGAAAAACGACCACCTAATCCGCTAATGCATAACTCTGCTCTCAAGATTTCAGTAATAAGTGATGAAGTTTAGACACCCCAGACTATTAAGAAATTTGTGGCAGGTCATTTATACATAACCCCCTTTGCAGGACTGAATGTTTTGTTCAACTGAAATTTGAAAACAGCACCCAGTTACATCATAAAGTTGAAAGACAAAACAAACTTTACCAAGTAAAACCAATGCTAAGTAATGTTGAGCAATAAAATATGATGCTTACACATATTTGGATCATTATTAACAAGGCTACAGCAATACACTTTCAAATACCCCCATTTTGGTAAGGAGTATTTTCATACTGGGTTGAAATTTAAAAACAAATCCGGATTGCCTAGGACAATGGCATTAATGCTGAAAAACAGAATGAATTTCAAACAGAGAGGATCATTATTAGGAAAGATATAACAGTTCAATCAGACATAACCCCATTTTCATGAGGGAAAACATTTTTATAGATATAATTTGAAAACTACCCCAGTTACATTACAGTTGGAGCACAACCTCGATCTTAGATATTAGAAAACATCGCGAGGTAACAAGGAAAAATATTTTACAATGTTTAGATAGATTGGATCAGCATTAGGAATGATATAGCAATACAAATATACATACCAGTTGACATTTGGATATGGTCCCGAAGTGACGTCATACACTTGGGATACATTCACAAATCTTGATAATACATAAGTCTGCTATTATGAATGACTAATATATAAAAAAACATAGGCAGACCAGACCAAGAGCTAGAGCTTTAAGCTGTTACATTTCAACTACTCCCTTTCCGACAAAATAAAATGAAAAACTGTAGTGGCACATTTCGTCCGCTTTAAAATGCTGCACCACTTTGGAAATCTATACCCACCCTGGGTGATATCCCCAATAGTCAAAGAAACTGATGGTACATGTGAAATTTTCACGAAAATCCGATTCTGGCTCCCAGACTATCTGTGGAGAAGCTGTTCCTTCCTGTGGGTAGATCGTTTTTGCTGTGCTAAGTTAACACGGATAGATGAAGTTAGTAAATATGAACAATCCACCAACCTACCCTGACAAGCAAAACACACTGCCTAAGATAAGCAACTGTGTACAGACCTAGAATTAAACGACACTGAATTTACATGGAGTTCCGACATTAACATTTGGAATTTTTAAGTTCATGTAAAAAATATTAGGTAATAAAACGGAGCTCTACTGCATACTCATGTCCGCTTCACAACATTAATCATGACAAGACCGACGCCGAAAACTCTGAACCCCTAATCAACCCAATGCACCAATTATCAGCCATGTTCCTTGTGAAATGGGGAGAAAGACATCTAAACTGATAGAGCAATTAATCGACCATTACAGGGATTAAATAAGATAAAAAATGAGTGCATTTTTACAAGTGCAAAATTAAGTTGTGCAGCCCAACTTTATCAGAAGGGAACACACATCTGCGCTTTCCAAGTCAAATAAAATCTCGACATCGAATAACCTGAGCCTGTTTGCCCCGATATACAAGTACAGTGGGCGAAATCTCCTGTTCCAGTATTGATATCTATAGCCGATCCACATGTAAGCTTGAACTTGGTTATGACAGCTGACACAACCTATGCCAAGATCAAAGGCTCTATTCTGTCCAATGTGTCGGTGCCCATATCTGGCACATCGATGTCAATGTTTCTCAGTTGCTGTATAGGCATCACTTGGATGTTTCCACTGGCAAGTTTCTGATACGTGATTCTGATTGGTTGAACCTCCCTATACAAGTAACAGCGATTAAAGCGATATCTAACGATATGTAAACGGTCATGTGCGAATGGGAAATTTCTTGAATAAATTTATAACTAGAATAGAAAATTCTGCTGGAGAGGAGTTGAGATGATTGATATAAAACCATTTAATAGACAGCTGTACACCAAAGCATACAGCAGTCCACTAGATATAGACATTTCGAGGATCTGAATGTACCAAAATCATCTGAGCAATATAATCTGACGAAATAGGAGACCTCATGTTAACTACATTAAAATTCTTTAAAACTGGATGTGCCCTAGACCCGACGGTTATACAGCAGAATTACACAATTTGTGCCGAAGAAACATCACTGAATATCTCATAAAATCTCTTATAACCCGGGGAAACATCCAATGACTTAAAACAGGAATCAACAAATGTAGACCAATAAAAATGTTGAATGTTTCATACAACATTGGGTCAGCAACATGTTATTATTGACTAGAAGATTTATTGGAGAAGGTACCAGATTAACCTGTGGAATAATGCAATATATCGAAGCCAATCAGATCTGGGAATGATTCGTATGAGTGAAAACGCATTTGATTATATCGACTGGAACTTCATCGTCCGTGCGTACTTGTTAATTGTTTCAATTTCAATTCAGCTTTTTCCCTCAGATATCTTGCAGTTGATGTGAAGGAGATCGTCTCTCTCCATAATTATTTGTATATTGTGCAGAAATACTATAGAAATCTTGCTTACAAGCAGCAAAAATATATAAATATGACACGACAAGTTTCCTTGGTGGATCCTTGGACAATATAAACATTATGTGGATAGGTTCCTAAAAGAACAGTGATCAAATAAAAAAATGAAATAGCAGCTCACTGAACTATCGCCTTGTGCTCGATCTATAGAGTTCCCATTAAATGTAGAAAAGATGGTCGAGCGAAATTATAAAGACGAATTAAAATCCACTGAAATGTCTATAAAATTGTGGTTCAAGAGAAATATCTCGGTCATGGGTATAGTTGGTATTTTGAAATCATTGTCATCCAAACTGAACCCTGTATTCTACTCGGAACCTTTCGGAAACTCCCCAGTCGGTGATAGTCTCCTTTCTAAAGAGCTATTTCAAATTTGTCTGATATGGATCACATAGCTGAAAATAGGCAGTTAAAGATATTAAGGGCAGAGACCTGAATGCGTCCTCAAAAACACCTCTTTCAGACTTTTGGTTACGACGAGTACTAAATGGTAAACATAAATGGAAAGATTTTTTTTTTCAGATATACCTTTCCCCGATACTCCGAATCTTTAGCCGACCCTTTGCCCAAAACAAATTATGCTCGGTTCATAATTGCTCCAGTATAGAATGCAAACCAGTATAGAATGTTATACTTGTTACTTATTAATGTGAAAAAAACGTATTGCGAAAATTGAAAATATACAGTCCGAATTGAAAAGCATAAATGAAATGATTACGGTCAATCAAAACGCCAAACAGAGTAAGTCTGAACGATTTTGGCCTCCCTCTTCTTCAATCCCTGGGCAAACTAGTTGACATTTATTGCATCATGACCACAATTTTACATCCTCTACATTTCTACATCCTCACGGGACAAAGGTAACGGTTTTCGATTGACATTAGCAAAATTAAAACATGTTATACGTTGGGCGGAATTCCATCAACTTTGACAAAAAATATAAAACAAACATCACAATGTTAGTTCTTAGTCTTTACGATTATATTATCGTTCCCTCGATATATTAGTGTCTTAGGTAAGGTGATGTAAACCAAACATGGGATCAATTTATGACCATTTTGAATATGGGAGATAAGACAGACACCGTAGCTATACGGCAAAAGGTATATACATAATTTGACGGGTAGGTATAGCTGTATGTTCTTCTGTTCTATTTTGATATGTTTTTATTATGTATTTGGCTAAAATGGGAAAAATAATCAAATATCAATTGCAATAATCAAAAATAATGTAGAAATCATAACACAAATATGATGTAGTCCATACTTCCTGGAAAGCATAGTCCACAGAAAGGCTATAAGATAAATAGACGAGTATCATCATATAGAAAACCAGAATTGGAAGACATTAACATGATTAAGGCGCTTAGAAACCGATTTCCGTTGTATCGAAGTAAACTTTCTCATGTTACTGCAGTTGTCATAAATGTTGATTTTTCCATTTTTAAAATCGTTGTAAACTATTTTGTGGCACTGATCGCTGTCAGAATGTATGACTGAAACAAGTAATTTGTCGTTTGATTTCTCGAGAGATACTCACGGTGAAATATTCCTAAATTGTGAACAAAGGAAAGAAGAAAAGTTGTTTTTCAATTTCTCTTCGTTTTGTACATTTGGCTATTGTGACCATGAAATTAAACAGATAGCGGATTCAGCATGATCGGAATGGAACGTTGGCATTTTTGAAATGGTGAAATGCAAATTTGAACAAACTGAACTAAAACATTTTGGTAGATTTTCTCAATAATGAAACGAATTCTTTTCTCTCAAACGTGATTGTAGTATAGATCTTACATGTGTAAAAACATTGGCTGACGGCATTCAAACAATGCAACCTAAAAGTCGCGATTGTGTCACGAAATCACATGCTCATCCCAGTGAAAATCCACAAGCGGAGACATTTCATGTTTTTATAAACTTAGTTTTCTTGACTTCAGAGGCCATGTGAGATTACGGGCATAAATCTGTGAAAATCGCACAAACTTTACCAATATCCGTGAAAGACGCGGCGTGGCAATTCTCTAAGCTAAGAAATAGTCCATTTCCTTTCACGTTGCACTGTGGCGTTGTCTTCATAAGGAATGGTTGAATTTTAGCCAATCCGGGATAAGCCTGATCACTTAAGCCCCTCCCCTTTGTCTGTTGTATCAGGTTTGTGTGTTTTGGGGACATCATTCGCGTCAGTGTGTCTATCTCTGTGTTCACTGGTTCTCCCAGAAATCCGGCCCTTTTACAGTTTTTAAATCCTCTAACACCAAATAAAGTGCTAGCTGACATTGCTTTTTGTGTGCGGCTGCCGTCAAGAGATTCTCGCGTGCATATGCAAGGTCATGTATAAGGTGTTTAAACATCATCAAATCTATTTGTTATTTGCAGGGACGTATCAGAATCAGTCGGAGCGAACTTTCTAAAGATATAATTTCGAATAATATGACTCATCCGCAATTTGAAAATCGATTTGTTTTGAAAGCTGAGAACTTTAAGATTTAATTTCGATCTCAGTGAAAATGGTAACTTAAAACAAAATAATATTATGCTACTGCTAATGTATACAAGCACAAAATTAGTCATGATTTGAGGTTGTCTTGAACATTGATCGTGAAATCTGATTTTCATTCTCTGCATGAATTAGACACACCATGCAGTCTTGTTGAAATTTCATCACTGAGCACTGTTGCTTTCCCCTCTCATTTTTCTCCTTTCTTTTGAATTATACCTTTATTGAATGGTGATAAATAAGTAATATGGAAATTGTTTTCCAATTATTGCAGCTTGATTCATTATTCAGGCAATACAGATGCCTAGTGATTGTCGAAATACCGGAAACACATAGGATTCTCTAAAAGACCAAACATAGCTAATAAGTCATGTTTGTATGTGTGTGGGGTGGGGTGGGGGAAAGTTCATAGCTTGAAAGCTCATAGCACATGCACGGGAATTCATTGTATTATCATTCGAATTGACTAATGGTGAATTCAAAGTATTATTTGTATAATCTGGGACAGAATATAACTATTGTCTCAGGTATGGTGTTCCCTTATATTTTGTGTTCCCGATACCGATGTTCCAATATGTATGACTTGCACTGTTTCAAAATACTGAATCTTGAGATAAATATTGGAAGTTGACGGATAAGATATGTTGCAAATTTGAAACTAATTTGCACACGATTGTGCTGATATTTCTTTCACTTGGTAGTGCTTCTTTCTTTTAACGCTGAACAGCAAAATACCCTTCCTTCTCGGCGAAGCATTGATTTGATTGATTGGAATTGTAGTTTAAGGGCCGCTTCCCATACGGATTTCGCGGCCCATCAAATCAATGTGTTATTTTAACTTCACGTTACATTTCTTAGTTCATTTGAAAATTTCACAAGCGCTGTATTTTAAAATAAAGAAATAAATAAATTAAAAACAAGCACAGGCATTGGTTTTACTTCCTCGTCATCTTTTTATATTACGTGATTGTCATTTCCTCTTTGTCAACTTTGACGCAGTTAGCCAATCAACTGAACTAGCACTACCGATTTATCCTCTGGTATTATTGTGCAAGTACCTCAATGATCATGCTGATTGATGCATCAAGAAACTCCTTATAATCCATTTGTTTCTGATGGATTTCATAGGCTTTGAACACCAATATAGACCCCAATCACCATTTGCTCAAATTAAAGAACACCAAGCCTTAAACACGAACGTTAGCTATCTCGGTTCAAGGACTGAATCAGCAGTTATTCTAAACTAATCTGATTGGTAGCACATCATACTGGTGGCGGGACTGTGCAATGGTCATGTACATCCACCAAAAAGCAAGTGGAAATGTTAGCGGAATGCAAGTTGTTATTAAGACTACCTGGGTGTTAAGGCTGTTAACAGGTAAAATGACTATGTCGAGCATGCACTTCGGTACATAGATGGTCAGATATGTAAGAGGTGAACACAACTGGCGACTAAACAGCAAACATATGACTCCACAGGAAAGCCTCCCTCAATACCTCACATTCAGACTATAGAATACGGAGGATGCTAAGATATAGCCTAGGTATAGCCGAGCTTTTATTGCTGTTGTTCATGTGGAGAAGATGAGGTAACACATGTCACCCAAAGCACCGACTTGAGTGGAATAAAATAGATTAACTCGGCGGCTGCGATGACAGATCAGCTCAAATAAGTAACTCATTTGATATTGAATATGGTAAATACGAGAATACCCAGAAGAACTATGTAATGTCCGATGTCGTGCGGTAAACTTCCCACCAAGGCAATAAACCTACATATATTTAAGTTTGGTTTAATGTGACATTCAAGGTTATTTCACTCATATGGTGACGGCCAGTCTTAGAGATGGAGGAAGCCGGATTACCCGGAGCAAACCACCGTCCGTCGACAAGTAACTGGCAAACAACACATGCACCAGATCGAACCCGTACCGCAAATGATAAAAGGCGGGCATCTGGGTTAACGGTCCAGCAGCAGAATCCTACCATATACAAATAATAAATTAGCGAGAGAAAATTGACGACGTCAGCCGACTAAAAAGTCACCATATAATTTCCTCGGCACCTGACATTCAGGCAAGAATACGGGGGCCGCGAAGGATTCATCATATATGGATAAGGAGTAAGCGATAATACAAAATAGTGGAGGGGACTTCGACGGATAGAAAGTGTTGCTGTAACAAGATGTCACATAAAAGCGTCAGACATACATTAGCCAGCCGACGTCTATATAAACTCCCCGTGTCCATCGAAAGAGGCTACTCACGACAGTTTGGATGGCGAAGTGTCCGGTTTGTTTCTATCTGGCGGTCACCTAGTTCATCATTTTCCAACAGAAGACTGGATAGGGCTATTCCATCATCGCTCTGAAATATCTGTATCTAATACCGCTCAAGCCGGCACAAGGGGCCGTGTGGTCAGGGCATTCAACATGTTCGCATGAACACACGCAATTAAAGTAGACTGGGGTACAAATCATCACATGGATTACTTTCGGTTCCTGTGAGGTTTTTATAAATATGCAGTCAGTATTCTTGTCTGCGGGGTCATATGACTTTTTGTCAGTACTCCAACATTGTTTGCCACTAACCTTTAATGTTGCGTTCAATTGGCACCATATGTAAGTAATCATAAATAAAAACAGATAAATGCAAGCTAGTTTCATGCAAGCGATAATTGGTCAACAGTTTTCAGTGATGCTGGTGAACAATCAAGTTCCTATCACCAAATCCGTATCACTGACCAGTATTTTTTAATGTAAATGTGATTTCAAGATTGCAAAGCGTGGCGTCAGTGAAAATGCCCACTAAAATCGCATTTTACCTTACAGTGAGTGATATTTATGAAACTTGGGATGATGTTTATATGGATGGACTATGACATTAAACAGATATTCTGACTGTATTGTACCCGAACACATCACAAGGAAACCCTATACTTTCCAAACAAAATTGCCAAACGTTTGTCACTGGAGGAGAGCATGGAGCCTTCTAGAGCCGATAGGCTCTTCTGGGATCCATGATTGTATAGATACCAATTGCGCAGTACAGTATCCAGTTTGCACTTCCCAAGTATCCAGCTGTCAGTATCCAAAATATGTTCTTCACCTACAACTATTACAACTATTACAACTATTTCTTTACACTTGTATTCATGTTATCCTTCCATACTTTTTATATTGCTAAAGTTCAGAGTAGATCAATAAATTTAATTGAATTGAACAAAAAATTAATAAGTAGGCCAGTCAGGTTGATATTCCATATCCGTACAACAGTATTAGCACCAAATTCAAAAGGCAATCATAGTATACATAAACATAGGCTAGTTTCCTGCAAGAGAGAAGCGGTCAACAGTTTTCAATGATGCCGACAAGACATCATGATGTTCCAAAAATACCGCCAGAATCAAGAGGCTACCCAAAGTAGAATTTCCTGTTTTTGAAAGCAACGTTACCTTGTGCGTTATCAGTACATATATTATGTATATTGTGGAGTAGTGATTGAACATATCATCCAACAAAACTTAGATTAGTAATTGAACTTCATTCAAAATTGTAATGACGGAAATTAGGAGAAAGCTGAGGATTAAAAATAGATTTACAAATCTGCAATCAAATGTACATAAGTTTGCACTTTTGCATATGAATGAAGCAAAATAGAAAAAGGCAAAAACTACCGAGGTGATCTACATGCAAATATGACGAGATGTGGTAAGTTTAATTGTTGAATATGTTTTGTGCAATTCTGCTTGAACGTGGTCTTTTCTCGAATCCAAACATATATAGGATAGGGCAAAAAGGAAATGAAAACAAATACATCTTAACAGTCTGAAAATATGACCACAAGTCATTCGAAGGTGGAAATCTACAGATGTTGACAATTACAATGGTCTATGTAAATACAAGCGTCTAGTCCGTCATTCATAATTCAGCCGTCGTCCATTAAAGAATATCCGCGTCCATAAAAGACCTATTCCATATCCATACAACAGTATTAGCACCAAATTCAAAAAGACAATCATAGTATACATAAACATAGGCTAGTTTCCTGCAAGAGAGAAGCGGTCAACAGTTTTCAATGATGCCGACAAGACATCATGATGTTCCAAAAATATAAAATCCGTATCGCTGATCAGTATTCTTAATCCATAATAATCGTTGTAAAGTCGTTACCTACAGAATGATGTATCTCGGTCACGCTTTGATTGTGACTGTTCATATGAGCACCTTGAGGATCTTGAGGTACATGGGTTCATACGGCCCCTAGCCCCGGGTTAAGCGGAATTAGACACGAAGTTACGAAACGTAACGCCATAGATCTTGCACGCTACGTTCGTATTTTGCTATCAGCATGCGATATGTATCGCCAAATTTGAGAAACTTTGAGTGGAGGCGCTTGGTGGAATAGCCCTGTTTGTGGCAATGTTTTGTGACGTTGATTAAAATCGCCACATTCAACAACACAGGATCTAGCAAATGCTACTAGGCGAGATATGTATACGCCATATGCAGGTCCCACTTGGGATATCACTGTCCAGAAAGGGATAATTTACGATGTCGAAATTGTAATCATCTCTTTTGTCATAAAGTCGACGTGAGAGAATGCCCGCTTCATTTTTGTAGAGATATAGATCTAAATATGATGTGCCCGTAGGGCTATCTGCAGTTTCCTTCAAATCCAGTGAAGGTGGATATATATCCTTTACTGCGTCATTTATATAGCGATTATCCACAGCGAGAAGATCGTCTATATAGCGTTTGGTGAATGCGAAGGAACGGGCTTTGAATGATCGGTTTTTGAAAGCGCCTGCATATAGTCATATTCATAAGAGAACAGATACAGGTCAGCCAACAGGGGTGTACAATTAGTACCCATTGGAATACCTATATGCTGCTGATATATTGTGTTGCCAAATTTCACATAGATATTTTTAATGAGAAATTCAAGCAACTCTATAAACAAAGAAACATCCCATGAATGATATCTCTTGTGTGTAGTAGAGCTAAAGAATGCCTTATGGCTTCCGACATTAATATATCTACGATCAGTTTTCTTGAACACAGATACTATTAATGAACTTAGACGGTCAATGAGGTCCTGATGAGGGATTGTAGTATAGAGAGTCGAGAAATCCCATGTGGATACATGTCTGTACGGTATGCGACCTTTAGCATCAAGTTCTTCCATAAGACATTTTGAGTTTTTCAATATCCACATACATTCAACGCCAGAGTTTTTAGAAATAGTGGCGCAATACGTTTCCCAAAATGCTTTTACCTCCTGAAGGGGCCTCGTCAATAGGGTTGAAAGAAGCTTGGTGGTGCAGCTTCTAGAAGCAGCTATGAATCTAGCTTTGTATGGTGATTTATGCATTTTGGGAATCCAGTATACTTTTGGTATGTCGTTATGATTGATTGGAAGACAAATACCTCTTTCTTTGAGAAACGTTTTGTGATTGTTAAATAAATATTCCAGAGTAAATGAAGTTTGGGAGTAAGTAGACGTATTTGATGATGATATGTCTACACTCAATTCTTTAACCAGCACCAGGTAATAGTAATATTTACATATGAATATTATATTATTTGGAACTTTGTCTGCTGGGACTATGACGAATTTACTCTGGAGATTTGCTAGAACTAGTCTGACATGTAAAACTCAAGAAAGCGTAGCACTTTTGAGACTTTTATTTCAGCATGGAATTTCGTAAATATAGAATATAGTTCCTCGTGTACATGTGGAAGAGTTTTTTTAATCCTGCCATTATAAACGAACTTTTAACCAAAAGTGTATCGCTCAAATATATAGTCTATGTACTGGTGTGTATGTGTGTATATTCTGAATGTAAATGAATGAGATACAATGTACTCTAGAAATCATTTGGAAAACACTGGTCGTTACTAGCGTCACATCTGACTTTCAACAGTCAAACATCGAACATAAATAATTTTCTCGTCCCTAAACGGAAGACCTAATTTTATAGAACAATACTAGCACTAAACTCCTCGTAGGCATACATTCGATATCTATATAAAAAAACATAAGCAATTTTCTTACAGGAGAGGAGCGGTCAACTATTTTTTAATGTTGACGGGAATATATCATAATGTTCGTATCAGTGATGCTGATCAATATATCTTTTTTCTAAGTCATTATCTAGAGTATATTGTATAGAGTTTTGATTGTGAAAGCTCATATTAGGCCGTAAATATCTTAGTTACACGATGTTCACACGAACCCTAGCCTGGAGTTGTGCGAAATTAAATACAGGTTACAAAAAGAAGCGTCAAAGCACACACAATACGATCACACTTTGCTATCAGTTTGTGATATTTATCACCAAAATTGAAAAACTGAATGAAAGCGCATGCATGGCGGTATAGTCTTGTCGAATTAGTTTCTGCAAACAGGTTTTTTACGTTGAATGAAATCGTCACATTTTACAGAGGATCTAGCAGATACATACGCGAGATATGTATATCTTTATTAGTATCACCCATTTCCTCTTTATAGATGTATTGGTCGAAACATCGGTGGTTTCCTTCAAATCCGGAGAAGGTGGATATATTTCCTTCAATGTATCACCTATACAGGCATTATCCAAAGCAAGAAGATCGTGTATATAGAATTTGGTGAATGTGAAGGAACGAACTTTGTAATGGTCATATTTTTGTAATTTCAGTATATAGTCGAATTCATAATAGAACATATATAGGCCTTCCAAAAGAGATGTGCAGCTTGTATCCATTGTAATACCTATAGACTGTTAATTTAGTGCTGCCAGACTTAACATAGATGTTATTCAGGAGTAATTTCCGCAAATCTGTCTACAAAAAAAACCCTGAATGATACATTTTTGTATCTATATATCAGCACTGAAGAAAGAATTCTGGTTTCTGACAATAATAGATTTGACGATAGAATTAACATGTCATCATTAAAAACTGTTGATCAACAATGCAAGAAACCATCCTGTAGTGATACTGAATATAGAATTCCGTTTCATCCAAGAAATATGGATAGGAAGTCTTTCAACATTGAAAGCTATATTGAAAGTTACTTTTTGCAATCTGTTACTGCAAATCGTATCTTCAAAATATATAAAATCCCCAAGTGCAGCCTAAATAGCATCTTGCAAGTCCCTCTCTCCTCAATCAATACATGAAATGATTTATGAAAGTTTTTCTGGATAGAATTAAGGATGATTTAATGATGCAGGCTCGGTTATTTTATCAATGAAGGGGTCATTATGGTTCTACAGTAGCAAGAAAAAATCATAGAATTGGATCGCAGGGAGAGAAAAAAGTAGGGGGATGCTAAAATGATAGAAAAATAAAACGGCGAAAAGAAAAGACAAAAATAGTGAAAATATGAATAGTGAAGAATTTTGATGCCGTAGCAGTGTTTTTTTTTATAAATTGATTACATAAATAGATTCATATAACCAGTTATTTATTTTGTAAAACTGCATGGTCATTCAGGGAATTAGAATGAAGCGGTTGGTAAAATTTCCAGGCTTTTAAGTTCTATTGTTCCTAACCAACACATAATTTGAACTTTTAAATATTTTCAATATATAGTTTTAAAGCTGAAAAAGCGTTCCTCACTATTTTTTTTATTAGTTTGCGTTGCAAATGATTTTATGATAGTTCAAAGTTCAATGATTCGAATAAATCCCTTTCGCCTCGAAAACTTTTAAACAGAGAAAATACAGAGAAAATTATTTAGTGGAACATATATGCAAAGCGGTGGATCAAAATTTTATGACGTTACGCTTCAAAGAATAGGAATTATTTTACAAGGCCACTCTGAATAATTTAGTTCAAAGTTGAACGAAGAAAACGAGCAAACATTAACGAGGAATTAGTGAGTTGCGATTCTACTGAATTTTCAATATTAATTGTTTGAAGAAAGTTAATCACTTGATTTGAGGAATTGGTCACTTTGGACTTTCTACAGTGGTCGCCAACTAATTTTGGAAAACTATTAGGGAACTTGGAACCTTTATTCTTTTCTCGATTTACAGATCTAACACAAGGAAGCTTGGAGAAATTAACTAAAATTGCACTTTCTCAAAGCAGAATATCTTCTTAAATTAGTTGGAGTAATTAGTCATGTGGAACCGAGGATTTAGAAAATTTCGAGATAGAACTCCTGGTGTAAGTGCAAATTGTGAATTTTAATTTATACCTTTGGATGGATATCATCGAATGTATCCGATGTGTGGACGTTTTACATAAGTTTAGGCGAGACGCATCATGCTAGAAAGAAGAAAATTGGTTTGCTTACGAACCATCGTGTATATCTATATTTACTCGCATTTAATGGCTATTCCAATATGAGCAGGGAAATATGTTGGGAAAATTCTTCAGCGTTTTCTGCGATGATAATTTTGCCATAAATCGTATGTTAAATGTATGCATGCATATGACAATTGTTCTGAGGTTGTAGAGAATTTGTTTATCTGATAGTCAATCAGAGAACGGTAAGTGTTCACGAGACGTACATGCACACACATGCCAGAGGGTATGATTCATCTGATTGGTTTAAAATCAGCGGAACATTTGAATATTTCATTCTTAGCACCAAAACAATCGATTAACCAAAGGATCGATACGATTTGAAAGACATTGTGAAATTTCTAAAACTGATACTTACAATGGCTGATGGATACTTCCGCTAGAGGGCCTTGGCGCCATCTTGTGAAACCATCTGGCAGTTTACTGTGAATTGCAATTAAATAGCCAAGAATGGCTATCTTCAGACATGTTAGACGGATGCTGTGCAGTAATCCAGTGTGGTCACGTTCAAAGTCCACTGTGATATCCAGACTATGGCCGGGCTAATCTTATATCTAACTGACCTCCGTAAACCTCTTATATCATAGAACATTCCGACACGAAAATGAAACAAGTAAAGACGTTAAAAAAATTCCACCCGTTTACGTAATCAGAGCTTCAATCAGTAACAAATCGTCTCTGTGTTTACCTGTGGTTAACATTTAATATTTCCTCAGTATTTAGGCATAATTCCGTTATCCCTCTGGCTCTCATCTACTTCTCATAAAATGAAATTGAGCGATGATTTTATAAGAAGAAATTAAAGATAGGAGGATGAATGACGATTTACATCAATTCAGTTGTGAATATTGCTTAATTTTTGTCCGCTTCAACGTCATTTGATTTGATGATAGATGGCGTAAATGCATTGGCATGCTATTTCTTAATGTGGCATGATATTGCCAATTTATTTTTGAAATACGCAAACTAATGAGCCTACGGCATCAAACTCTTTTTAGACGGCTCGCGTACTTGTCAGTAAATATGGACATGGCCAGTTCTGTCTTTATATGAAGATATCATGTAGGTATCTATTCAGTTTAGCATAACTTAATGACTATAACTTTTTTTTCAAAACAATTAACAAAATGAAACGTTGAAATGCGTTACATTGACGTGTTAACGAAATGAAAATCCTAGTCTTGAGATTTCCCCCAAGGCGTTGTGATACTACATGTTTTGTTAACATTTGCGAACATTTAATTGAAGTTATATTCTGCTTAACTCCGACAAAGCCCGTGAATTGGCACAAGAATCTAACTAAAGGTTGAATGCATCTGCGAAATTTGAAAACCGATAATACGTATTGAGAATACCTGCATGTATTTTATTCGATAACCAATATAAAGTCAGACATCATTAAAGTCAGATTATAGCATAACTGAAAATTGTCTCCCAAATACAGGTCACATTAGTATAAATTGTCTAGAAAAAATCCCATTGTCTGAGGGAACAATCCGGCCTTTCTGTCATAGTATTTCTTGGTATCCATCGTTCATGAATTATTTCGAAACTTGATAAATTTCCACGAATAATTCCCTGAATAATTTCCCGAAAGACTCGGCAAACTGGACGAGCACAGCATTGTGTATACATCGTAATTATAAAATGGTCGGATAAACTTTGCGGAGTATTCTCGCACAAACTGATTGTTATTGTATCGAAATGGTTAACATCGCCTAAACGTCTTTAATGAAGTAAATTTAATACCTGCCGATATTGGGATGATTGTCTTCATGGTGAGTGATTCCTAGACTGAATCTTGAAGATGATAGCTCCTTCAAGACATCAGGAGATGTGAAAGAGAGATAGATTTAGATGCAGTGAGAAGGTTCATTGACACGCCAGTTACAAGTAACAAGAAATGTTGGCAACACCTGGTCCTTTGAAATATATGGAATGAGAAGGACTCCTGCTTGACGATAGGGGAAAATAGTAGATACAATTATTATCAAACATGCATGCGTAGCAAGAGGAAGAAATGTACAAAGAAGTCCGCATTTGTAAGCATAATTTGAGAAGTGAACTAAGTGCTCTCTATCCCTGATGACAGATGGCGGGTAAACTATGATGACTGGACAAGAGTTATACCACACACAATGTGCCCCCAGTCAACTGGTACTCCTCTGTTCATCATGTTTTCTTCACGAGTTTGTCCAATCATAACTGTTGCCTTACGTCTCCACGTGAGCAGATGGGTATTGGGAAGTGGCAGACGTATGTTTTCTAGAGCTCTTTGGCGCCTCCATTATCTTTGGCTCCATTCTCTTTTTTACCTCCGTCAGTTTGACATTGGCGTGACTGGGATAGTAGAACTAAAGTCAGAGTACTCAACAAGCTATTAAACTGCAATTCAAGGTATTTCTTCTTTACTTTCTGGGGAAGATGTAAATGAACGAGGCGTCTTCATTGTACAGACCACACAACATTTCGTGGGCGTGGAAAGCAACTTCTTTTGTCTTCTCGAAGGGACGATTTTATGTTGACTTGGTAAATATTTGATTGTTTGGCCAACGAGAACGCTTCCAAGGATGTCATGTGACTGATGTCAAGCCGATATTTTCAGTTGTGTATATCCTTTTTGGGAGAAAGGGGCGTGTACAAGTGAGATCTGACAATACAACTGGCAATATCATCTGGACAGAAATCTACTGACGTGGGTCTTCTTCAAAAGGGACATAACTCATGGTCGACACCTCGTGACCAAAACTAGCTACTGTATAGACTGGTGGCCGCTTTGCTTGCCCAGGCGATTTAATATATTTATTATAGACACGTGTATCTAGGCTGGATTTGTTAATGTCACGACTTTTTCTCTACTAAACCCTTCGCCTAAATTGCATCCAGAACTTGGTGACACCTAAATTCTACGGTTATGCCAATACGGAGCATATATTTCAGTTCGGTCGGTCATGAACTCATCATAGATCCTGCACCTTGTCAAGGTATAGGATCTCTGGGTCTAAACACAACACTCATGTTCATGTCATGGAAAGTTGTTCACAATCATAAGCTGAAGTGGGTAAATACACATATTTATAAAATGCAAATATCATCCAAAGTGCTGTAAAGTCGAAAATTTGATAGACTTTTATAGTTCTTCAGATTCGTTCACCGTGTCTAAGCTCTTTCATGCAGTTGTCACTCATTGTTCTGAACTAATTGAAGACAAAAACGAAATTTGAAAGCCAAAGTAAACTAAAGTAACAAGGAACTGAAGCAACTATTTTTAATCTTAACAAATTCTTCATTTGATAAAGAAAAATCTTGTCGATCGTTTGTTGAAAAATGTCAATAACATCAAAAGTGCAGGTAGTTTGGGTAAGTTTTAAACGTGTGGTTGTGTGTATAAAATAAAATACTTACACTTTACAAGTTGTCCAGAAAGTTTGATGACGGTGGACGGATCCTCTATCACGGTTGACTGATCCTGTATGATCAGCTGTGCTAAGAATTTGTCATGAAAAAGACATAATTTAAATTTGCCTTTTCTGAATGTCTTGTTTATTAATGGTCAAGGCAGCTGGTATATCTAACAAAGGGCAAAATGGTGCACCCATACTGATGTTAATGACAGGTTGTGGGTTTGGGGAAACAATGGCCATCACCTGTTTAGGCATGACGGGATTCCTTTCTGTGGTAATATATATGTACAGCACAAAGCCTTATATCTGATTAATTTATAACGGCCCTGGGGCTGGTTTACCTGGTCAGGTAGATACGATTCGCTAAGGTCATATATACTTCATCGTATTCTGCGTTAATGGTTATATATCATATTTCTGACCATATGCATGAAACCGGCCATGTCTTCAGAATTATACCGCATGTCTCTCTCTTACTTTCAATAGATCTGTGCTTTTTCTTTGTCACAGGTGTATACCTGCACAGGTAAAGCACGGAGCGATAATTATAGGTTCCTAACCAAAAACGTCTGAGGAAATTCGATACTGGACATGTATACTCCTGAACTGCCTTTCCACACATTGTCAATTCGTTCGATCGGTGCTAATTTTCTCGTGTTAGAATGGATGCGCGAGACTCGACACGTGAACTGTGCACGCGCTGAGACGTTGAACACGTGATGAACTGGAATGGCGAGCAGATGACAGTTCCCAGTTTATTTCACATTCTACCCAGGAAGCAGCATTCTATGGACTTATTCGAATTAATGCGACTGCCCATCCATCATTAGAGCGTTGTAGTAAGTACGGGATCATCCTCGCGGTCATACAGGTCAGACCAAGGGTCGCGTAAGGTCAACAATCTTAACGAGATATCGCACGAGGGTCATGGGCATTTGCCAATAACTGATCAGTGTCTTCATACACGACAGCCAGCTAATGAGAAATGTCCTGTGAATGTTTTAGTTCTCACTAGAGACCGTTACGCCAGGGTATAAAGTTTATTCAATATATTCACCTGATATAAGAAGTCATCTTAAAGAATAATCACAATCACAATCACAGTTGTTCGAATCAATACGTAAACATAGGTAATATTCGTATTATAGGCTTCGACATCCGATGGGTGACAGCTGAATATAATAAATGCCGATCAAATAATCGCAAAGCTTCGCTTCTCAACAGCATAGACGCAATGTATTATGATAGTTCGAAACTATATAAGGGATGTCATTGGTGAGGGTTTCCGGTTTGATAGACCTAAATTGCTCGACAGATCTAAACTTGCTTGAATTTCCCATTAGCAATATAAATTATCAATGTAGGGTGTGGGATACATTAGCTAAATATGACGTGTCTTGGGTGAAATTCACCACAGGCAATAATCCACACAACGTACGAGTATTTCAACTGTACCAGGCTCTTAGCAGACCCGTTCAATCCTTTACGAAATACACAGCCAGAAAAAGGGTGATGACCCATCAACTTTTTATGGTAATGATGCCTGTTCATCACCCTTTAAAGTTGATGAAAAATGGTGATGGCTAATGTCGTCACCCTTTTAGGGTGATAGCCCAGGTCGTCGCCCATTTAGAGTAATGATCATCACCTTTTTAGGGCGATGACATAAAAATTTGAACTCATTGCTGATCACCCTTTTAGGGTGATAGCCATCACCCTTTCAAGGTGATAGCCATCACACTTTTAAGGTGATGGTAGAAAAGGGTAATGGCTCTGACTCATCACCGTTTTGGGGTGATGCTATCATCACCATTTTAGGGTGATAAGTATCACCGTTTTTCTGGCTGTGTATAAACGAAAGCATAAATCCCTAGATACTTACGAAAGAGATGATTACAATTCTGACATGGCTTAACCATTTTTGAATAGTGTTCGGAGGATCCTCGTATAATACCGCTATTGCTTATCAAAGCAGTAGACAGGAATTTACGGTAATTTACGGTAATTTACGGTAATTTCCCCTCTTATAGATGAGGCTGAGGCTCCTCATATTTGATGAAAATTATCATTCACGGATGGCTAAATACGAGCGTATATCTGGCTCAATGTGTCGCGTAGCTGCCTGTAGCTTATTCTGCTTAAACTGGAGCTTCGACCGGACAACCATGCATGCAATTTCTTCTTCTTGTTCATGAGGACAGCACTTTCTTTTGAGAGTTCCTGGTAAGCGAAACAACTCAATGCTAACTTGGGCGTGTTATTTCACTAAGGATAAGACAGATGGCGCTACGAACATCCGGGTTTTATTTTCAGCTCAGGTCGACCGGCTACCAAACCCACTGGCCTATGTAGGCGACGGTGTGGGCTTTACTAAGTTTGCAGAGCTAAGATAATTGTTTATACAGCGGAATATATACACAGGAAGATATATGTCATAATGAGTAACCAGAATAACACGAACTATTGCTATACTTTGTTTATTATTATTATTTCCATTATTATTTCACATATGGGTGAAATTTGTTTTCAATAATATTAATTCTTTCTCTGATTCTTTTCAGCTGTTTCCTTGGGAACGAACTGACGAGAGAAAAGTGTATATAGAGATTTGTATATGTATATAAATCCTCATGAAATCCGAAATTGCTGAGACTCGATTGTGCCAAGTCGTACTTGGCAGCGAGACGCAATGGATGCCGATTATATATCGAGATTTCTCTCAGTAAGTAACGTGACTTATCGAGAGTATAGCTTTAACAATAACCATATATACTAACCACCACTGTATTTTATGATATGCGAATAAAAAACAGTTTAGAACATTGGAAATCTGTTATGGATCTTGAAACATTAACGTTCTAATCGCTAGACGTCCTGGAACCTTAAGGATTGTTTATTGCGAGATGTTGTTGTTGTACGGCTAGAAGAACTCATTACTTCTCACTGTGTCCCAAAAATTGACACAGTTAAAAATATCCAAAAATGTTTATCAGATATGCACCGGATTTGCATTAATATTGCATCAAGACAATCTAAACAAAATATGTGTGAATTTTTTCAGGTTGTTGTGATTTGTTAATTTCAAGATATTGATACTTTTTAGGATGACAACAATCCTGTTACAGCAACAACATCTCACAATAAATGATCCTTAAGGTTTCAGGATCTTGATAAGGTTTTAGATACCTTGTCAGTCTTTGCCATATTAAATTGCAATACATAAAATCACCAAAACGATCTATATATCTTCTAACAGCTATTCATTTAGGGAATTATAATGCAATAAACAATTTGTTCTTCTGTTCACTGTAACCTAATTATTTAAACTTAACCCTATCAAACTCTCTACTCTTATCTCTGAAACGACAAAAAGATGAGAACTGACACTCCGTGACGTTATATAGTCAATCATATTGGCTTCATTTGAGCCTATTCCATAACCTCCTGAGCAGAGGATTATGGGCAACTTCAAAATGGCGACCATGTGACGTAACAGAAAAGTGATGTTTTCATCATTTTCCTTCAAAATTCCAGCTTTTCTGTGGGGAAAAGTGGACAAAAACTATTTTATATCACATAAGACTGTTATACACTAATTTATAATGCATTTTTCGAAGAAAACCGAATAAATAAAAAAATCGAAAAATCTGACTGAGAAACCGACCAAAAAATGTCTCTCTTCAAAACGAGGTCACTGTGACGTCGTCATAGCGGCCATCTTTGATGTGTTTTTAACATTTCAGGTCCCAAAAACCCCAGACCATATATAGCGTTAAACGGAGCGGTTGATGAAAATTTAGCCTTCGAATATCCTTCCTAATAACTCCGAAAGTATTCATTGGAACTATTTAATCTTACGGATTCCCATAATGTACTCTTCAAATAAATTAAGAGTACCCATTTTTTTACACTTCGAAAATGATTTTATGGCAGTTCAATAATTCGAATAATATCCGATGAACGCCACGCCTACACCTAAATGTATGCTTAACTTTGAAACAGCGGCAAAATTAGAAAAAAAATGAGGCACCCATACTTAGTCCCATACATGTACATCATTGGTTCAAATTCCATAACTTTTGGCAAGATGGTATAGAAGTTATGAGAAGGTCAATCTGAAAAAAAAACATGGTAAAACATTTAACGGAGACAAGTAAAAAATACCGAGCTGCGATTTTCTTCAACCAAACCGACTAATCCATTCTCACATGGGTATCCCCCGAACGCCTTCTGTGACAGTTCATAATAAAAGCCTAATATTTGGTATGAGGAAATATTAGTTCTCAACCTATAGAATTGACTATGAATTTTTAGGTTATGCGAAAACTTTTTTATTTTTCGAATTTTGGAAGTCTGCTACGGATCCTGGAACCTTAACGCGGCGGATGAAAGCAATAGAATTTCAGATGAGAGTGAACGGTGACAGTAACAGGCCGTAATATCAAATTAACACCATGGGCTACAGTAATAACGCCAGTAACAACACAACTTTACGGTAAGTTACAGTGATAACGCTTCAACATTTCTCATGTATCGATTATAATGTTAAAAGTATTATCTATTATGGCTAGAAAATTAAACCGTATTATACCCTATATTGAATATGACTTTAACACGATGAATTACAGTGATAACCAGAACATGCGGGTTTTTTTTTTTATCGTAATGTTATCATGATTAATCGAAGTGATAACATCTTTTTTTCTATAATCGATGAACCTATTTACATTTTGAAATATGAATACGATTCCAAATAAACTTGATTTGAAGTAGATAGGCCCCAACACCGGTAGTACAACACGTGTACAACAATGATGTATGATGTTATGTAAGTTTAAATCTTTGCACATGATAAATGTACCTTGAGACGATCTGTGGTATGCGTATATTTCTTACTCTTGTAACATCAACTCAATATATTTATACACAAATATCTTCAAATGGCTAGTGCGGTGGTCAGCCTTTTCTCATAATACAGGGCATAAGTTTCTGAATTTCCGTCTAAGGTTGTCTCCCTTGTTCCACTGATTTGTATGAGTTTGAACATGTTCAATGCACATCGAACAGAGAACCAGCTTGTTCTCTCTGCAAAGTTGTCACAGCGAACCGACTGTATTTTATTAATTAATGCAGGTATGAGCTTCTTAGGTCATCAATGTCATCAACCCAATCCTGGTGTAATGTACGATGAGTTTCAGATCCATACTATCATAAAGTTTAACCAGGGATCTTGAGCTAAATCAGACCAAACACAGAAGTCTGTACGATGATATATATATGAAAAAATCAACCTTAATAAATTAATATCCTATCAATGCTCCCCAATAGTACATGTCGCTATGTAGGCGACATATCCAAACAGGAGAGCAGATAGGATATAATTTTAATTAGATTGATGAGAAAATGTACATAATCTCACCACTTTGAGGATAACACACTATCATTTATAGTTATAGTTACCTGTAGTACTCTGTTCAATAATATATGTATAAATAGAAAAATAAACTACTATAACAACACATGTGTTATTCATTAGTTCTAATAGTAGAAATAATCACCATAATGGTAAGACAGTCAGATATTTAAAGACGGAAAAAGATAAAAACGTCTTGCAATTAAATATAAGCTAATATCACCCCAAATGTACATGTACGGGTGGATATTAGATATTGTGTATATGACACAATCGATACTTAAATTGCTAGATATTTGACATCGACTTTGAAGATGCGTATGCAAATTCTAACTAAAACCCAATCCGATCTGTTGGCTGAGCGAAAATCCTATTTACCGAGGCTAAACACATTTATCAGTACGAATTTTATCATCCATGGCACGGGCCCATCGAACGGTCTTCAACGCCCTCTGGTGGCACTCGGTGCGTGTACTATCATACTCGGTTGAATTTTCACTCTTCGATTATGACCTTCAGCAAGGTGACTGCTGTCCTAAGCTATGCTAACCATTCAAATGTGAAGAAAATACACCGAACTCATTCACTCGTTCATATTTGTCATAAATTTCAATAATACTCCGGTCTAGTGGCCGCCTCAGCGCCGCCAGTATCACATCTTCGCCGGAGGCAGTGCCCGCCTTCTGTGTTTCAGTTGGGCGATGATACGCGCTGCCTAAACCTGTGGTTAATCCAATCAGACGCCAGACCACTCCCCCTATCAGCGAGCACTGCGAGCAAACTCCTCCACTGATATTGCGTTTGTGTGTCATGTAGAGTTTAGGAGAGAGAAACGAAATAGTTCAAACATTGATATTAAATTACATCAAAATAGCTGGACGAAATCGTATAAAAGGTATTGAATCTATTAAATTATAATTAGTCGGATTACATTTTATCTTTTTTTTCTGTCAGAATGTGAAGATTGATTCAATAAACTTGCAAACTTACCTGACTTATTGATTCATAATCTGAGTCGGGGTTTCAAATAAGAATCAAAGAAGAATTTTCAACAATTATAAATGACTACACAAATGTTGTCAATCTGGGAAACTCGATGAATGCATCTTGAGCTAATAGAACCACTGATGACGGGATAAGGCTTCATAACAAAGAAAAGACTGACTGTGGTTTCACTGTTCCAAGATATGTTCTATCACTAGATTAAAAAAAAGAAACAAGGAAAAAAAAAAGAGTATTCCATTCCACGAGCAAGAAGAATTTGGTACAGGTTAAATTTATCACCAATTTTACGCTGATCAAAGATCCCAAGTGACCAGATTGTGGATACCCTATACGTTTATACGTTTTTGATTTAAGTGCTATAAATACTCTCTCCAAAATTAGTTATATATTTGCTGCAATTTGTTCTTTCAGAGAATTCAGATTGGTGATGGTTTTCGTCTTATGATTATACGATTGAATTATTTGAGGTTAAATTGATCGGTTTATGAAGATTTAATCTTCAAATTTTCCTTCCAAAGCTCTCGGGGGGAAAAAATCAGATTTTTCCAATAATCAAACCGAAAAATTTTTAACCAGAAGCTTGCCTCAATTCTTTTTTGTTTTCAGTTTCGTCTAGGCAAATAAATCCGAAGAATCTGATCCCTTTGATTTAATACATAGATAAGTTTGAAACGGAGGCAAAATTAAGAAAAATGAGGTATTCTTCTTTATAGTTCTACATAGTGCTAGTTCCACATATGGACAATGCGAAGTACAAATTTCACGACTTCATGCCAGATAACATGAGATATTAGAAGGCCGATCTGAGAAACGTGGTAAAACTTCTAGCTGAGAAAACGAGCAAAACACCGTACCCAGGAGTGAGTGAGGAGCGATTTTCTTCCGGTAATTCAACCAAGTTAAATGACTTCTAACTCAATAAATATGTTGATATTCAATACTGTTTGTTAAAACGTTTAACGAACTTTAATTCCTTCCGGTCGATATGTTATAGATAGGACCGATCCAGACTCGATCGACAATCCTCTGGACGTATCTTCTTCTAAGAGCTTAATTTTCGGTGTAAAGAACTATTTATTCTGCACTTTACTCATCAACCTATAGAGTTGATTATTTATTTGTGTATTACATGAACATTTGCTTCGGTCTTCGAAAACATCCCATGATCGGAACGTTAAGAGGATTTCTGCTTAACCATGCACTCAATCGACAAACAGAAGCACTATTCTATCTACATCACGATGTACAATCAACTAACATTGTGCAGGGGAAGTTCTATACTTTTAATATGTAAGTTATGAATTGTGATCTGTATTGAATTTCTCTCGTGTTTTAATGGAATATGGGCAGCAAAAACGAAAACTGAAAATATTGCGGATATTTGCCATTTTCATTTTGGTTTCCCGAGGTTTTCATTTACTAACAGGTTTTCATTTACTAACAGGTTTTTGCTAATTCTTATGATCTAAATTTTCAAAAAACATTCTCATGAGCAGCGCTGTGGAAAATAATATTAAATAACGACTGACAATCGCTTTTATAATCATTCTCATGAAACATTTTGAAATACTCAAGTATACTGAGTCTGCCAACATTACTCTCATGAGAATCATTATATTTATATTCATTGTATTTATATTCAAGCTTATATGTTTAAAGTTTGACTGACAAACCCACCTGTCAATTCTTGCAAAACATTTCATCGACGTAACAGAAATCAAGGCAATAATTGAAAATACAGTTGAAAACTTTACTATATCATTTTTTGTTCCATAATTTGTCACTGGTTTTCTTTCGTTGGCCCTTAAACTTTGTTGCACCTTTCTATACTGTGGATGCTTGTGGTCCAATAAGTAAAAAGATACCATATCAGTCACATGATACAGTACAAAAGGACATAAAATAGATTATGAGTTAACCGTGAGATTTACTGTTAATAAACACAGATGTGCAAGATCTGAAATCAGGCAAGAATATGAATTTTAAATTTATGATTTAATTTTTACTACATGCGTGTGTACTTTTAATGGACATTGAAACTACATACCCTTGAAACGTTGAAACGATCGACAACACTAAAAAAATAGTTGATACTTTAGTTCTCAAATATCTTTATCCGCTAACAGCTGTTTTGGTCATATACCGTTGTCGTGTCGCCAAATTTAAAATTGGTCTCGCTTTAATTTCCCCCGCACGGGTGACTTTTAACGCAGTTTCTTCTAGAAATACTCCGATATTAGTGCTTCTCAAAACACCCGTGATAATTTCATCTCAATTCCGATCGATGTCCAGAAAGAAATCTTTCCCGATCAATTACTCGGCCGCTTGAGAAGAGGCCTTTCGTCACGCACCGCCAATCAACCCGTCGAATTCCTGTAAAGTTGGTCGACAGATGTCAGTAGATTTGCACGATACGGCGTTCGTGCAAGTGTGGGAGATTTCTTGACGTCATAAATTAACGACGTGCAGGATATATGTATGTCTTCACCGTGCTACGGTCTGCAGCGTCTGACAGCTTGATTTGTTGTATCGTGTGTAGCAAAAAGTTTGATATCAGAATAAAACTGACGAAAACCACTAGTATAATAGAGCGGTTCGTATCAATACTCCAACCTTCATTCTTGTGTTTTTTTCTCTCAATTTCTTATTAATTTTTGAGAACCGAGCGAAATAAATAACCAAATATCTTTAAGAATATCAAGAAACTCAGCGGTATAGTAATCACTTCATGATGAGGATGGCATCGTCGTTCAAGCTTGAGAAATACTCGCGAATAAAACATATACGAACTTATATATGTCGCGTTCAGTCAAAATTCAACAATCGGAAGCAGGAAATCACCTAGTGTTCCCATGAGACTTCAACTCTCCTCGTCTATAACACCAAACACCTAATCGTACATGCAGGACTGACGCTCCAATCACTGGGCCACTTCTCCTCTATAAAATACAGATTCGATGACGGTGATAGAGAACGTCAGCCTGTATGACTGGAAGATGTGGATGGAGCTCACCGGCAAAACATTGATTTCATTAACATTAATACATGTATAGACATTATACGGAGCTGGGGCCAGTGGCCACCATGAATAATTGGTTGTGAAGACAACGGATAAAGTAAGACTCCCTATCTGGTCATCCATGCTGTCCTCGTCACTGGCTCGTATAATTTCCTCCGTTTTATCCAAATGATATTCTATGTGGTTTTCATGAGAGAATAATGTATTCCAGTCGGCCTGTATTCAGCCTTGGTTGCGCCTGTTCATTTGAACATCATGGAGATCTGCAACAGACAGACAGCCTTCACAGCTTTCTGTTCTAGTCCCATGGGTTCAGCAGAAATCTTGAACAACAGATCGTACACTTCTCACCATCTGTTGCCCTCGGTGTGTCATATCATTCATTCATTTCAAGAAACCTTTAATTGCCTGACATAGCCGTGTCGCACCAGTTTCCGCAATAATACTATGCGACTGTGATCGAAATTGTCACGTTTTCATAGAATTCAACAACTGATAGTAGGCGAGATATTTCCACCATATACGGGTTCTTCTGGCATATCCAGCATGACTATGTCAAAATTGTAGTCGTCACGAGTCGACATGAGACTAAGCCCTTAAAAATATGCCATAAACCGTCGTAAATAAGTGAAATAGGTATTAGGATATTCGAACGATGTCACACGCGCCCAGTTTGCATGCATGGGAGATTCGTCAACTTGCTTGATGAAGACTATTATTGATTCGCAGCGGATATTCTGACTGTAACGTATGTGCTTGTACCTGTCACTCGACAAATATATGAAGGTTTATTGTTTTGGTGGGAAATTTAAGCCGTACGACGTCGGGCATTACAGGTTAGTTTCTCTGGGTATTCTTGCATTTGCCAGGTTTACCCCATGTTGAGGTGTCCACGATGCTCATCCATCAACATCAGATGATTTGTTTGAGCTGATCTGTCATCACAGCTCCCGAGCCAGCGTTTCTAATCCCGCTTAAGCCGGTGCCAGGGGCCGTGTGGATACTTCATAGTCTCCACATGAACAGCTACAATAAAAGCGCGGCTGAGATACTACGGCTACGTCCGAGAATCCACCGTATTCTCGGGTCTGAATGTTAGGTGCCAAGGGAGGCTTTCCTGTATAGCCATATGGTTGCTTTTTAGTCGCCAGACGTCGTCAATTTTCCCCACCAATTAGACTGCACCACAGTCAAGCTGGCTGATGGGGTGGGATAATTGTAATGCAATTTTGTAAAGGTACTCGGACAGTTCATATTTTAGATGGCATAATTGGACTACGTTACAGATTATTTAGCTGGGATATTCTGGCTGCATGTGCATGCATAGCCTGATTTGGGACGGTGGTACACAGCCTGACCGTGGTGAGATATTGGACCATGCAAGGACCCGGACAGAGGAATTGCTTAATTAGACCAGCTCACCACCTGGTGATATCATTGGCATGTGCCACAACCAGACGGCGTGGATTAACTGAAATGTGTCATAATCTAATAGGGTAGGATACTTGGATTTCTTACAGCCGGCTAAGCTGGGATGAAAGAACTGTCTCACAATCAGGCTAGGTGGAAGGGAGGAGCGGAGGGGTGGGGGGGAGGGGAGTGGCTTAATGTGGTATGTAGATATTGAAAAACTCAAAATGTCATACGGACGAACTTGATGCTCTTATGAATATGACTGTATGCAGGCGCTTTCAAAAACCGATCCATTCAAATTACAACGCATATAAGGGAAGTGGGAAGAGATGCCGACATACTGAAGCCCGTTAGTAGTATATAGCCGTGATATTCACGCTCATTTGCCCCACTGCGCAGGTGTTTCTGCGCAGGTTTGGGGCGGTCATGGGGAGGTGTGCGCAGGAGTGTTCTGTGCGAGTATGACGTCACTTCCGGTCTGCGTGAATCGGGCGTGATATTGGGGCATGTATTCCTCCGCGGTGATGCGGTCTGGCGGTGATGCGGTCTGCCTCCACGGACAGAAAGTAGTCCCAAATACGTGGGTTTTCGTGAGAATGTTGGACAATCTTGAGGGGCGACAGGGTTCCCTAGTGAACCGATTAGGTCGAGTGAGGTATCAAAGTGAAGCGCTCCTCCAGGGCCATTCAGTCATGGGTGGTTGCATGTAAAATCAGGATTTGTCCCGAAAATATAAAAAGCGGAACACGGACTTTACCCCTACAATAGGGAAACCTATCAACCCTATCCCAAAGGGCTAATATCGGTCCCTGGCTTATCCGGGCCTGCTGGGAGAGGTAGGGTGAGGGAGTGGGTGTATGTAAATTTAGGATTTGTCCCGAAAATATAAAAAACGGAACACGGACTTTACCCGTACAATAGAGGAAAACCCCTATCAACCCTGTCCCAAAAGGATAATATCGGTCGTCGGGCTTATCGGGGTCTGCATATTAAGTCATGGGTGGATGCATGTAAAATTAGGATTTGTCCCGAAACTATAAAAAGCGGAACATGGACTTTACCCCTAAAATAGGGGAAAACTCCTATCAACCCTATCCCAAAGGGCGAATATCGCTCCCTGGCTTATCGGGGCCTCCTGAGAGAGGCAGGGTGGGTGTATGTAAAAGTTTCTCCAGAAAAAATATAAAAAGCGGAACACGGACTTTATCCCTACAATAGGGAAAAACTCCTATCAACCCTATCCCAAAGGGCTAATATCGGTCCCTGACTTATCGGGGCCTGCTGAGAGAGGTAGGGTGGGGGAGTGGGTGAATGTAAAATGAGGATTTGTCCCAGAAAATATAAAAAGCGGAACACGGAATTTACCCCTACAATAGAGGAAAACTCCTATCAACCCTATCCCAAAGGGTGAATATCGGTCCCCCGGGCTTATCGGGTCCTGCTGAGAGAGGCAGGGTGGATGTATGTAAAAGTTTCTCCAGAAAAAATATAAAAAGAGGAACACGGACTTTACCCCTACAATAGAAGAAAACTCCTATCAACCCTATCCCAAAGTATAGTCACGGGATATTCATTCACATTGATCTTTGACCTCTTGGGGTCAATGAGCGTCAATATGCTCTTTAAAGGGGAATGTTATCACAATTTTTGAAACGCTAAAACCGATAAAAAAAAGTTCCCTATGGCCTGTCTTATTTTTTAGAATTTTTTTCAAAATTTTAGCGATGACGCAGTATCCTGAAATACGGCTCCAAAGTGCCTGATTTTTACCCCCAGTAAATCCGCCCGGTGATTACCCTGTGACGTCACACAGTGAAGCGGCCAGAGTCAAACATGGCGGATAACACAGACAGCGGCACAAGCTCTATTCATTTAAAATCTACAGATAATTTTCTATTGTAAGAGCATACTATGTAGTTACATGTATTTACGCCTTTATTTTTATATGTGTGTGTTTATTGGCATTGTATGGTTTATTGTTGTTCATTTCTTACGGGACGGACCGATTGTTATACCGTGGCAGGCCGGCTTATTTACATTGCTTACTTGCTTAATTTTATTATGTGTTCGTCAATTATTGTCAGCGATTTGATGTTAAAACGGGAGCTAATCCATTCCTGTGGATAAGTCCTCTCAAATGAAAACAAAGTTTCAATTCCAAAGGAAGCTATTTGATGTTAAAACAATAACTAACTCACCTGTGGAGAAGCCCAGTTTATTTCTTTTGGGCACCCTATTGCTGAACGCGCGACATTAAACCTTAATTCTTTCACTCTCCCTTTTGGACACACTCCCATAAAAAATTGTTTGCTTCACACCTTTGCGTTAGTTTCAGTTATTCTTCCAGGCGATCAATTTCAATTTATTTTACCAAAAGAACGTACAATGTATGTGCTCACATGGAGATACAAAAGGACACCAAATAATCAGGATAAGCTGGTGCCAGAAGTGAATTTCCGATATACTTGAATAAGTTGATTAAAAGGCCTTTGATTATTACAGTTCATTTAATAGCTGTAAAACGTAGGATTCAGGATTGGCTGGTTGATCACCTGGTGGGACTGATCCAAAATTTCAAGAGTGGAAGATTAAATCTATGGTCCACTTCGGTAGAGGGGACGATGGAAGCGGTGTGGGCCAAAACACCCAGGGGGTTTTACAGTGCTTGTCTGCGGGACCAGTTTGTCGCTTGCCGAGTCCACGAGGTCGGTCGTCCCTGTATAACTCACGCACTCCGGCAGATTGCGGGGTTGTCTGTTTTCTCTTTCTGATAAAGATTTATTTGTCTCGATCTTGGGAATAGCATCTTCTTTCAGTATTGGGGGATATCCACACATTCTTGCCATCTCTGTTGTTGCATAGCTATCGTCAGTGAAGTGAGCGGAACTATGCGAGACCATTTCGTCGGCTTTCCCCACACTCTCGTGTTCTGCACAATTTCGTCGATACCATTTCGTGGGATTTCTTCCCGATTTTTCGTCGTTTGGCCTCGGGTGCAACTTGAATCCATCTCCATTCGTGTTGCTACACCCTCCAACAACACACCGACGAGGTATGATGCCTCCAAAGTACGAGAATACAGTCGAAAAATCGAAAAATATTGGAGCAGATTTGACTTGTTTACGTATGATAATGCTAATGTTATGGCGGAGTGGTTCACTCTGTGACGTCATGGGTCAAAGGTCACCGCTTTGACAGGCTCGTGGTAGGAACGCGTTTAAATCGCCAAATTTACCGTTTTAAAGTTCGAAGATCGGGGGGAAAAACGATATAGTCGATTTTTTACCGTATCAAGGTATATATTAACGTTTACATAGGTCCGGTGATAACATTCCCCTTTAAGGGCACAAAGGTCAATGAGTGCAAGTGTACTACTCTGTATCTGGCGTTAGGATGCGTAGGTGTATGACGTCACTTCCGGTAGGCGTGAATCGGGCGTGACCCTGGGGAACATGTTTAGACCTGTCCGACCTACATCCGGGTACTTTCCTGTGAGTGAGTGAGTGAGCGAGTGAGTGAGTGGGATCCGACTGGACTAATGTATCGTCCGTTTTCATCATTTTGCGCATGCGCAGTCTGGCCGCAGTATAGAAAGCAGGCATTTCGGGGATTCGTGGAGGTTTGTTGAGTTACAAGCGTCTAGTCCGTCATTCATAATCCAGCCGTCGTCCATTAGAGAATATCCGCGTCCATAATCCAAAGACCTATTCCATTTCCATATAACAGTATTAGCACCAAATTCAAAAAGACAAAAGTATACATAAACATAGGCTTGTTTCCTGCAAGAGAGAAGCGGTCAACAATTTTCAATGATGCCGGCAAGACATCATGATGTTCCAAAATATCAAATCCGTATCGCTGATCAGTATTCTTAATCCATAATATTCGTTATATATTATATAATATATAATGACTGAGGGACCATACCTGGTCAAATGGACCATGTGGGGTATCAGTTTTACATCCGGGTCCTCATCTTACATTTAGGAGTAGTATAGAAAGCAACAATTTTTGGGCCCCGATCTCCGAGCTCCGAGCTCCCGCCTGCCTCATCCCCGAGCTCCGAGCTCCGAGCTCCGAGCTCCCGACTACTCCATCCCCGAGCTCCGAGCTCCCGTCGTTACGCCTTAACGCCCGTCGTTACGCCTTAACGCCCTAGCATAACGCCTTGACGCCAGGATATACACAGACGAAAGAAAACCAACAACAACAAGGATGAGAGATGAGAGAACAACAACAACAACATGTTTTTTTTTCATATGGTTTATTCTCCCCTCCAGTACATCACACCCACGCTGGGGGAGCCGCGTTGGGTATGTTTACAATTCAAGAAGACTCTTGTCCAATCAGAGCCCGCCATTTGGCGCTGTATCATTCATACTCGTTCTTGCCCGTTACTGCGTTAGATGTATTCTCGGCTGCTCTTACCCAATCATAAGTCGCCGTTTCAGAAACTTTCATCTTTGCTCGGTGTGACCTAATCGTCGTCGCGCAGGCTTGGATATTGTTCGGGCAGCATGTCCTGAAAGAGTTGTTTGCGCATCCTGATCGCATTTTCCAGGACCTCAGTGGGTGGTAGCCCCATATCCTCTTCCAAGTGACGCTTGGTCTTCATGATGGACCTGTGTGTGGGGTCGCCTTTCATTTCAAGCGGTAGTAAGGTATACTGTTCATAGATCGCCATGGCTGTTTTCCTGATGCAGGGGCGCATTTGGGTGTACGCCTGTTGTAAGTTATCCTGTCCGGCGTCCTCGATCGCTGCAGCATGAGTATTGATAGCTGCTGTCACAATACGATCTCAGAAGGTAGGTTCTGCCTCACTTTCGTAGTATGTAGGCTGACTATATGAGGTCAAGCCCTCCGTATCAGTATATTCACTCTCAGCAATCTCACTTTCCTGGTATGTATGCTGACTATCTGAGGTCAAGCTCCGTATCAGTAGATAGACTCTCATCAATCTCTGTATCGGCTTTTTGTGCCTCGGAGTCTTCAATCCCATGTGTATTTTTCTCGTGTCGCATATATCGTAACGTCTGATGAACGTGCGTTGGCACTCAGTGCAAGTATAAGCTATATTGACGGTTGAACGTGGATTGTGCGTGGTTTGGTAACACACTTACTTTTATAGACAGTAACGCCCGTCAACGCTTAGCTTAACGCTTCAACGCCCTGGTGAACTAGCTCAGAAGCTCTGATTTTCATGGAATTGCCACCAATACATCGAAATGCAGTGACGCCCGTCAACGCCCGTCGTTACGCCTTAACGCCCGTCTCAACGCCCGTCAACACCCGTCGTTACGCCTTAACGTCCGTCTCAATGCCTTGACGCCCTATCTTTACGCCTTTACGCCCGTCTCTGCGCCTTAACGAGCGAAAAATGGGTTTTGGAGGACGATTAACGTTTGAACTCTTGAGTGCACTTTCGGTCACGTGACCGGAAGTGACCTTTGACCACGTGACCCGAAGTGGCCTTTGATCCTGCGCTGCTCGGAAGTGACGTCATGGTACGCAGGCGCACACTCACACATACTTGGTGCACCCGCACCCTGGTGTACCCTATGCCCTACGAGCTATAGGGTACAGGGTGTACTGTCTATAAAAGCAGGTATATTGCTAAAACACGCACACTCGACGTTCAACCGTCAATATAGCTTATACTTGCTCTGAGTGCCAACGCACGTTCACCAGACGTTACGATATGATGCGACACGAGAAAAATATACATGGGATTGAAGACTCCGAGGCACAAGAAACCGATACAGAGATTGATGAGAGTCTATCTACTGATACGGAGAGCTTGACCTCAGATAGTCAGCCTACATACCAGGAAAGTGAGATTGCTGAGAGTCTATATACTGATACGGAGAGCTTGACCTCAGATAGTCAGCCTACATACCAGGAAAGTGAGGCAGAACCTACCTTCTGGGATCGTATTATGACAGCAGCTATCAATACTCATGCTGCAGCGATCGAGGACACCGGACAGATAACTTACAACAAACGTACACCCAAATGCGCCCCTGCATCAGAAGAACAGCCATGGCGATCTCTGAACAGTATACCTTACTACCGCTTGAAATGAAAGGCGACCCCACGCACAGGTCCATCATGAAGACCAAGCGTCACTTGGAAGAGGATATGGGGCTACCACCCCCTGAGACCCTGGAAAATGCGGTCAGGATGCGCAAACAACTCTTTCAGGACATGCTGCCCGAACAATATCCAGGCCTGCCCGACGACGATTAGGTCACACTGAGCAAAGAAGAAAATTTCTGAAACAGCGATTTCTGATTGGACAAGAACAGCCGGGAATACATCTAACGCAGTAACGGGCAAGAACGAATATGAATGATACAGCGCCAAATGGCGGCCTCTGATTGGACAAGAGTCTTCTTGAATTGTAAACATACCCAACGCGGCTCCCCCAGCGTGGGTATGATGTACTGCAGGGGAGAATAAACCATATGAAAAAAACCATGTTGTTGCTGTTGTTCTCTCATCTCTCATCCTTGTTGTTGTTGTTTTTCTTTCGTCTGTGCATGTCATGGCGTCAAGGAGTTATGCTAGGGCGTTGAGGCGTAACGACGAGCGTAAAGGCGTAACGACGGGAGCTCGGAGCTGGGGGATGGAGTAGTCGGGAGCTGGAGCTCGGGGATGAGGCAGGCGGGAGCTCGGAGTTCGGGGCTCAAAAATTGTTGCTTTCTATACTACTCCTAAATGTAAGATGAGGACCCGGATGTAAAACTGATACCCCACACGGTCCATTTGACCAGGTATGGTCCCTCAATCACTCAACAAACCTCCACGAATCCCCAAAATGCCTGCTTTCTATACTACGGCCAGACTGCGCATGCGCAAAATGATTTAAACGGACGATACATTAGTCCAATCGGATTCCACTCACTCACTCACTAACTCACTCACAGGAAAGTACCCGGATGTGGGTCGGACACGTCTAAACATGTTCCCCAGGGTCACGCCCGATTCACGCCTACCGGAAGTGACGTCATACACCTACGCATCCTAACCCCAGATACAGAGTAGTACACTTGCACTCATTGACTTTTGTGCACTTGAAGAGCATATTGACGCTCATTGACCCCAAGAGGTCAATGTGAATGAATATCCCGTGACTATACTTTGGGAAAGGGTTGATAGGAGTTATCTTCTATTGTAGGGGTAAAGTCCGTGTTCCGTTTTTTATATTTTTTCTGGAGAAACTTTTACATACACCCACCCTGCCTCTCTCAGCAGGCCCCGATAAGCCCGGGGGACCGATATTCACCCTTTGGGATAGGGTTGATAGGAGTTTTCCTCTGTTGTAGGGATAATGTCCGTGTTCCGCTCTTTATATTTTTTCCTGGAGAAATTTTTACATACACCCATCCTGCCTCTCTCAGCAGGCCCCGATAAGACATGGACCGGTATTCGCCCTTTGGGATAGGGTTGATAGGAGTTTTCCCCTATTTTAGGGGTAAAGTCCGTGTTCCGCTTTTTATAGTTTCGGGAAAAATCCTAATTTTACATGCACCCACCCATGACTTGATAGGCAGACCCCGATAAGCCCGACGACCGATATTAGCCCCCCTTTGGGATAGGGCTGATAGGGGTTTTCCTCTATTGTAGGGGTAAAGTCCGTGTTCCGGTTTTTATATTTTCGGGACAAATCCTAAATTTACATACACCCACTCCCTCACCCTACCTCTCTCAGCAGGCCCCGATAAGCCAGGGACCGATATTAGCCCTTTGGGGTAGGGTTGATAGGAGTTTTCCCTATTGTAGGTGTAAAGTCCGTGTTCCGCTTTTTATATTTTCGGCACAAATCCTAATTTTACATGCAACCACCCATGACTGAATGACCCTGGAGGAGCGCTTCACTTTGATACCTCCCTCGACCCAATCGGTCCATTAGGGGACCCTGTCGCCTCTCAAGATTGCCGAACATTCTCACGAAAGCCCACGTATTTGGGACTACTTTCTGTCCGCGGAGGCAGACCGCATCACCGCCAGACCGCATCACCGCGGAGGAATACATGCCCCAATATCACGCCCGATTCACGCAGACCGGAAGTGACGTCATACTTGCGCAGAACACTCCTGCGCACACCTCCCCATGACCGCCCCAAACCTGCGCAGAAACACCTGCGCAGTGGGGCAAATGAGCGTGAATATCACAGCTATGTACTACTCCCGTTCCTTCTCATTCACCAAACGTTATATAGGCGATCTTCTCGCTGAGTGAGGCTAGCGGCCACTAGCGAAGCGGAGCGCCTTGGACTACTCGGCCACCGAGGGCCCGCTAGGCTAGGTGGAATAACGTGTCGGTTACATATATTCGGTATGTGTTCAGCCGGATTGGGAATGGTACGCAAGTAATGAAAGTGGGTTGCTTGGAATAATTAGAGTCTGGTTGGATTGTACAATTCAAATGGGTCACAGTCTGGATAGATTTGATATTGTGAAGGTGGGATATTTGTCTTCCAGCCAATCATAACGACATACCAAAAGTATACTGGACTCCCAAAATGCATAAATCACCATACAAAGCTAGATGCATAGCTGGTTCTAGAAGCTGCACCACCAAGCTTCTTTCAATCCTATTGACGAGGGGCCTTCAGGAGGTAAAAGCATTTTGGGAAAGGTATTGCGCCACTATTTCTAAAAACTCTGGCGTTCAATGTATGTGAATATTGAAAAACCCAAAATGTCTTACAGAAGAACTTGATGCTAAAGGTCACATACCGTACAGACATGTATCCACATGGGATTTCTCGACTCTCTACACTACAATCCCTCATCAGGACCTTATTGACCGTCTAAGTTCATTAATAGTATCTGTGTTCAAGAAAACTGATCGTAGATATATTAATGTCGGAAGCCATAAATCATTCTTTAGCTCTACTACATACAAGAGATATCATTCATAGGATTTTCTGTGCTTATAGAGTTGCTTGATTTTCTCATTAAAAATATCTATGTGAAATTTGGCAACACAATATATCAGCGGCATATAGGTATTCCAATGGGTACTAATTGTGCACCCCTGTTGGCTGACCTGTATCTGTTCTCTTATGAATATGACTATATGCAGGCGCTTTCAAAAACCGATCCATTCAAAGTCCGTTCCTCCTCATTCACCAAACGCTATATAGGCGATCTTCTCTTTGTGGATAATCGCTATATAAATGACGCAGTGTAGAATATATATCCACCTACACTGGATATGGAGGAAACTACAGATAGCCCTACAGGCACATCATACTTATATCTATATCTCTATAAAAATGAAGCGGACATTCTCTCTCGTCGACTTTATGACAAAAGAGATGATTACAATTTCGACATCGTAAACTATCCCTTTCTGGACAGTCATATTCCAGTGGGATCTGCATATGGCGTATACATATCTCGCCTAGTAGAATTTGCTAGATTCTGTGTTAAATGTGACGATTTTAATCAACGTCACAAAACATTGTAGCAGAAACTTATAAAACAGGGCTATTCCACGAAGCGCCTCCACTCAAAAGTTTCTCAAATTTGGCGATACATATCGCATGCTGATAGCAAAATACGAGCGTAGCGTGCAAGATCTATGGCGTTACGTTTCGTAACTTGTGTCTAATTCCGCTTAACCCGGGGCTAGGGGCCGTATGAACTCATGTACTTTAAGATCCTCATGGTGCTCATATGAACAGGCACAATCAAAGCGTGACTGAGATACATCATTCTCTAGATGACAACCTTACAACCATTATTATGGGTTAAGAATACTGATCAGCGATACGGATTTTATATTTTTGGAACATCATGTCTTGCCGGCATCATTGAAAACTGTTGACCGCTTCTCTCTTGCAGGAAACTAGCCTATGTGTATGTATACTATGATTGTCCTTTTGAATTTGGTGCTAATACTGTTATGTTATGGAATAGGTCTTTGGATTATGGACGCGGATATCCTTTAATGGACGACGGCTGAATTGTGAATGACGGACTAGACGCTTGTAATTCGCATTGTGTGACATATTGGTTCCTGTCACAGCTTGGCTTGACCGATATCTTCAGGCTGTTCTGAAAATCCATTTAGATTGTAATCTCTTTGGTGGAAAATATCCCAACATGAACTGTTTCGAATCCTGGTTGAGGTGGGATTCTGGGCTTAGCTGAGTGGAATGGGTCACATCTCGGTTGTGCTGGAGATATCGAAGAGTGTCGCGTTGTGGTTAGGTGCATCTTCCAAGTGCAGGTATGTTTACATAGGAGCCCTGCTAGAAAACTTCTTGAACGGACGGATAAAATAAGAGCCAATGAAAGGACGACAAGGAAACTGGTACGCCGCCTTCGCGAAACAACAAATACATTGAACGTTCCTCTGCTGACTAATCAGATCATCTCTTCTACCAGAACCTGGGACTGAATCAAAATGGCATTAAATATGGGCGTGGTCAAAATCTTAATAATACGGTTGGTTTTTGTTATAACAGACCCCATTCTATCATCGCACGACTATGTCGCAGCTTACATACAACACATATATTCGGGAAGTGGGAAGAGGTGCCGACATACTGACAGAGTCACATGGTTTCACAGTATAGTTTTCTGGTTAACCTATTCTAAAGCACATACCAAGAATCTAACGATTCGTGATATGTGTTGTATCTCAGGTACGCTTTTATTGTATTTGTTCATGTGGCAACTTGGATGACATGACCACACGGCCCCTAGCACCGGCATAAGCGGTATTAGATACAAATATAGAGAGCTGTGATGGAAATGCTCCGACAACTCGTATATTGGTAATTGGTGAGCTGTGTCGCTGTGACAACTCGTACACTGGAGATTGGTGAGCTGTATCGTCGTTAGATGAAAATGACGGCATTTAACACAAAAGACTAGACTGTAAGGCCCGATGTCGACCAAGCATCAACTTCCCACAAATGCCAACATATATCAAAGACCAAACAATCTGTACAGGGGGCGGGCCTCGGGGACGAAACGTCCACCAGCAGAATCTCGCCATATACAGGTAGAAATTACAACACATATAAGGGAAGTGCGAAGAGGTGCCGACATACTGACAGAGTCACATGGTTTCACAGTATAGTCTTCTGGTTAACCTATTCTAAAGCACATACCAAGAATCTAACGATTCGTGATATGTGTTGTATCTCAGGTACGCTTTTATTGTACCTGTTCATGTGGCAACTTGGATGACATGACCACACGGCCCCTAGCACCGGCATAAGCGGTATTAGATACAAATATAGAGAGCTGCGATGGAAATGCTCCGACAACTCGTATATTGGTAATTGGTGAGCTGTGTCGCTGTGACAACTCGTACAATGGAGATTGGTGAGCTGTATCGTCGTTACAGTGGTGGACCCATCTGAGTTGGGCTGGTTCAGCCTGCCTGTAGCACGGCATGGTTGGACAGAATGTCACAGATATTAAAACGTTATGTGAGAGCTCGACCCATTAGGTCAGATACCAAAATATTAGTATATCCCAATGATTACAATCAAGGTCCATTATATTACTGTATTAGTTAAATGGTACGAATAAGAGGAGTGAAGTTTCGATTATTTCCACAAATTAGAAAAGTGTATTTTACTGCAAATAAAATGTCAGAAATCATCACCAATGATAGAAAGCTAGAAACAAAGTCGAGGCAAATGCAGGATGGAAAGACACGCTTTTACTCAAACTTCTCTAGGTTTTCTAGACGATGACAAAATGGCCTGTTTCTCAATTACGACGTCGTTCTCAGTGTTGAAAACAAAATGTTATGCCAAGGCTTCGTCCATTCTCATGGCTTCAGATTGTACATCTCCTACTGTCAGATATACCCTCTGACTGCACGGGGGTTGAAATAGCGGCGCCCAATTTTTGTGCGCATGGCTGTCGACCAATCAGCATCGACAGCTTGTAAACGGGGCGGAGTGGGCTCAGCATGCCACAGCTAAACAACACATTGTTCCCTGTGTTATTATGTAATAGTTTAGCACAAAACCTGTTTTCTTCTACAAGATATACTGGACGCACTTCTCATCTCTCGTTCGAATACGCATGCGCGCAGCGTTTTTATCAGAGGATGTTCCGCCGAAAGTTTAGGAGGTTACAAACTCTGACAATGGAAGAATGGCCTCTACCTCGCCAAGAAAAAGTTCACGGAATTTTACGTTTGCTTCTGGAAAAAAATTTGAAGCTTTTCTTGTCAGATCCATAAATCACGCGTATTCAAGTGAGTCGTTTTCCATAAGCAGAGAATAATTAGTTGTTAACAGGGGGAAAAGCCCCAAAACTCCTGAAAACTGTCGCCCGATCTCACTTCTAGACGTTGACTGTATAGACAATCATCCTGTATCTTCCTGTGTACCCAATCGAATTAAGAAAGTACTACCATCTGTAATACATGAAACACAAATTGTTTTATTCAAGGAAGATTTATCGGGAAAGTGAAAAGAATCATATATAATATAATGAAATGCTCACAGGAATACAAACTTCTAAAACTTTATTTCTCCGAAAAGGCTTTCGACAACGTCAATTGGGAATTCATTGTCCTCTGGCTTCGGCGAATCGACTTGTGGCTGGATTATGTTATTTCAAAACGATTAATAAAACGTTTTGTCCTGGATCTCTTTTGCTCTTTTCAACTTGGAAAGAGGTTACAGGCAGGTTGACCCATTGTCACCGTATTTGTTTATGATTGTTGCAATGCCTATACTTGTTACAGAGCAGTCTTAATGCTGTCAGTTTATCGTGCTACCCCACTGAAGTAGCATGCCGTAGGCAGACATCACACCCCATCGACTCGCATTATGCTGATATCGAGCGAACCAGTTTTTGTTCTACCCTGTTGATGCCGAGTGTAAGCGAGAAAGCAACAAGTTCCGTGTTTCAAGTCCTCGTCATGACCGGTCGGAGACTGAACCCAGTACCTTCCGCTAAATTAAGATTAAGTGACACTAAGAGAATAATGTGGAACTGGTTAAAACGTAGTTTGCCCCCTGGAAAATAACTGTTGTTAAAACATTCGCTCTCCCACTTCTAACCATTACTTTCTTTGTTCACCAACAGAATATCAGGACTGCTTGCAAAAATATTCCATTAATTCATCTGTGGAGGCGGTGGGTGTATATAAGTACAGCGTAAAACAATTATTGGCAAATACGCGAAAGGATGTCTGAATATGATACACATGCCCTCATCTTTCATTAATTCTCTGAGGGTTTAATGTGTCAAGCGGTCTCTCTCATTCACAGAATTTCAGTCGAAGATCATGTTTGAAATATTCCCCCCACTTGATACTATGGTCTGCGATGTAAACAGCCATGGTTTCTCACGCATCTTAAAGTCTATCAATAACACGTCTTGGAAGATGTTCTTTCAGCGTGGAATCGATGTTTGAAAAGTGACTGTGACGCAACAAGTTTATCAAAAAATGGTTCACTCTAAAATTACTCTCACTTTTCCAAGTAGAAAGATAAGATGCTAGTACAGTGATCGTACAGCCAAAATGTGAAAAGATATGGTTGGAAAACCCGGATGTTTTCAGACATAATTTTCAGACATATCAACGCGGTAATTCACCATATCCCAAGGCACCCAATTCAAAGATTTGCATTGGACTTCCAAATCCAGGTATAGTCAGGGGCAAAACCTTACTAAAGAAAATTTGCAACAATTTCTCTTCAAAGTTCATGAAACACCTATCAAAACGCATTTATTATAACGTCTGAAAGAAAGCTGAATATTCCAATATAAAACAATTGAATTGCATGCATTGAAACGAATAATCGTAAATGGGAAAAATCGCAAACAGAAAAAATAGCCTTTGTGAGGAAGAAAGTAGTGACCTGTAGATATGCGAGTCAATTATGGGCTCTCTTCCAAGTCTGATAGGTACGGAAGCATAGATAGGACATGGGTGAAAATTATTTTTTCGTCCACAAAATTATCTCCGACCCCGAGATACATCTCCGACCCGGAGAAACTTATCTCCGACCCGGATATACATCTCCGACCCGAAAAAATTAATTCCCGACCCCGAGATACATCTCCGACCGGAGAAAAGTATCTCCGACCCAGAGATACATCTCCGACAAGGAGAAACTTATCTCCGACCCGGAGATACATCCCCGACCCCGAGATATATCTCCGGTCCGGAGATAATTGACCAATGACAGTCGAGCTCACAAAGACGCCATTGTTATGGGAAAATAAACATGGATGGATTAAGAGATGAATTGTTATAACCGAGCGTTCCTGACTTTCCATACTTCACACATACAAAAATCGCGGTAACGATTGCTGCAACACCATTGGTCAATACTCTCTGGGCCGGAGATGTATTTCCGGGTCGGAGTTTCTCAGGGTCGGAGATGTATCTCTGAGTCGGAGATTATTTTCTCCGGGCCGAAGATGTATCTCGGGGTCGGAGATATATCTCGGGGTCGAGATAATTTTCTCCGGGTCGGAGATATTTCGTGAACGAAAAAATAATTTTCACCCATGACCTATCTATGCTTTCGTAGTATGTTGAAATAAGCCGCATAAACACAATCGGATTGTTTGAACAGGCGGGGCTCCTGGGAGATAATGAGCTTCCCTTACTTCTGAACAATCTGCTTGTCTTGGTTAAATATCGTATATCCTCACACACAATTAGAAACAAGCCGCGATCCCGGGACGCAATTCTGGAATTTATTAAAAGGACAAACAATATTGAAACGAACATAGCTACTAAGAACAAAATGGATGAATTGACGCCTATTGTATGGTGAAGGTGATGGACAGAGATGCTGGCTTTCGGCTGATGATGTCCCAGTAGAGTATATGTGTTATGAACTACATGAATTGTTGCATATATGGTGAGATTCTGCTGGTGGACGTTTCGTCCCCGAGGCTTGCACTCTGTATAAATCATTGCGATTGTAGTTTTGTGACTTTCAAATTTGGTAGAGAATGAAGTGCTTAGTCGGCATCGGGCCTCACAGGTATTTGTTTTGAATACGAACTTGCTTTCAGTAAATACACCCTCGTTAATACACCCTCGTTTGGGCCGTTTTTTTTTACTATCTGATGGTCACACAGTTCATCATTTCCCATCAGATGAATTTATAGGGCTATTGCATCATCGCTCTTAAATATTTGTATCTAATACCTCTCAAGCCGGTGGGCCATGTGGTCATGTCATTCAATATGTCCATATGAACATCTACAATAAAAGCGTGGCTGGGATACAAATCATCACAGGGATCACTTTTGTGTGATGTTTTTAGAAATATGCAGTCAGTGTATTTGTCTGTGGGGTCATATGACTAATTAGGTTGATTGGGTGGGGCGTGACTAATTAGGTTGATTGAGTGGGGCGTTAAGGGAGTAAAGTCAACTTTTCATTATTCCCTCGACCCCCCCCCCCCCTCCCAAAATCAACCCAATTAACCAATTAACAACATTAACGAGCCCCTGTGTGTGCATCGTGTTCCAAAACACCCCAGTTCCTCCAATACTGAACAATCAAAGATCGAAGATCGTCAATCAAAGTTACTTCACATGGAGCATACACCAATTACCACTCACGTGTACTTTTTCGTTTGAACAAAACCACGAGAAATTCAAACCCGTTTTGAATTGAATTGAGATGTTCAATCGTTATGTTACGCAGAGAAATTGGCGATTGAAATTCTAGCAAAGAGTCGGCAGTTTTTTCATTCGTCGTCTCCAATATTTCGCATTATTTCCATGCTATTTGCTTTTACGAGGTTGCCATTAATGATATCGCCTTTCGCTGCGCTTTGTGTGGAAAGTGACAGCTGTTCCAAAACACTGTAAGCAGAAAGTATAAAATTGATCTCTTCCTTGAATACGATTTCAAGCAAAATCATTTTATTATTATGCATAATCATTTAGCGAGGAGATAGCTAACCACTGTGACATCAGTATTCATATTCAGCTTTTTAGAATCAATAAAATTTAAATCTAGTAACAGCCGTGGATAGATTTCTCTCGCCATAAGTTTTTAGAAAAATAATAATAATAGTTAAATGACAGAGTTGATGGGAAACATATTTTAAACACATCTTTCTTTGCCTTCACATCATTGTCTTCTGTAATATGTTACATCTGCGAGTGAAAATTAGGTGGCACTTGTGGACCTATGAAGGTTCGATGTTAATTACCAACACAAACGTACATTTCAAGCAATTCTAATAAATCGATCAGGGACCGCTATTGTCCATTCTGCCATAGTCGTCGTCGTTATATAACTGAAATATCGCTGATCACGAATTAAAAAAATCTAATTCTCTCTCTCATTGTCAGATTTCTTAACCCCTTACAATATGGATGCAACACCTGACTACAGGAGTTACGCAATCTGATGCCATAAGAATGGCTATTGTTTCGTCCGGTATTCATCATGGTCCGTTTCCGTGTCAGTCCTCCGATTAATTTTGTATGAGGATAGATCATTTCAATATTGAAAGCGTCGGGTCCGATATTCGGGTATACACACCATATGGATCCTTGATATATCGAATTTGATAGAGTACGGAATTGGTTTGTTTTATTTAAAGTTTTTCTCAACAAAAGTAAAATCCTCACTGTACAACTGGATAAATAGTTTATATGGATTTAAAATGGAGATAGTTCTTTATGGGAGGATTTGTAGACGTGACAGCTTTGCCCGAAACATAGTTTTGAAATAGTACTACTAGTTTATTACAGGCATTATTGCCGAGCCATCTGTACTTTATGTCCTTAGGAAGAATTATGGTGACAGGGTACTGAAATAGTTAACATCTTTGAATGCCATATACTTGCATAAAACACATGCAGTAATTGGACTACATCAGATATTGAAGCTGGCATGTTGGCCTGATACTGAATTTATGAAAACTGGCAATAGGCATTTAGTTTCTTTGGTGAAGGAAAGACCAGTTAAGCGCATACTGTTCAGTTCATGGTGGAAAGAACACAACTTGGAGCATGGAGTCTTTCCTTGCTTATACTTGCTATAGTTACACCGCATATTCCTGATAATGATGCCATATATTTGTTTTAAATTTCCGTTCAAAAACACTTCTGAAATGTTACTATAGTAATTCATATTTAGACCATATATAAGACCAAAAAACAGATTTTCTTAGAGTGATAATGAAAGCACAATATTTACCAGGTTTCTCATTTCTGTACTTTCCCGGATCATGATCAAGACCAAGAGTGAATTATGGGATATCGCGAGGTAGTAATGGAGACAGACGATTCCTGAGCCAGCGTGTTCACGGTGCATGTTGGCGCTCAAATCTTTCTCCAAATCTTCATGGTGCATGTGTGAAAGTTTGTCAGTTACTTGCCGACGGGCGGTGGTTCTCTCCGGGTACTCCGGCTTCCTCTACCAACCAAACTGACTGTCACCATATGAGTGAAACAACCTTGAGTGTGACATTAAGCCAAATCTCCCCCCCCCCCAAATCTTCAAAAAATGGTAGAAAAGTAAACAATATAAACCAAAGCCATATATTTCAAAGACGCGCAAAACTTATTTCTCAACAAGCGGTCTGATGGGAAAGATTTGCTCTCAAGTCGACTCAATGACAAAGTATATAATTTTGATCTCGAAATAGTAAACGATCCCTTTTGGTAGTCTATTGCGGTGGTGATCTTACGTTGGTGTTGCGTTGTCTGCCCAACCAGATTCTAACTGTATACATATCGGCTCATGGCGTGCAGTTAAGTTAGGTTAGGATAGATTTTGGATCTTGGAAACGACACAGAAATCCATTACACCGTGCCACGATACATCGGTTTCGAAAATAACATCTTGTCCTCTTATCATATGTTCACAAGGGAATTGTAGATTCATCGTCGACGAATTAAAAAAGTGTTCAATTTCCGACTTTGATCAACAGACCATTTAAGACCATTTGTGTTTATATTTCACAAGCAGTCTGAAATCTCGCGGGTATATGTTGTGCATGTTAAAAATCTAAAAGTTCTCGCTTCGTGAACAGCTCTGCGTTAAACCATCCAAGTGTTTCATTTATAATTGATATTAAGTGAGACAAAAATCTCAATCCACATTGCACATTGTTCAGTATAGCGACAGAGGGATCACCCCAAGCATGACGGACTTATAGCTGTGACTGAAAACGTCGGCTTATATTGAATCGGTTTAACCAAGCATTAATTAATCGTTATTCACAGCTGCCCCGAACGTACACCTTGGCAAGATGAAAGCTAATGACCGTATACGTGAAAGCCTGTGGTATAGCTTGTCGAATGCTCATAAGTCAGCCGTAATCTACACTCCTAGTATTACTCAGGGAAATTTCCCAAAACTTTCATGCTGCATAATTACAGTTCAATTTCGCTCTGAATTTCAAGAATTATTTTCTGGATTCAGTGCTGAATGCTCTGGAAATGGTTCGGAATTTCGGGCTGAAATCTCTGAAACTGAATTTTAGTTGAATGGCCCTAACTTTCTGGAATAATTTCTCAATGTTTTGAGAGTGAATATATAGTCATATCAATAAAGTCAAGTCTAACACCTATATGAGACGATCTCTATCATGCGATTATGTTCGCTGTTACAATGCTAACGAAGAAATAGGCCTACCCTATTTGTAAGAAAATATCCTGTTTGAAAGAAATGTTTGTAAGAAGCTTGTTTTCATTTATGCTCAGGTGTACATAAAATATCTTGAACACGAGCAATCCATATCATTGTCCACGAGCAATCCATATCATTGTCCACGAGCAATCCATATCATTGTCCACGAGAACACGAGCAATCCATATCATTGTCCACGAGAATATCATATTCAAGTCAGCAGTTTGCAAAAGAACGTTCCCGTCGTGCTGTGACACAACCAAAGTGTGAGAGAGACACATTTTACTCTAGATAAAGAATTGAAAATTCATTTCGATTAAACAATACTGATTTGAAAAATGATTGATGAATAGAACATCGTTATGTCTTACAGCAATCATTATGAAAATATTGCCTTGGTGTGAGGGGAATATGCAGTTTTGTTGCCCCGAAGATGCGGCTCGGGCAATAAATATAATAATGACGAGTGCTGACCAGAAAACAAACTTGTTTTTAATTTTTATATTGCTGACTGTTCATCCTAAAAGATCTTTCGATATTTGTGGACGATCGATGAGTACTGAATGTCGGGTCTGACGCCCATACGCTTATTATGTGGCTGCGCATCCAACCATTTGCTGAACAGATTAGCTTTATGCATACCGTATCTAGTATTTCTCAACCAACTTCACAGAACTCAGCTTCAAAATCATCATTCAATTGTTAAGATTTAACTAAAAAATTATATTCGAAAAGAATGATTTTGAATATTATAGTAGCTGTAACCTTTAGCAATTTTCGGGGGACGTTTTTGTATAATAAATTTTATCATTTCCATGTGTTGTAATGCTTTGAATGTATTCAATGCTCTGAACATCATTGTTTATTGCGGACATCATTGAAATCTGTTGAACGTTATAGCTCGTATATATTTCTTTAATTTATATCTCGATGTAATGCCAGTATTCACGACTGATGTATCTAATGAACATATATGAAGTATCTAATGCACATATTTAGGACATGTAGTGCTACATGTCCAATATCCCAGATTGTTCACATGAAAACTTCGGACAGCATCTGATACATCAACAATCCAGGTGATTGTCTTGAGAATGACTACTGAAATTCAGTTACCCTGAGATAACTATAATTATAGAATGAGACATTGATGGTGGAAATCATTTGCGTACACTTCGCCATTCATAAGATGGCTTGCGAATCGTGTGTCTCCATTATCGAGGAGCGATATCCGGTACTTTACCGTATTCTGTTCGGCCTTCATCCAGCAGAGAACAGACTCGAGAAATCTGATAAATTACACGTTTTCATAGCACTTCGGAAACAGATATTGCCCAGGCTTACAAAATATATAGGTATGAATAACTTTCGTATCATCCAAAAGTTGGGGTAGATCTGTAATTTTGATCAAGTAGGACATCACATGACTCGAAAATGGCGGGTTACGTTGGGGCTACGTCGGTAGACTTTAACTGATTGGCTGACGAAGTCACGTGGTATTGATTTCTGGAAATTCCCTCATGCAGTTGCCGAAAGTAGGCTGAAAAAGGATACACACGATCCCAGGGCCAGTCTTACCGCGTTAAGATGACCGAGATGGTTACAGGTTGGGTGGGAACATCATCCTTTCTTCCCACAATTTTTTGTCTATCTCCGCCACGTTTATCTTGAAAATTAATTATTTGAGTATTTCTCCTTAAAACGTTGTCATTCATAAAAATGTTCTGGCAACGATCTGGAATCGTCTTATAGGATTACGAATTACCGCCAATATTATTATTTTCAAGACCTTGGTGGATGGCATTACAGAAAAACAAACCAAGGGGATATTACAGGTAACATGACTTGTGATTAACCTATATATAAGACTGTTTCGCCGAGAGACCTCTTAATGTAAACAGTTACACTTTGCGAGGTGTATAGGTAGCTGCTCAACCTAATCAATAAACGTCCTTAGACAATCCAGTAAATTCAAAATTAACTTAAGCTGGGAAGCGTGCCGTGGCAAGTATTGCCTTTTACACGGATGGTGATGGGCGTCGAACAGAGTTACCTAACGCTAGTGCTGGACACTTCAAAGACAAGGCCACGGGGTGTAAGCCACATACAAATACTGGTCGGTATATTCAGCAGGATTCTCTCAAAGGTTTACAGGCTACGTGACGCCATCAATTTAGCGCTGGGATTTACCGTCGGCGGCGCTCCTCAGTGGACCTCTTGTTTGGACGGAGCTGACGGAATCCTTCTGAGTACCGCCATGATTTTGGTAACTGCTGCTTCATATGACAAAGACAAACATGGGGCCAAGTCCTCAGCAAACCCTCAGACAAGAGCCGAAATTTGTCCACGAGACCAGCAATACAATTTCTCCTAATGAAAGATTGATTACGCCTCTCGTCAACTCTCTATTGTAATTCTCCAAATGACTCAGACCGGTTCGACCGAAGATTCCCCAAAGCTTCTATTCACCGCATGAGTGATAGGGTGAGCTTGAGAGAAGATTAGCTAAGGAAATAATGACGGAGACCAAATTCGAGGATCAAATCTTTTCTTTCCGGCATTTGTTGGCGTGAACGAAGATGGACAAACTCAAACACTGAACCAATTTTCTTGTTAAGTAGTTTGGTTTGCCAGCTGCTCGACGCTGTCCTTCGCCACCATTGATGGAACATGCATGGGTCACGTTAAATACGCTAGATATTATACTCGACTCTGCCAAAAAGGTCAAACTACGGAGAAGCTTTTCGTACCGGAGTAAAAGTCTCCAGATATCAACTTTCTCAAAATATCATTTTCCTGATGTCGAAGTCATATAAGTGTCACAGAAGATGAAAGTACTTGGATATTAAACTGCAGGGGTTTTTTTATATCAAACAAAAGTGTCTTAAAATGTCGAATATGTTGAAAAGCAAATATCCAATTTCATGACACCGAAATTCCGAAGCACACAAATGCACTGGATAAGAGAGTTGTCTCAAAAAATCATAATCCTCTATATTAAACCAGTTTGAAAACTTTTCTTCTGTTATCATTCTGGAATGTTGCTATCCAGTTCTCCACTTGCTGAAGATAATATTTTTCTTCGAGTTGTTGCGTCTTTATCTTCGTAGCCTCTTGTACACCCCAAGGAGCGTGAATGTGTCAGTAAGTTTGAGGGAAATAATTTTAGAAGTGAACTTTGGTTATCTGGGCCGTTATTATAATCTATCAATTACTATTACTGCATTGACATGTGGTGAAAGTTTTAATTTGAAACAAGCTCTTGCATACCAGACACGTTCAGCATAATATATCAACACAGACGTATCAGCTACACTGACCTTAGCGCCGACGATTGTGGACTTGCCTCCGGCGAAGTCGGAGGGCGCCGGTCCAGGCCTACTTAAGGCCAATTTCTGATGTACCAATTTACCATTTGACTTTAATGTGGTCGCTAAACAACAACAGTAATTATGCTATTTGTCCGCGCCCGCCCCGGCGTCCTATAACCTGGACTGCCGTCCTTATCAAAGTCTAAATCAGGGATTAATCATTTGTGAGGCACAATATTTGCCCCGAATGTGCCACGAGCAATCGTTACCTCCGGCAACCCTACGATCGTCAAACCTCGGAATGAATGGTCCAAATTATCTAAATTATACAGGCAGACTCCGACTATTTACCACTGGTGTTACATCGCTAGTTGGTGATGAATGTCTATTACGCTTTGACTGTTACCCCAAATCACAATTTCTTCAGCGATTAACCCGCCGTTTTGAGCACTGTACTTAACCATCCGCAATACAGTTAACGGGACTCGGTGGGGCAGGGCTATTTGCCTGCACTATGGCCTCTAAATCACCAACAATTTATAAAAGCTGCACAATAATCATACATCTCCGAATTACCTAGAATCACCAGTTACCGGCTTTTGTAGCCCCAGACTTAGGAGATTGTTGTATTTCGTGAGATGGCTTAACACCCCGCATTAACACGATTACAGTGTATAATATTGGTTTGCGCGTCTACTATTTCTAGAGGAGAGCAAGTCATATCTAATTTTCTCATCTTAGACGTTTTAGGTAACAGATTTTTCAAAAAAAAAATAAATAGATTGTCAAATTTGATAGTTTTTCTATGTACAACATGGCGCCTGGAAATATTGATCAATGCCTGAGACTAGAAAGAAGCAGAACTGCAGACAAAGTAGCAGTACAGCCGAAACAGATGATCCTATACTCTATATTCGCTCAAGTCGACATGAAAAATAATCTGTGAACTATTCAACTTTTCAACATTTTAGATCTGATAAATACTAATTGTTCTCCAGTGCATGACGTTTGTCCTAATATGATACGTGGACTTATAATAAATGTAGTTTAAACTTTCGTATGAACAAAAAGAATGTCAATCTTGCTCATGTATACTTTGGCACAACCTTGACTCATTGAACATCAAGTCGGCTTTCTGATTTCGTTATAAACTTTTGACCGCTTCTCGCTTATGAACGCGTGCTTATAGATTCTGGAAATAAGTGTTAGTGTTTTGTGAATGACGCATTTCGATTGTGAACAAAGGAATTTTTCAAGGGGGTCAGTGAGTGAGTGAGTGAGTGAGTGAGTGAGTGAGTTAGGGTTTAATTTCGCGTTCAGCAGTATTTCGTCCATATATAGCGACGATATAAGTAACTACGATATGATTAGCTGGACTATCCATGTACAGCCATCATGTAGAGGAAATTGATCTTCCCCTCGTTGTAACAGACATAGTACAATACTCATGCTGCTCCACTCGGAGGGGAATGCTTCATGAACGATGACTGACTACTGGATGTCGGATCTGACGCCTGTGTTACTCAGATAACATCACGAGATTTGGTCAGTTAAACCCTCTCAGCAGAAGTGATACCATATCAAAACTTTTTCCCATATGTCCTACACTTATAGACCAAAAGGTCAATTTGAGCTCAAATGACAACATATGACAGAAAGGACCCCAAAATCGTTTTTGTTTTTGTTTTGGGTTACTCACCGAGTAAGATGTCTTACATGAATTGAGTTTTTCTTTATACCAGAACAAGGATATACATTTTAAGGAATAGGTTAATAGTCAATCGGAGTCAAAAGTTTAGCTTTTTGAGAGTAGGGCGAATACTACCAGGAGTGCTTTCTTTATGGCCTTACACGAATACTGGTATAATTATATTAACTTTGATTGTGTTTATACGAATGCAAAAGTTGCTTTTCACTCAATGGTCAAATCAGTCACTTTATTGTCAAATCTTATGGTGAACATGGGTCAAAACTGTTTTCTCGAAAATTCTACAATATATGATATGAATCTGTACCGCCTGTTCGCGCGACCGGTGCCCATCGCGTTGCGATGGAATGCCAAAGGATATTCATCCATCCATCCATCCATCCATCCACGAACACAGTTCAGAACGTTTGATTACAAGAACACTTTATTTCGGGATACTGACGTAGAAATGTGAACAAAATTGTTTTATTATCACAGAAAATGAGGTATGAGATGTGGGCTAAGAGAATATTTTCAGCAGATTGTATAGAACTGTAATACGTCAATCATAGCCTTGAGTCCAGGGGCCGCACCCGAAAATAAAAGAGCCCAGGAATGGTTACAAATGAACCGTAACAACATCTACATGGTTCATCATTACATTACTTTTATACTATTGTTTTCATTTGATCTGATATTTTTAACTGTATATCATAGTTTCTCATCTGCATTAAATGTCACTCGACGTTCGAGTTGATTATTTCAGTGTATTTTACAATTCAGCATAACAGCTATACATGTACATGTAACGGATCTTGGAATTCCTGTTTCATTTGGGACAAAGTTTGAAGTAAATATTTTTCAGAATTCAGTTTCCATTGGTCATGCATATAGTCTATTTACATAATTCTCTGCGGAAAATCCTTACATAAAATGGTGGTCATGACGTTTCAACTTTCCTCCACGAGAACAAATAATAATTTGCAAGAAGGATCATGCAAATGAACACAGAATGGGCCTTAACGGATAAGTGACGATGAAGGAAAGTTGTATTCCGACAAAAAGGAATGTTTAAGTGGGCATTTTCGAGGTTAGAAAGGTTAAAAGGTTGTGCCTGAGGAATGAACGTGTCTGCCACATTCTATTACACTCAATGCGTCGCGCATATGATTATATTAATAGGCGCGAACTATTCTGACAAAATTTGGAATACTAGAGGCAAAACAATTTTACAAATTAGACAAGAATTGTCACGATAGCAAATTTCATATGAACCCTAGATGCCGTCATGAATTTACACATGATGCTTTATGTGAAGAAGTATGTAATACACTCACAGAGTGATAAATTATGATGTATTAAGTCCTTCAGTTCGCCAAATAATTGTTTATCGCTATTACATACAAGGGATATCATTCATGGGATCTGAGTTGCCTGAATTTCTCGTCAATAAAACATCTATGTGGAATTTGGCAACACAACATATCAGCAATATATAGACATTCCTATTGGTACTATTTGTGCACCCTTTTGGTTGACCTATATCTGTTCTCTATGAATACGACTATATGCAGAAGCTTTCAGAAACAGATAATTTCAAAATCCGTTCCTTCTCATTTACAAAACGCTATATAGACGATCCTCTCGTTGTGGAGAATCGCTATATAAATGACGCAGTGAATGATATATATATCCACCTTCACTGGACTTGAAGGGAACTACAGATAGCCCAAATGACACATCATATGTTTACCTATATCTCTATAAAAAGGAAACGGGAATTACAGATTAGTTTTTCTGGGTATTCTTCTATATAACAGGTTTACCGATGTTGAGGCGTTAACTCCACTATACGTCCTCGAAACTCATCTATTAACATCAGATGAGCTATTTGTTTGACCTGATCTGTCATCACAGCTCCCGAGCTAGCGTATCTAATTCCGCTTAAGCCGGTGCTATGGGCCGTGTGGATGCTTCATAGTCTCCACATGAACACCCACAATAAACACGCAGCTGAGATAGTAAGGCTACATCTGAGAATCTACCGTATTCTCGGTTCTGAATGTGAGGTGCCGAGAGAAGATTTCCTCTACAGTATATGGTTGCTTTTTAGTCGCCAGACGTCGTCAATATTTCCAACCTCTTGCATGTCGCTCCAATTCTCTCTCGTCGACTTTACGACAAAAGAGATGATTACAATTTCGACATAGTAAACTATCCCATTCTGGACAGTAATATCTCACCTAGTAGCATTTGTCAGATCCTGTGTGAAATGTGGCTGGTTTAATCAATTTCATAAAACTTTATTGCAGAAACTTTTACAGCAGGCCTATACCGCCGGGGCTAAGTTTCGTATGAACCCAAGATCCTCATGGTGTACATATGAACACACACAACCTGAGCGTCACTGAGATAAATCCTTCTCTAGAGCGACTTTAGCGAAAATCATATGCATTAAGAATACTGATCAGCGATACGGATTTGATATTTTTGGAACATAATGATATCTTGCCGGCATCATTGAAATACAAGCGTCTAGTCCGTCATACTATCGTCCATAATCCAAAGACCTATTCCATATTCCAAATAACATCATTAGTACCAAATTGTGTTGTTGACCGCTTCTGTCTTGCAGGAAAGTAGCCTATCTTGCTGTATACCATGATTTATTTATTTTTAAGTCGGTTCTAATGCTGTTATATGAATTAGGTCTTTGGATTATTGAGAAATTCTTTAATGGACGACGGGTGAAGAAGGAATGACGGGTTACAACGCATATAAGGGAAGTGGGAAGAGGTGCCGACATACTGACAAAGCCACATGACTTCACAGTATAGTTTTCTGGTTAACCTGTTCTAAATCACATACCAAGAATCTAACGATTCGTGATATGTGTTGTATATCAGGTACGCTGTTATTGTACCTGTTCATGTGACAACTTGGATGACATGACCACAAGGCCCCTAGCACCGGCATAAGCGGTATTAGATACAAATCTAGAGAGCTATGATGGAAATGCTCTGACAACTCGTATATTGGTAATTGATGAGCTGTGTCGCTGTGACAACTCGTACACTGGGTATTAGACGCTTGTATATTAGTGAACAGTTATTATAAATTTATTTATCATGCTTCTCGCGAAGAAATATAGATATAGGGTCAAAATGAGCTTAAGATGATCAGCTATACGATGTGGAACAGTTAAATTCTGATAAATATATACTTATTTTTAAAACAAATACTTCAAAATTACGAAAAAAAATGTGTCGAAAACCGGCATTTTTGTTTACCCCTGTAGGACATTAGTTTGAATTTCCCCATGATGCTATTGACACACGGTTATGTGACTAGTTTTAATATAAGCCCAATATGATCAGTCATGAAGGTGGGTAGTTTGACATCATAAAACTTGTTCGTTTCGGATTTACACCGAATAGATTAATGGCAGGGATTAAAAGGGTGATTGAGCAGATATTGTTTATGTAGGCTTGGATGGATGGCCGGGCAGCTCCTACAAAAAAACTCACACAAGGTGACCATCGGAATTTTCGTACTGATGAATGTAATAGGATTGTCCTCCCCATAGAAAAGCATTGGACTGAATTAGGGCGATATGCAAGAGGTGGGGAAAATTGACGACGTCTGACGACTAAAAAGTAACTATGTAACTCTACTAGAAAGATTCCCTCGGTACCTCACATTCAGATCGGAGAATACGGTGGATTCTCAGACGTAGCCTTGGTATATCAGCCGCGCTTTTATTGCAGATGTTCATGCGAAGACTGTGAATTATCCAAACGACCCTAGCACCGGGGCCAGGAGACTTTCGAAATCCTTCCGTCATCGCATGTTCTCCCTTAAGCATTATATCGCGATTGCGCGCTATCCGAATTTAAATTTCATTTATTCTTAAGACGGAATGGCAAAATCAAATAAGTGTACAGGAAATGATACTGAAACGACATGATTATATAATGAACTCTCCAAGGATATTAAGCGCGTCTTTAATCTAAAATTAGTCGATAAATATCTTGTCTAATATCAGTGGTAGACAAGAGAGATAATTGGCACAGAACAACAAATTGCTATGGATGGTCATAACCACATACCAAAAGAAAGCCAACATATACCAATGACATATCATTGACAGACTCGTATGATAGGTCATTGCTATATCTATTCAGTAATTAAATATTGCAGACCAACTCGTTTGATGATCAGTTTTGTAGTAGGACGCGAATCAATCATCGATCTGTTAGCAAGGTATAATGACCATCGGTCTATTTTGTTCATCTTCGCCACGATATTGAATGGAGATCCTAATTATATGAACCACTAATGGATAGTGTTTATATTGCGTTGTTGGATAATGCACAGATGTACACAAGAAGGCATATTAACTATTGATACTATTACGTCCGTATAACCTCTGTCTACCTCCTCGTGTCCTGTTGCTCTCAGTATTCAGGCCTGGTGATATTTGTAAAACATTTATTAGGTTTGCATCTGTTGAAATCAGAGTTAAATTACATGTGCGAAATGCACTTTATCATGAAACGTTATGCATATCTACATGCCAGTGGAGCTTTCCAACCTTATAAACCTCACCTACAGTGATTCTGCGGCTGATTATATGTTAATGGGCAAAATATGCATGTAGATTACCGGTATATATAAATCATATCTGATCGCATAAGCTAAAACAATGAACACCTTTGGTGTCATGACCATAGGGCAACGATCGTTTTCATTTACAATATTCTTAAACGTTCCTTATTCACAGTGACGAAAAGCAACGTGGTAAACATATATGATACAAAACTTGTATCACGACTTCACATTTTTGTTACATATATTTCGACTGGCGTTTGTAGAAAATCAGGTTATTTTTACACCAATCAAAACAAGCCTCACACTGTCGACGACGACGGACTACTTCCATTACTTCATCACATTGGAATGTCATTCTCAATTTCCATTCACAGAAGTACCGCTTGACCCTCCATGTTCCGCGCTTGTTTCAACATTGTAACTGCCTGTTTCGAGTCATGTATTCCTACATGTATTTAATTTTAATGGTGAGCTTGAGAAATCGGAAGACTTCAAGCCTTGACATTTTTTCCACGCATGTCAGAAACTAGGATAATTGCTTGTTCACCAGCTAGGAATGAAATACATATGTTCCCGCTTAGGCAACTTTCTGTCTAATCTGTAGGCAGTTAAAGTGAACCGTCACACTCTCCGCGCCATATTCGAAAGATCAATAAACTTTAGAACGACAGTCTTTCACCTACTACAGTTGTTGGTTTGTTAGGTGAACAAATCCTTTGAACGCCTAATGAACTTGTCTATCTTTCCAAGAAAAGTTCGAATTGGTCCGTCATACTTCAGAGTAGATTTGGAAGACCCATAAACCACAAGAAGGGACAATATTCACGTCCACGTGTTAGTTTGGTCTGTATATTTTCCCGACGAACTTGTTCGTATTTCTGACTAGTTTTAATTTGTTCCAAGTCTTACCATGTGAGCAAGGTTTCTTGGCTTACTATATGTTAACAGAGCCTTTGACCGCCAAACTATGGATGAACTAATAATACCTTGGTTTGGTTTTACTTGAGCACTCCATCGTGATACGATGGCCACTCATCATGCAGAGCATGCCGTGCGATCCGTTCCGCTTGCCATACATATCTTCCTGATCATCACTATAGAAATGGTTTAATTTTCCTGATGAACTTTGATATTCTGACTTCATTATGTGGAAATATCCATTTTCTTCAACGTAGTTTCAACATAATCTCTCTATTATTTTGATACAATGATTCGTAACATATGCAAGGACATGCTGGATGATGCAGCAACATGTTGCATATATATCATATTCAGATTTAAATCTGTTTTGAAATCGTTCGTACTCTTAGTGAAGCAATGGAGCTTGATCTTGGTTTGGTGCATTAATCATTGCTTTCTTCACGTCATTCACAACACATGCTGTGGCTGCATGCGCTCGTGAATGATATACAATTGAAGTTCTGTCAAGGTGCACTCGCGTGTCTCATTCCTACCAGAGTTCACAATAATGCCTAATCAATAATAGTAATATCACGGATTTACATAAAATATGATACACCAATAAGATAAATAGCAAACCCCTTTCAATTATTCTACAAAATCATATTATGTAGTATGATGACAATGATGAATCTCCATGTATGTGTAGAGCAACGATAATAAATCTGCCGCATGACATAAAGAATAGGTAATACAGTTATGAAACATGTAATATCTGTTTAATCGCTTCAGCACCGGTATGATTTTGAGTCAGGCATCGTTTGTGTTTCAAAACCGTTATCAGCTTGATTTGGTTAGAAATAAGTGTGTCGAATTTTAAACACGCAAAATATCATGATATTTGAACGAAAAGGGTCTGGCGATTATTGAAACAGCTAATGGACTACGGTTGTCTAATTGATGCCAAATGCACGCTCATTGCACTTCATAAGTTACGTCGACGACACGTTCGTTGTTTCAGCAGTGCAGGTGACTTCAATTTTTTCTATACATTTAAAGACAAAGCACGGTAACAAAAAGTTCTCGAAGAAGAAATTTATGGGATATTACCTTTTCTGCATGGATCTACTTGTAATGCACACTGATGCTCAGAAATCAAGTATACAGAAAAAAGATACAAGTGAATATAAAAAAATGGCCAAGCTTCGTCCCGATGAATCACAAAACCAATGTTAAGCTCAGTTGAAAAGTCGTTTATCATCACAGCACGCCTCTCACGTTCGGGCATGCCATAATTTTTTTATTTTTTTATTAATTTTCAATGTCCAAGCTAAACGTCCTACAAGTGCGGAAATCAGGCCAGGTGCACCAGAAGACGAATTGCGTTGATATTGGACGTCAATAGTATGTTTCGCAAATTATATTAACAAAATTTCAATTTCAAACTGGTTTCATGGTATCCCGTACGAAATACCATGTGCCAGACTAATGAAAGTACTGATAGTACTGTTGTCGGGTATCTGCATTCTCAAACCATCAGATTGCATTCGTCCTACAGTCAGATATAGGCCTACCCTATGATTGCACTGGGGGGTTAATGCGCAGTGCGCGACTTCTGCTCTCATGGCTCTGGGCAAATCAGCATAGTCAGTTTCCAAATGGAGGTTCAGCATGTCACAGCTCAGCATTATCCCTATCTTTTAACACAGCGGAATATTTTGAACTGGGGATAACTAACCTAATTTTATACATATGAACTATATTTTCTCAGTATTTAAAGAAAGTGTCATTATGGTTAGAATAATGTATAATTTGGCAAATATTTCATGAAAATATGCCAGCTGTTAAAAATATGATCCTGGCTTAAAAGATACGGCAAAGTAAAATTATACGAACCGGTAGCTGATCAGCTGAATACACCGATCACTGCACGAATAAGATTTTTTTTGTTCTCTCAATAATGTGCTAAAGGCGAATTGGTTGAAACATTTGTAATGCAATTTGTAAAAGTGCATAGATAACTGGTAGCAGGAACTTTGCTTATTGAATATGGCAATTTATTAAATGTTTGCCAATACTTTTGAGGAGTATGTAATCACAAATTCAAAGTCAAAGTTCAAGATTTTAACTGAAAGGAAGATATTCAACTCTAAGATTGTCATCTCCAAGATTTTCAACTCCAAGATTTTTATCTTCAAGATATTTAACTCTCAAGATTTCTCAAGGCTCTCAAGACAAATGTGAATTTGACAACAAAAATCTCAATTCAAATAGAGAGAACAGCTAGGAATCTAGGAAAAATATAATCTGTTGATTCTTCATGAAGTAAATCACATTAATTTATTTATCAGCAATACGAGGGATTTTAAATAATAGCAGAAAATCTCGCAGAAAAATTTGTAAAAATTATCCGATAATTTACAACAACAACAACAACAACAACTCGTGTTGCATAGTTCACCGCGAAAAGTTGATTATGTTACACCTAGACTGTATTTTTTTATAGACTTCAGATAATCGCCAGAGTCGGTAAACACGTTATGATTTTATAAGTTGTGATGAGCGTATGCAATAAAGAATCCTGACTAACGTTCTAAAATTCAGTAGTCTGATTGTTTGCTGTTTTCCAACTTCTTTTATACTTTGAAAACATATGGCATCTCGACGAAGTTGATAGCGGTACCCTGCTTCCAGGTCATACACTGATATCAAGAACTCGCTGGCCGTTTGCTCGCTGACCGTTTGGAAGACTAAGCTGGACGACTCTGGGAATAGGGTAGGCCGACGGAGATTTTCCGCCGCAGAGTGAATGCATACAATATAATCCCATATAAACTTGGCATATAGATATTGGTAAATAACACTATCACTAGTTCTGACTGGGGGTATCACGATCTCTACAGTTCAGTAAACTGATGTGCATTAATATCAGTTGTCGACTGCTGGTCGATGTTGAGACAACTGTAGATGTCATTATGCACTACCGAATCACTGAGGCAGTGGGCAGAGGTCATGAAGAGGTCACGCAATTGTAGTGCACAAGTCGAAATCGACAGACCGCTGTACGGGTTGACGAACCGGACAAAACTAAAACTAAAACTAAGAAATGTAATAGAATCTGCCGGTCCCATTTGCCTGGCGATTGCAAACATGGGAATTCTTTGACGGACGACGGCTGAATACTGAATAAAGAACGATTATTTTCAAAGAGTCTTATATAAACACCCCTACGTATAGCAGTTATCCGTGCCTGCCAAATGAGATTGAAAATATCTTAAATTACAACGGACATAAGGGAAGTGGGAAGAGGTGCCGACATACTGACAGAGTCACATGACTTCACAGTATAGTTTTCTGGTTAACCTATTCTAAAGCACATATCATGAATCTAACGATTCCTGATATGTGTTGTATCTCAGGTACGCTTTAATTGTTCATGTGGCAACTTGGATGACATGACCACACGGCCCCTAGCACCGGCATAAGCGGTATTGGATACAAATCTAGAGAGCTCTGATGGAAATGCTCTGACAACTCGTATATTGTTAATTGGTGAGCTGTGTCGCTGTGACAATTCATACACTGGGGATTGGTGAGCTGTATCGTTGTCAGATGAAAATGACGGCATTTAACACAAAAGACTAGTCTGTAAAGCCCGATGTCGACCCAGCATCAACTTCCCACAATGCCAATATATATTAAAGACCAAAAGGTCTGTACAGGGGGCGGGCCTCGGGGACGAAACGTCCACCAGCAGAATCTTGCCATATACAGGTAAAAATTACAACGCATATAAGGGAAGTGGGAAGAGGTGCCGACATACTGACAGAGCCACATGAATGAATATCATGACCATGTCATTCACAGATCCGTTGCTGATTGTTCAAGCAAACAATATCAGGAAAAGCACAAACAAATTTTGAACCAGCGAAAGAAAAGCTTTTCATTAAATTGCTCCATCTAGCATCAGCGACCGAGAGACTTCGAAAAGAATGGAGAATTGTCAACAAATATTTACCATGTACACAGATCATTATTTGTTCTAATATAATTGGTATAATTGGTGCATGGGATGAGGACCTCCACAGCAGCTATAGGGTGGTATATCACATCAAATCTCGTGTCTCCTCTCGACTTTTGTGACAAAGATTTTTCTCTAATTCTGGCAGGATAGCTATGTGGTAGATTATACAGTAACTTGAAAGTAATTTGCGGTCAAAGGTCAATGTCACTGTGGTCCAAATATCAGGAAATCATTGAAAATTTCGAAGTTTCGATGAGGAACGACTGTCCATTCTCCCTGTGTTACATCACAGAGAAAGGATTTTACCGTATTAAAATTGTAGTCAATAGGTCAAAGGGCGTTGTAGCCGCAAAATCCGGTTTTTAAATGCTATAAATACAGTTCGAGGATATGGATTGTGATCAAAGTTCAAGTATATCACAAGGTTGCGGAAATGATTTATTGTCTGTCAAATTTTGTCATGATAGCTATTATATCACGTATTGACCTGAATCAGGAAAAAATATGTAACGCCAAAGAATAACGCCGATGACAGGGACTTTTTTCTGGTGGGAAGCTCGGATTTTCTTTTAGACTGACCTAAGACGAAAATAAAATAAAACGATGTATTCAACGCAATTCTGATCTATAGAAACCTTTTGATTGGGAAGCTACGAACATTTATTTGGATTGTTATGGGATCAGGTAGAGTTATTTAAAACCGAATAAAGTTCAACGAGAGTGTTTCACTTGAAAAAAATTTTCACGGTAGCAAGGGTATAAAATGGTTAAAATAAAAAAAAAATTAGCATGTTTGCGCTCCAGACTGTGACACTGAAACCATGTTAGCAATATGCACCGTAAATAACCTGACGGATTTACCTCTCGAATGAGTCCGACACTATTGTAATTAGGCTATTGTTTAATCGCAAACTGATAATAAAACACGATCGTAGTGCGCAGCGTATGTGCTGCGTTTCGTAACGTGTGTCTTATTCCATTCCATTCAAATCAGGGGTGGCTTTGTAATACTTCATGGTGTTCATTTGAACATGCACAATCAGAGCATGAATAATACATTGTATACTAAACGTCATACCGGTCATTGAAGCGGATTTGAGGATAGGAACTCCATGATATCTCATCAGTATTATTGTAAACTAATCAAGAACCCCTTTCTCTTAACTGCTTATTCATCCCTCCCTTCCTCCCTCCCTCCAATATATGACCCATGACTATCAAGATATATATGATACATTGAATTGTACAATAATCACGCTCAGAACAATAACAACAGGCGAGGGAGAGTATCGAGTATCATAGAACATCCGATACGCGTATTAATATAAACCACGTGAGCTGTTGCTTATGGAAAGCCATCAGTGTCATAACCTCTGGTTTTCCACACGTGGTAATTCGATTTTCCACGCGTGGAAATTCTATTATCCACGCGTGGAAAATACAGCCAATGGTTTGACTTGTAATTACCACGTGTGGATATTTCGACCAATTACTCAACTTGGAAATACCACACGTGGAAATTATTTACCACGTGTGGAAAATATCCACCAATGATAGACCTGGGAATACCACGTGTGGAAATTATTTCCCACACGTCGTATTTATCACCCAATCATTGAATTCGGAAATACGACGCGTGGTAAATAATTTCGACACGTGGTATTCCCATTTATCCACGCGTCGAAATTTTATTTTACCCAGCCAATGAATGAGAGCTTAACAAAGAAAGCTGGTCCCTTCAGAATGGCGGAAATCGACAGTTTGTTTGGTTCAAGTATCAGTTCTCTATGTAGTTCTCGGAATGTGTTCGTCTAGCTGGAACAGACAATCTGCAACAGGACACTGTCAATTTCATAAAATACAGGTACGTGTAGCAAACTTTAATCAGTTTTTTGTTGAGCAGTGCAGGAGTTCAAAGTGCGTGTATCTGCTTTCTGTAACGACTGATTTGATCGGTGGATTCGAAAATAGAATTACCAAGTGTGGAAAAGAGAATTACCACGTGTGAAAAACCCAGTGAAATACCACGCGTGGAAATTATTTACCACGCGTCGTATTTCCGAATTCAATGATTGGGTGATAAATACGACGTGTGGTAAATAATTTTCACACGTGGTATTCCCAGTTCTATCATTGGTGAATATTTTCCACACGTGGTAAATAATTTCCACGTGTGGTATTTCCAAGTTAAGTAATTGGTCGAAATATCCACATGTGGTAATTACAAGTCAAACCATTGGCTGGATTTTCCACGCGTGGAAAATCGAATTACCACGTGTGGAAAACCAGAGGTTATGACACTGATGGCTTTCCATAGTTGCTTGCCAGGTCTATATTTCGAAGTACAGGTGTGTAATAAAGCTAAGCGTCATATATTCAACACTTGACAAAGAGCTGTCACCCTTATCAGTAATCGTGATCTCTTTTTCGTGTGACAATAGCAGCACCAAAGTTCGAGCAAGCCATCGTTCAAATGGGACAATAATTCCCATGTCTATATTTGAATACCATGTTTTTTTTTAAATCTTATAAATACTTATATATAACGGTATAGTCCACAATGTACCATATATCCTATATAGGAACCGTCTCGGTGGATATTTTGGGCTACGTCAGTAACTGATGGCGAAGCCCCTGTGAGGGCTAATTATCTTTGTCATTTGTTTTGTTTCTTGACAGGTGTCTGTCAACTCATTCGTACAGCACATTTTTAGCATAGGGAAGGGGGGGGGGGGGTATATAAGCGGCAGTCTGCAAATATCTTTTTCTTGTAGTATTATTGAGTATAAGGTCTTCACATGGATTTACAGTGAAATTACTCTGTGAAATAGCCCATTTTCAAACATGGATTTGGTATGTACTTCAGTAGACTGAATGGTTGAATGAAGTCTGCTGGGTCCATTGCTATGGTTTTAATATGTATATCGAGTGTATCTACTCACATCTAGTAGGTCTAACACTACCTACCATGGATAAGAAAATTTAATGGATGAAGAATACTGATCAGAAATACGGATTTAATATTTTTGGAACATCATGATGTCTTACCGGTGTGGAGACTAAGAATGTCCGGTGGCTAAGAGTGTCCGGTTCCGATCTTCTAACCCAGCTAGGACATTTTTCTCCACATTGGAGCCAAGAGTCCGTCCTTGGCTTCAATAGAAAAGGATATGAAAAGGGGCACTAATCACCAGGAATTCTTATCCATCACACCGTCACCATACAAAACTGTTGACTGATACTCTCTTACAGGAAACTATCTTATCTTTATGTATATACTATGATTGTTGTTATGTTAATTAGGTGCTAATACTGTTATAAGAATTTGATCTTTGGATTATGAACGCGGTAATTCTTTAATGGACGACGGCTGAAATTTGAGTGACGGACTAGACACTTATATTAAGTCCAAAATTACCATCGACGCAAGTCTATCAGTAATTTAGTATGGAATTTGAAATATCAGTTCACATGAATATCTGGAGGGGTGCAACCTGGATCCCTGTAGGGAACGAGGATAACAGGTTTCTTATATTCCAATGTTATTCTTCAACATGCATTGGCAAAAAAAAGAGTAGAATAATCCCAAGGTGTCTTATACATCATATCTACTGTATACATATCGTTATTTTCTGTGCAATGGTCTGGGTAAAAGAGAACGTTAAATCTCGTATGATTGTCAATCAATTCTGATTTGCAATTAGTCTAGCTCAAGAAATTAAATAATTTTCGCTATTCCCGTGAGTATATGTTCTTAGTCTGGAACATGCCGACTGCTTTTCAATGATTCCTTTCTATCCTTAATGATTCGAAAACGATTCGAAAAAGATTGTTACAAGGAAATGCTGGAAATATGATGAGAATCTCATCTCTGAGTAAACGTGGCGCGTGACTGCGCATGCTAATAACTGTTTACCTTGTAATGTTCTAATGTCGGACACGTTTCGTGGGTGACTATTTTATGACCGTCCATGACAGGAGGTCGTTCTATAATAGCTCCAGAAGACGTACATAGCATCTCTCTTGTGAAGACGATTACACGTTCTCAAGGAAAAACAAATTAAACAAAATAAAGCACTTCATGTAGAAATCGAAACTGCCGTTGCATGCATATATGTTTTGCCGTCCTTCGCTTCAACAGTATAAAGACTCTGTTTGGTCCTCAATTACATGCTAACAAGCATTGGAGGTCCAGTGGCCTCCTCATTAAACCAGCTCCTATGTTAATGTGTATAATTAATATCTAGCAAACAAGTATCTTGCAGAGAATCTTCTCATACTGTTTCTGACTTTCCGATATGAGTCGATGAACTGTTTATATGTCACCATCATAATCAGCCCAGTAATTACGAATTTGAGTAATGTGACTGATTTTGATAACCGATATTATACAATAACGTTACTGTAGGATACCAAGCTGCCACTAAAACAGTTACAAAGAACCAAAACAGATTTTCTTTGAAGCCGAAACATCACCGCCGTTTTGAAGAAATACTATAGCATCTATTGAATACCATAAAATTGTTGCGGAATAATAGAATAATAATAATAATCATTGTCGCGTTGTCAATAGAACTTTACCCCCTTAGTTGAAATTTCCCATCCTTATTAAAAGTATACCATAGTATACTATAGAATACCATAGAACGTTTGCGCAATACTATAGCGAGTTTTCTATATAGCACTTTACTATAGTATACTATAGTGAAAATATAGTGCAGAATGCTATAATAAAATACCATGATAAAATAATACTTTTCTTTACTGTGACAGAAATACTATAGCGTACATGCAGTATACTACAGTGAAAATACTACAATGTACTACAGTGTAAATATCATAGTAAACTACAGTGAAAATACTATATTATACTATACTATAGCGAAAATACTGTGGTAAGCTATATTGGAAATACCATAGTAAAATGCTTAGTAAAACATCACGGTAAAATTTCATTTTATACTGCGGTAGAACTACTATAGTATTCTATATATCACCATAGTAGGCCTCAGATTCGACTCTAAGACATACAAGGGATATCACTCAGTGGATGTTTCTTTGTTTATAGATTTACTCGAATTTCTCATTAATAATATCTGTGTGAAATTTGGCAATACAATATATCAACAGCATATAGGTATTTCAAAGGGTACTAATTGTTCACCTCTTTCGGTTGACCTATATCTGTTCTCTTATGAATATGACTATATGCAGACGCTTTCAAAAATAGATTATTTCAAAGCCCTTCCTTCTCATTCACTGGATTTAAAGGAAACTACAGATGGCTCGTCCTATTTAGATCTATATCTGTATCAAAATGAAGCGGGCAGGGACCTGCATATGGCGTATACATATGTCGCCTAGTATCATACGCTAGATCCTGTGTTAAATGTGACGATTTTTATCAAAGTCACAAAACATTATCTCAGAAACTTGTAAAACAGGGCTATATCAGCAAGCGCCTCCACTTGAAGTTTTTCTCAAATTTGGCGATACATATCGCATGCTGATAGCAAAATACGAGCGTAGATTGCAAGATCTATGGCGGTACGCTTCGTAACTTGTGTCTAATTCCGCTTTACCCGGGGCTAGGGGCCGTATGTACCTATGTATTTCAAGATCCCCATAGTGTTGATGTGAACAGTCACAATCAAAGCGTGACTGCGATATATCATACTCTAGATAACGACTTTACAACGTATATCATACGGATTAAGAATACTGATCAGCGATGTCTTGCTCGCATCATTGAAAACTGTTGACCGCTTCTGTCTTGCAGGAAATTAGGCTAGTTTTGTGTATACTATGATTTATCCTTTTAATTTGGTGCTAATGTTATTATATGAATTAGTGCTTTGGATTATGGACGCGGAAATTCTTTACTATATAAAACTGTAATATCACATAACTGCGGTGTTATTAGGGACATATGGTCATGACATATTTATCGTATGCATCTAGGTGAATAACACCTTCAAACACGCTGATTGGATAATACATGTAGCGTGAGAAAATAAATTACTACGCTTGGTCGTGACGTCACTGAACTATTTTCCCCATTGATAAAATTTTACTACGAAATATTATGTTCACAAGTGCAACAACAACATAGATATCTGCAAGACGATCATTTTATCCAGATACATGCATCGGCCTGCAAACTATAATTGTCAATAGCCATACAAGCAGCAATGCAACAATGCATTATTTCGACAGTTTCGAGCTTCAAATTTTGTATAAAGTACTCACGTACCGGTCGTAGTCCGTCATGTTTGTTTGGCGAGTCGAGCCAGTTCGCCATTTTGAGTACCGTCAGATCTCGACAGTAAACGTTTGTTCATTCTTTTACAATATCTGCACGGATTCTTTCCTATGTTTGCTTATTTCTTGCAATAGATCTGGATAATTTAGAGACTTCAAACGGATTACGTAGTCAAAATGATCTTGTCAGCATAGCATGTCGTCCCCTCGCTGAGAACTCGCCAACATGTCGCGCGCATGATGACATATAGCGAACACGGGTGCAATTCGTGGCAAAATAAATAATGTATGAAGAACAGCGAAGTAACAAATTACACTTATTTCATTCTGTTGTGAAATGCTCTCGATATTTTGAAATAGTGTGCAAACTGAGCAGCCTTACAAGGAAGGTGCTCAACCTCTGTTCCATTTTGGAACTATATCGGCTTAGCGTATACAACAACTTGTAAGGCTGTGATGCGCCTGAGCCAGAGCCGTGTTTTCGTCGAGAATGAAACAAAGAAAAGAAATTTTGAGGTAGATTTGGTAATGAAATCTTTGAATTATTGCGTTTATAATCGACTTAAAAATAGTTATGTGATAAACAGAATCTTACACTCGTGACAATTTAATATGAAAGTTATGACACTCGTTGAGTAAGTTTTATATGTTGCTCGCTAAAGCTCGTAACATATAAAACTTACTCAACTCGTGTCATAACTTTCATACTAAATAGCCACTCGTGTAAGATCCTCTATGTATATTATGGTGAAACTATAGTAAATACCAAAGATTACAATAAGCCATTATAGGAATAAAATCAAATCACTGAGCTATATTTCCAGTAAATTGAAATACTACTACAATTGTTTGCAAATCACTACAGGAATTTACAGTAGTCCGGCAATATACTATATTATTATATTTATTAGAGTGTCTCTCTATATAAATTGTAATGAGATAAAACTGCATATTCCCCGGTCACGTGGGTGTATATTGCCCGCTGAAACTGCATATTCCACCCCCATGGACATGATGGACTATACACCAAAGGGATATAATTACAACAGAGGTCGCCCCGTTCTGCAAACAGCCGATCACGGAGCAGTTCGTCGAGATGATTTTAGCTGCAGAATACAGCAGAAATAAATATTTCCCCCATCTAATTGTAAGTAGAATCGTTCCCTACGTGCGTTGCGAGATTTACACGATAGTTGTGAAGCACCTCCGAATCAGTGGAATCTCGTGCATGATAAATTATGTTGCAACTTGCAGGCGGTTGCCCACTGAAAACAACCAACTCAGAAGGATTGCGCTCTTGCCAAAATAAACATAAAACAATATTTTGCTCGAGGGATAATAGATTAGCACAGAGTTAAGTTGATAAATATAATAATGAAATATTGCCTTGTTGTGAGGGGAATATACAGTTTTGTTGCCCCTCGGCTGTGCATATTGCCCTCTCCTGCGGCCCGGGCAATATGCACACCCTCGGGGCAAGAAAACTGTATGTTCCCCTCACACCAAGGCAATATTTCCATAGTATCAAACAGTGCAATAGTGACATTGGAACATTCTTATGGATAGCTGGCTACTTAATGCTGGATCCGACGTATAGTAAAACCTATACTAAATCCCTTCATTTGAGAGTATCCAGCGACCATTGTAGTTTCCACGTCTCCAACTGCCATATCATCATTATTATGAGCATATGTCCACAGTTTTTGTCTATCAAAAACGACAAAAATGGTACTCCAATCACATGTACGATTACAATGTAATATCACAATACAGAACTTTTTTCCCATCGTATCCCTTCAATATTACTTAAAACCTATGGAATGAATTTATCGATTATTTTTAATGAACAAAGTCATAGTGAATGAATGGTGGAACTGGATTTCTACTGACCAGGATTTAATCATAATTAAACTCACACCGTGTGACCCTGAATATGTATTTTGTTTCCTCAGTCTTCTCCGGTGACCGTTACTTGGTACGACAGGAACTCTGATACTTCTAATATCAGACCCTTCAGAGAGTATAGTCACCAATAGTCGCTGTGACCCTTGACTTAGTCGACTGATGGCCCAGGAGATTGGAGACAAGCTAGCGAAAAGAGCTCATGGCGTCCAAATTGCTAATGGTCAGAAAACACGAGTATTAGTTTTGACAGGAAAACTAACTCGAAGGGCTCTCACATCTCTCAGGGACCGCAAGTGTTGTCGCGTGCCGACCGAGGTCAGTCAGTGCATCCAGCGGTTATAGAGGACGATTTTTAGTTAAGACTTTTCTTCCGCACCGGAATGTTTTTATAGTACTACTATAGTTTCATTGATTATTTTTCATGTATCTTGGCACATAGACTTGAATATACTATTCAGATAAAATCGCGATTTATTTATGTACATGTATTGTATCCGTAGCAATCATCAGATCAGATATTCTATATTCATCCATAAAAAAAATTCCGCCTCAATAATCGGACGACCTATTTCGTATGACAGATAGCACCAATTCCAAATTGGTATGAAGTTTTCTTACAAGAGAGAAGCGGTCAACAGTTTCCAATGATGTCAGCAAGATATGGTGATGTTTACACATAAAATCCTAAGCACTTACCCTTATTCTTTATCCATGTGAATTTCCAAGTCGTTTCGCTTGCCGTGTCACTTGCCTTGATTGCGATGTAGAAAGGAAGGACAAAGACTGGCGTGATTCGAGGAACTCATGCAATCGCATCGCAAATTCTCCTGGGCATCAACTGTGCAACTTATTCTAGAAGCAACCACGTACGCGTCCATAATCCAAAGACCTAAATTCATATAACAGCATTAGCACCAGATTAAAATAACAAGCTAGTTTCCTGCAAGAGACATGCGGCCAACAGTTTTCAATGATGCCGGCAAGACATTATGATGTTCCAAAGTTATAAAATCCGAATCGCTGATCACTATTCTTAATCCATATAATTTCCGTTGTAAAGTCGTTATCTAGAGAACGATGTATCTCAGTCACGCTTTGATTGCGCCTGTTCATATGAACAGCATGAGGATCTTGAAGTACGTGGGTTCATATGGCTCCTAGTGCAACCTAATAACCGGTTTGAACTGATGATATCACTCAGGAATTGTCATTTTCTTTTCGTTCCAAGCAGAACAGAACGTTCTGAACAGAGACAATCGACCTGATTATTCCTTACCGTAAATGTTAGCCTGTTATATATGTACGGGTTATTTAATCTCGTGTAAGTGTGTTATTGAGCTGTATTACAGTTTGTATCGGGATTTATGTTAGGAAAGCTTTCACAAAAAGTCTCAAACGAATGGGTTAAATATATGGGTTTCCACCACGATAGATAATTTCGGATAAATATATTAGGGACGATATAATATTGAATACTATAGGCGTCAGCTCTGACATATAATATTCACTTGTCGTCTACAAAAGAATGTCGTTTATGTTCGACAGTTGATTCCAAACGGACATGAAAAACTTGTATCACCTGTCTATGTATATAGGGCACTCAGTTTATTACATATATATTTCCTCTTCTATTCATTTCATGAACTACAAATATATCCTACAAAATACAATTTGACAGTGGGGCTTGAACATGAAATTACCCTGGCCACAATCCATGCGTGAGCAAATTTCATCTAAAGGATTTATGACATACATCTATTTCTACAGAATATAATTCGAACTTGCCTTAGCTTACTCTATTAACATCATTAACACAGTTTTCATTTGCTGAACCTAGGCTGCGTAAAAACAATTTGTGCAGAATATGTAGCTCATTGAAGTATTATACAATTACCGTCATTTGATAATGTCAATATGTGGTTTTGCGGACTTGCGAAGGTAATATTCACCGAGGGCGACTATTGTTTTCTCATGTCCTAAAAATCACATACTGACCCAAACTAAAAGACAAGACCTGTTTTATTATATGACCGGACGTCTGATATGATTTAGGCTTCCATATATCTTCAAATATCTTTGTTTTCCTCCTCGCGCTCTCAGGGTTGTGGTCATTCATAAGGTAACATTTCGCCCGACAAATGCAATTGGCCAAAAAACGCACAAGTCACAGAACGTGTCTGAATGTAGACCAAGTGAATATTTTACATATATGAATATGTTTTGTTTTTTTTGTCAATATGGGAAATTGATGCCAACCACGTGACACACGCAGTCACATAATAATGGTTGTCATGAGAGAATGAGATAAGAAATGTGCTAAATTCCATTTCAACAATGTATGACTTGAGAATGACATAGATAGTCAATAAACATTATTGAACACGATTGACATTCTACCATGGTGCGGATATGATGAAAACTTCGCGGTATCCATTTGTTGGCATGAGCAAAAAGAACGAGTGTGAAACCAGATTATGTAATGAATATGTGGACGAATTATAATTTTGATTGGGAGAATGATCCGGTGCACACTTCAACAGAACAATGACACATACGAGTATCTATCTATATGTGCAGCAGAGCCAGACCTTGGATTGTGAGAGGACCCTAACTATCCAGGAGTATTACCAGAATATCTTTACTGAAAATAAGCTAACAATGTTCTCATGAACATCGTGTAATGTAAAACATTGTACCCTTATGACACCTTTCTCTGGCATCATTGCAAACTGTTGACAATTTCTCTTTCAGAGTAATCTAGCTTGTATTTATGTTTATAAATTAATTTTATGCCTGGTTTGATTTTTGTACTAATGTCGGATCCAGTGCTTTTTCGCACTGCCCCACACACCTCGCTTCCCTCGCACCTACCCGTCAAATTATTGCATCGTCAACTATTATACTGTTATACTTCACAACAAATAAATTCCATGGCCGTTTAATAATTTTGTCTGAGAATGCCTTGCTCTTGCCTTTGCTGTCCAAGGCACAAATGTTCAACAACGCATATAACAGTGATAAAGAGTATGAACGAATAGCTGACAATATAATGGATGGGACGGTTTTAGGGCATCATCGTGTTCCAGAGAGATGGCGGTGTTTTATTGTGTGTCAGAAATCTGCGCATCACTGGCCAGTGAAATGAAGTAAGTGGTTTATCTGTTAAAATGTCGGAAATCGAAACTAACAGGGTAGAATCAAGTGCACGACAGCCGCAGGGTTAAATGTCCTGAATATATATCCTATTACGCTTTGATACTTTTGTTAATACAATAGATTTATCTAGTGCTTGTTAGCTGATCAAATGCCTGAAGTCATATTTTCACCTGCGATGCTGTATTATGTGACGTCTCAAATCGATTGCGGCCGAAGCTATTTTTGTCGGTCAGTTCGTCACATGTTATGCTTTCAAATAGTTATGCTGTCAAATTACTTCGAATTACCTGTTAAATATGTTTAATTATCCTTTGATGTGATGCAGCCATCGGTGCGTTTTATAACGTCATAAATGGTAAACATTTTCCGTACACAGTTCATTAAGGCCTCAAACTTGTGTGCATTGTGTGTTGATGATTTTCGTTAAAACTTATACAATACTTCTTATTATGACAATGGTATACATGAAACCACTGCTTTGATGGCTTTTTGCTGATATAGAAAAGTGTTTAGATGGGTAGTATGTTTGGATAGTATTTCCCAATCCACCTCTCGAAGTAGGTGTCCCGGATAAGACGTTAATCTGTTTCATTATGTTTGAGTCTACCCATAAGATGTCAAGAGATAGAAATCTGCTTTCAAATTTTTCTTCTTATACAGATCATTTTTATATTATCATAAATCAAAGACCTGTGACTAAGCAGTTGGATTTAAATGTTATCGTTTGAATGATCGGACCAGTTCTCTAAAGGGGCGTCAAAGTCAAGAAGTTAGAGGACGATAAGCCTAAGTGTCGCGACTACTGACTCGCCACTGTTCCGTCGGGCAGGACGGACGGCATGAGACGGACAGTAGGACTTCAGAGGGCAAGGGAAATATATACAGAGATTGGATATCAACCCTAGGGGAAGTCTGTCTGGTCGACGTGCGTGGGTCATAACGGGACTCCGGGTATTCTACTTCAAAGTTTGTTAAGTTTGCACTTTTAGGCTGGAAGTACTGCACCCGATGACCATTCAAATCAAGTTTACATAAACTAAGATGATAGGTTTAGTGTGTTTGTACAATAGCCAGAGTCAGCGATGCGGTAATCTGTGAACTCTTCTCTGAATAGTTGTCCACACGGTCACCTTTCATCATTTTCATGACTCCCCTCAAGCCGTATTGTTAATCCGGCATTACAGACACAAACTGGACACTAGAGAATTCCATTGACCAGAGGGTAGACTCTATAATGTCTCAGATGAAAAGTTTCTGGATCAACGTTATAACAGTCACTCCCGGTCTGTCTTGTACATGATTTCGACGATAGTTCACCGCTTAACCCCCATAATCAGGACCTTCATGATTCTGGACATCCATTTGAAATGCCGAGCGTATTGCAATGTTAACGAATAAATAATCATTCGTTTCTGATATTATCTGCACATTTGTTGGATCTGATGCTATGGCTATTGTAAATAAACTTGTAAATACACAATAGCAAGCGTCAGATCCGACATTCAATATTCAACCGCCGTCGATACATGAATTTCCGCGTTCATAATCGAGAGACCTATTTAGTATGACAGATAGCCCCAATTCCAAATGTGCATTAAAAAAATTCTTCATTCTCTAGATAACGATTATACAACGAAAATCATGGATTAAGAATACTGATCAGCGATACGGATTTGATATTTTTGGAACATCATGATTACAAGAGTCTAGTCCGTCATTCATAATTCAGCCGTCGTCCATTAAAGAATATCCTTGTCCATAATCCAAAGACCTATTCCATATTCCATATAACAGTATTAGCACCAAATTCAAAAAGACAATCATAGTATACATAAACATAGGCTAGTTTCCTGCAAGAGTGAAGCGGTCAACAGTTTTCAATGATCCGACAAGACATCATGATGTTCCAAAAATATAAAATCCGTATCGCTGATCAGTATTCTTAATCCATAAAAATCGTTGTAAAGTCGTCATCTAGGGAATAATTTCCTGCAAGAGAGAAGCGGTCAACAGTTTTCAATGATGCCGACAAGACATCATGACGTTCCAAAAATATAAAATCCGTATCGCTGATCAGTATTCTTAATCCATAATAATCGTCATCTAGAGAATGATGTATCTCAGTCACGCTTTGATTGTGACTGTTCATATGAGCACCATGTTAATATTGAAGTAGATGGGTTCATACGGCCCCTAGCCCCGGGTTAAGCGGAATTAGACACACGTTGCGAAACGTAACGCCATAGATCTTGCACGCTACTCTCGTATTTTGCTATCAGCATGCGATGTCTTGCCGTCATTATTTGAAACTGTAGACCGTTTCTCTCTTGCAGGTAACTAGTCTACTTTTATGTATTCTATGATTGTTGTCGTTTATTTAATTTGATACTAATGCTGTTATATGGAATAGATCTTTGGATTATGGACGCGAATTTTTTTTAATGGGCGACGGCCGAATATTTAATGACGAACTAGACGTTGGTATCCTACAAGAGGGAAGCGGGAAAAAGTTTTCAATGATGTCAGCAAGGCATGATGATTTTCTTGACATAAAATCCTAATCACTGATTAATATTCTGTATACAAATGAATACCAAATCGCTTTCCATAGTATGTATCTCAGTCATGTTTGATTGTGCCTGTTCAGTGAAATATCATGGAGATGTAAAACACATTATATTCAAACGGACCCTAGCCCCGGGTTAAGCGGAATAAGACACAATATCATATTTGGAAGACGGAAATGGGCAGAAGTTTCTAACTCAAAATAAAAGATAATGGTTCTGTCTTTTATTCCTTATCAGTTACCAATATCACAGTTTCATATCTGTTGTTAAATATCACTACAAGCGTCTGGTCCGTCATTCATAATTCAGCCGTCGTCCATTAAAGAATATCCTTGTCCATAATCCAAAGACCTATTCCATAACAGTATTAGCGCCAAATTCAAAAAGACAATCATAGCATACATAAACAAAGGCTAGTTTCCTGCGAGAGAGAAGCGGTCAGCAGTTTTCAATGATGCCGACAAGACACCATGATGTTCCAAATCGCTGATCACACGCAAATAGCAAAGAGCGATCGTAGTGTGTAAGATGTTTAGCGCTGCGTACATTACGCATGGAAACATTGACTCACTGTGATTGGAGAGTTTTGACAAGCCGTCCGATATAGTTTATATTCTTGCTAAACGTAGACACAGAGGCCGTATGGACACCATACAATGTACAACTCGCATGGTTATCATATCAACGGATTCACAATGTAAACTCTCAAAAATATTCTGTTAATATTCTGTTCTCAGGCCGATAACAAAACGCTGTTCGGTTCACAAATATTCTCTTATTCTAAAATAACTTGTTCTGTTATTACTCGAACAACAGAAAGACTTTAAAGTTTAGCTTGACTTAGATATATTCAATTTAGCAGCGACTTTGAATTTCACATGACAACCTCATGACAACTGCCAAATGTATCGGCTCTTAAAGTGTATATGTCTGAGAGACTTCTAAGCTACCGCTTCAGTTTCGATAGTGAATTCTCTAATCCGCGATTTTCGAAAGTACGAGAGAATGATTTTTTCCTCAAAATGAAGGATGGATCTCGATTTTTCAGTGCAGACGCCACTATATTCTCGTGAAATATATACATCAACCCTTTATTTTCGTTTGAGTTGTAGCTAATGATACACGAACAAATGTATCCGTAAGCTGAAGACAAAGCGGCAGTTAACACGGAACTATAATGTGTAGTATCACACATCCACAAACACTGTATGTGTGCCGTGTATCAGTACACCCAACAACATGCGTATCTAATTCCGCTTAAGCCGGTGCTAGGGGCCGTGTGGATGCTTCATAGTCTCCACATGAACTGCTGCAATAAAAGCACGGCTGAGATACTAAGACTACGTCCGAGAATCCACCGTATTCTCGAGTCTGAATGTTAGGTGTCGACGAATACTTTCCTGTGGAGTCATATGGTTGCTTTTTAGTCACCAGACGTCGTCAATTTTTCCCACCTCTTGCATATCGCTCCAATTTAGAAAAAGTTAACGATTGCCTCGAGATTGTAGACACAGAAACTCATCGTGTACTGTTTTGAAAAACAAACTGCAGCAGCGTTTATTCCTTATAAAATACTTTGTTTCTCTCAATATTCTCGCGACCGATTCACGATCAATCGTTTTTCGATTGAGAAAATCGAATGAAAATCTCGATTGAAGGAACTAGGGGTCGTATGTACACCGTGTAAACAACGTGACTAGTATACATCCTACAGAAAAATGGCTTGGAAATTCATTGAATTAAAGAATATGGTTAAACGGATTGGGAGAACGAAGAGCCTTTTCTGAAAGGAAATGTCGGCATCTTTGGTCGGCATCTTTGAACATTGTGGTAGGTTCTCTCTTGTGTTTATGTATAATTTCCTATCATGGTTGCTTGGATTTTAGTACTGATTGTGTCTGGTGAATCAGGCATTGCGATTATTGATGTGTAATATAACTGTGGACGACGGCTGATTCCCGAATTTCGATAAATGTATTTTTATGGGGTTTTTTGCAAGATTCCGGTCAAGTAACAACGAGCGAATATTATATTAATATACGGTACCGTTTTCTCCAACCTATGGTTTGGTATGGTTGAATATACTTGGGCACTCCACATGGAATTAGTAGGAGAACGAAACCAAATGTCGCAAGTATACTTGAAAGCAGAAGAATCTGTACTGGCAGTATTCTTATTTCTAAGCGTTTACTTTAGTAACTATAGTTTCCTTTATCACTGAGAATTCTTGTGTATTTATGTGCAATTGCCGATGTGAGTGCATAAATGCTCTGTACTTGAATGATACGGAAATCTGGATCTTTTAAATTAATGTGTCGCCATATCACGGCGAGTTGGCAGTAGCGGTAATTCAACTATCACTGGGTTTTCCCAAGAATCAAGGAGTAAAAGTCAAAGTTGCTCAAAACACAGAAACTTTTTGCCCCATGCCTGCATCCTTCGCGCGTCACATGTCTTAGCTCAGACGGGGTGAATTAAACTGACCGTATCCAAGTTTGAGGTGGTCAATTAAACATGTGAAGTTAAAGTGTCACGGTAAATCAGCCATAGCAAATATAAATGATAACATTTGTTAATGTAATATATTACTATGCAACTCCTAATCACCATTATATATTCGTCATTACATGTATTTACCGGGTGGGCATTAGTGCACCGTTTCCCCTTTGCAGGAAACTATCTTGTTTTTAAATTTTCATTTGATGCATATTTGAAATTGATGCTATTGATTATTAACGTGAAATTTTTTTTACGGACGACGTCTGAATAATAAATGTCGAATCTGATACCTAGAATTCATCACTGGGATTCTTTTTATACTATATAATTAAAACAAATGAATTATGATCAAGAAACCACCAAATGGAGATGACATATGAGTGATATCTACAAGGATGCCTTCTTAGCGCTGGAAATGGGGATATGTTGTGTAATGGGGATATGTTGTGTAATGGGGATATGTTGTGTAATGGGGATATGTTGTGTAATGGGGATATGTTATGTATTGTCCAAAAGTAGGAAAAGTGCTTTAACAGTTTCGCACGGTCCTCAAAGTTATAAAACTTAAACTAATGTCTCACATAGCGAAGACCGGGTAGTGATTTTTTTTATTAGAGCGAAATAAAAAGGAACTTTAAATTGACGTCTCTTTACATTATACATTATGGGCGCGGAAACTCTTCATGAACGAGGGCTACCTACCAAATCGTGCATCTGTAGCTTGTATTCTCTATATTTTCTTTAATCTGAGAAGTGTGTTCGTAACAAACCTGTAATATTTTATTTGCTGGGTATACGGATATGGAAGCATTATGAAGCAGTAGCGAACGAATGTCAAAGAGGATATAAGACATATTGCCTTTAACTGGAGTCTATGAGTTCGCCCGAGGAGGTCTTTAGACTGAGCGCAGACGAAACGCGGCAAGTGTCTGCAATGTTACTCGTGCGGACTACCAAACTCTGCACCACCATCGAGTCGAGCAGTCTGTACCATTCATCTCGGCTGGCTGTTAACGTTTTCTAACAAGACACGTCCGAGTATGTGTGAACACTGTGTGAAGTTTGGTGTTATCGCTCAGTGGTGCAAGCTCTGGTCTCTGTCGTACTTTATAGTTACGAACGTCTTAATGCACCTAGCAGCCAGCCATCTTGTTTTTGTGAGACTCGTTGACTCCAGAACAGTTCTGCGCATTGGAGACTGCGTTAAATTAACAATTTTTCTTAGCTTTATCTTCGCAGGAAACAGTGTTCACCTCCTTCAAGCCAATGGCCTTTTAGAGGCTTCTACATCCATACATTAACACCCAAACCTTCTGCGACCGAGTAGCCTCTATCCATCTTCCATTATCACCAATCTCGGACCGAGCCACTCAGACCTCACGACGAACCATCCAGTCATTTCACACCTGTTCCTCAATAAGGTAACCACCGGTCATGTTAGGTGTGTAATGGCATTAAGTCATGTCGAATACGTGATACAAACGCTCACACCGGGTCAGCAATGTGATAAGTGCATCGGCGGCACTCGACCATTGGTCCCAGATAAAGCAGGATTTTCACACCTACAAACACAATGGCAATAATGTGTAGATATTGCTTAAATAAGGCCTCTTTTTATCATTCTTTCTAATAACAGTGTCATTCTGGGAAAGTTCTTTTGAATCGATACAAGTAAGATATAAATTGCGGTTGATCAATGTACAACATGAGCAGTGTGACTAACATCACAGGACCTACGAAGTAGAGTAGGCATTAGGACTCGAACGCGAATTGAACTCTTGGAAATCCCCACCCCCAGTTGAAATCCTGCCTATGTTAAGATGGGCACCGCCCAAGTCAGAATCGCCAGTGATTTTCATCAAAAATCACCAGAAATTTTCATCAAAAGTAGGTCGGCTCAGAACTTGTTGGTAACAGTCTCCTAATGCGCCTTCATTCCAAAAATAAATAACGATCGCCGATTTAATTTTACAATTTTTTAACTGAACGAAACAGATTGAATAATAAAAAGTTCAGTAGATTTCAAGCTTTACGTGTGAAAATACATTTACATCTCTTTAATGGTTTTCAGTGCCCTTGTCCAGGATCAAAACAACTTTTTGAATCGCATTATTTTCCCAACAATACAACAAATTTTTATATATAGTACTATAGTAGAAAGGTAGCATTTATGTAGTTTACGGTAATTCAACTCAAGACCAACACCTTCTCTGCACAAGATAATAATGATTCTATGTCATTCTCCTGAGCATAACCGATACAAAGACGAATAAATAGCGTCTCTACATCACGTTGTTATCTAGATATATGAGACAACACATTTTGGGTATCGGCAATCTGATGAATGTACTATTCCGGTTTTCTTGTTTCACATTATATTCTATGACGGTTGATCGGTGATTTTCTTCGTTGATAAACATTAAACCACCTCAGCTTCTTTGTGTGAATCGGAATTGCATTGCTGTGACACACCAACACACTCCGTGGCAGTGATTCTGTATCCCCTAATCAAGGAATCAAAATGGATCAAGATTTGAAATGACAAGAAAAATTCAGACATATTTTGTTTACACATGTAATTTTTTGTTTAAATTACATCCCAGTGTGATATATAGTCAATATTCAAGAGGTACAAAAAAACCCTCAAAGTATGTGCTCATATTTTCACATTTTTACTTTATCTAGTTAAATTCTACCCAAAGAAAATAAATTAAGACCCTTTAAACATGCCGTCATGGCTTTGTTTCACCCTCAGTAAACTGTTATCATTGTTGCTCACACAGACTGATCTGAAGGATGATACTACATCTTTCTTTCTTCTGCTGGATTATTGCACCAGGCTGACTTAATTGGTTGATGTAGGATATTTCACCACCAGTGGGCAATATGACCTGAATTTGACGCCTGATGTGGTCTGTGATGAAATGTTTGGATGTGAAATAGGATACACGATAAAGGCCACAGTTTACATATATCTATAACAATATACTGAATTGTGTGTATTGAGGCTGGCAAGTTGGTAATAGCAGTGTAGATAAATGCACTAACAAATGATGGAAAATTAGCATTTCCTATTTCATAAAAACAATTACGCATGGCATATCCCACCAGATTTTGTACTGTGTTATATATACAGTGAAACATACAGCCAAGGGTTCCCGATGGGCATGACAGTGCACTCGCTGAGCCATCAATAAATAATATAAAAAAATAATTATAAATCAAATTTTCATCAGAATTCGGTCAGCTCAGAACTTGCTGGTAACAATGCCCTAATGCACGTTCATGCCAAAAATCAAGGTTCTAATGTCAACGGTTCTCCTTATTTTGCCGACGAAAGGATTTGGATGGACTGACTGTCTGACTGACTGCCTCACTCATTACCGGACAATTTGCGATCTGTAGCCTACTTCGTAGGAATAAACCCTCTTTCTACATACAACTGTCAGATCCGACGTTCGGTGGCCAGCGGTCGTCCTTGACCACTTTTCGCGTCCAATAATGAGACACCTTTTAAATTATTTCTATAGGTGACAGGAAGATGGTAACAGAGCGACACGTTCTTAAATGCAGTGTAAAATGGTCGACCGTTATGTTTTAATCTATTATCTGGATGGGTGATGGTTATATCGATATTGTTACACGAATAACTGATTATCCAGCCGTTCTCTCAAAATATTCAGGCCGTGCAATCACCTGTCTCGATTTGGTTTTCATAATCTTAAAAAATCTTAATTTTGGTAATAAATGTTAGATATGGCGCACTATTGTATGTTGCTGAAGATAGCGCTGTACTCGGACCTAGATTCCGCATCAAAATGCGACTCTGACATATATGGTGGAAAACAGGTATAGATGTCGCTGTCAACCGTTATAAGGTTACATTGATGACAGTTTTAAGTTCTGGCAAAGATTGATTTCTTTACGGTTGCATGTACGACGTTGCGTTCTCTTACAATAAAACCAAGAATAACTATTCCGGTGTTTGTTAAAATATCCACATCTATAATTAACAATGACTCGGAATTGTATCTGTTGACAACAACCCTTCAGGAGGTAGAAACATTTTAGGAAAAAGGTATTGCGCCACTATTTCTAAGAACTCTGACATTGAATGAATGTGGATATTGATAAACTCAGAATGTCTTACGGAAGAACTTAATGCTAAAGGTCACATACCGTACAGACATGTATCCACATGGGATTTCTCGACTCTCTATACTACAATTCCTCATCAGGACCTTATTGAACGTATTAATTCATTAATAGTATCGGTGTTCAAGAAAACTGATCGCCGAAGCCAGAAGCCATAAAGCATTCTTTAGCTCTACTACATACAAGGGATATCATACATGGGATGCTTCTTTGTTTCTAGAGTTGCTTGAATTTCTCATTAATAATATCTATGTGAAATTTGGCAATACAATATATCAACAGCATATAGGTATTCCAATGGGTACTAATTGTGCACCCCTTTTGGCTGACCTATATCTGTTCTCTTTTGAATACGACTATATGCGGACGCTTGGATTAAGAATACTGATGAGCGATTCGGATTTGATATTTTTGGCACATCATGATGTCTTGCTGGCATCATTGAAAACGGTTGACCGGTTCTCTCTTGCAGGAAATTAACCCAGTTGTATGTATACTATGATTAATTCTCTTAATTTGGTGCTAATGCTATTATATGAATTAGGTCATTGGATTATTCTTGGCGGAAATTCTTAATGGACGACGGCTGAATATTGAATGACGAACTAGACGCTTGTACTTTATCTCAAACACGACCAATAGAAGACTTGAAATGTTATGATGATATTATATTATAATTCTTTCTAGTTATATGACTTGTTTAGCGACTGGATCACGAAACTGCCATAATAGCATCACGTATATTACTGGCTTATTTTAGTGTTATTCTAAATAAATCACGAATCGTACTCTTATAGTTATCAGTGTTGTTTTGTATCTTAATCTTGTACAGTGTAGGGAATAGCAAATCAACATTGGCTGATCAAACTAAACCATCCTCATTCGAAGAACTATAAGCTTTCATTTTAATAGATTTGGCAGACGTAGAGTCAACTTGGGCCTAGGGACTGGGATTATTATGTGTTTCAACACCCCTCCCGTTGCAGTTAGACGGAACTCAACATTAAAGACCTTTGTGGATGATATCATGTACTTTGGCCAATATCAGGCTACGGCAGTTACAATCTAATAATCGTTCCACTTTGCAAGAATTGGTTAATTACAGACTCTTATTTCGGAAAATGTCATATAAATCGTTGATGCGGGATTTATTTTAGGGCGACGTCTGTATATCGTATGTCGGTACATGCTGTTCACTGAGATTCAGAATAATCTAACATTTAATAACCTAATGTCTTAATAAAATATATACGAAAATGTAACCCTTGTTCTGGGGTGAGTTTTTTTAACTGGGGTGTCCCATTTGGAGACAAACTAGACTGTTTACGTTAGATTTACTCACTTCATGCGAAAATCTGAGCTCATTAAACTAAACATGTTTTTTATAATTATAAAATGAAGCTCCAAAAGATGTATTCTCTTTGTCCTATTTGAAGATTTTCAGATTCCCGAATAGAAATGTTCCGTTAAATTGTTGTTAAGAAGATTGGTTGAATTCTTATATTGTACTTTAGGCAGAAATATACCCAGGTATCTCGAAAAAGTACTTCAACTCGTGTCGCGAACATGCGAATTTAAAAGCAAACTAAAAAACCTTGAATAACTTTTCATTTTATCAATTTCCTGTTTACTTTGTAAAGATATATTAGAGATTTATGTAACTTTCAATCATATACATACACGTTGTAATATCAAACTTGTGGAAAATAAAAATTCATTTGCGTAAATTAAAACAAATTCGACTAAAAGTAAATATACTTGTGAAAACAAACGCCATATGAAGACAGAATAAGATATTAAGTGATATCAGGTAAGGGCATCCTGTAACACTAAAAGTGGAACTTCTGGACGATGGCAACATATAGTGAATACCGAAGTTAACCCGAACTTGTTATCGGGTGCATGTAGCAAAGATCTGTTGCGAACGCAGCTCCAACTGGCTGAGATCAAGTATCAGTGGTATTCCTGTCAGGAAAATCGGTCATATTCCGTGAAACTTGATAGCAAATGACAGATTGAAAAACTTAACTTCTCAATATTTTTCAGAACGATGTCTTAGAATTCCTGTAAAATTTATGTTCTCGGCAGCATGATAAATCCATTGCAGAAATATACAATGAGAAACAGTATACTGCTTTTCGTTAATTTCAACCACCTTTGTTCGATTAGAAGATAAACGACAAGTATAACATGCATTGTACTGTCTTTATATAAAAACAACTCCGGTTAATTCATCACAGCAAGCGACTAGCACATTTGGCCATTTTCATGGATTAATTGAAGCTCCTCTTTTCATAAAGACGAAACAACGTGTTTTGGATTGCCACTTTTTAAATTTTAACAAAAGAAAACAAGTGACAATCCAAAAATCTTTGTTTCTTCATTCCATCCCGCTTCTCCATGTCAGTCAAGGGTAATAAGTCTATATCTATAACATTCCGCTGAAGCTCCTCGTCTATAACTGCCTCATGAGTCTCAAGCGAATCGTATAGCAATATCGCTAAATTATTTTACGAACTTCAACGTATCTAATATTAACTTGATGATAATGAGTTTCAGAAGAAACAGACTCAAGACGATAGGGCAACTCTCAGATATACAATAGTTTGTGGTGAGAAACTTATTCATTTCGACAGTTCGTTGAAGCTTGTACCTTCCTTTAATTTCTTCGGAAAATTGTCCCATGAAATGATGACCAAATTCATACATTATCTTTTATTTCAGTAGTTCTGTGGTTCATTTATTTCCCGTTCAAGCCCTTTCAAGCTAAAAAAGTAATTTTCTGTATTTTTCTAGCTAATTGTCTGAATAATATTTCTTGCCTCAATAATACCAGGATACGGACATATGAGCTAGGGTAGGTATATATATTTTGCGACGCGAGAACACTCTATATGGCCATTAATATGATGGCAGGGGAAATCTACCAGAATCCAGACGATGCACAAATCAGTTCAACACAAACTAGAATATGAGTATGTCAGGAAAACAAATTGTATAATGAAGTTTTATATTTCAAGGGAAATTATTTGAAGAGTGATAAAAAATGTGAATATATACATGCTAACTTTAGTACTCAAAAGTTAAAATATGTCAAAAATACTTTATTCTGGGTCATGCTATGGACTTTTGTAGTGAGAGTCGTATCCAATTCATACGTTTTTAAAGTATATCGGAAATATATACCGTTGAAAGCTGAAGTACCCATCCAGACTTCACTAAAGTTTTCGTGTTATACTTTTAAATCTAATTATCGTAACGCGATTCCAGCACCATAATTCTGTGGTGGTCTCGTACTGCTTTTGATAGCTACATCCTGTTGTCTTGTCGCTCCTGGTAAAACTTTACCAATTTTCATAATTGTTAATGTGCGGACCGTGGAGAAGACATGGCTGCTAACACCAGCTCTGGGGTTCTGTCAGACCATCCGACTCAAGTGAGCGGTATTCGCGCCGACTTGGCGGCCGACCCTCGCAACACCGAGTATGAGGGAACGCAAGTGGAGAGTTGTAGACTAAAAAGTGTGTTGATAGATGGTGACTTTCCTAGGAACTGACTTTATCATGCATTCACATACCATTAACTTGGGTGGTTTACCAACCTAGAAACAAGCACAAACTGACAATTTGCAAAGCGATAATATATATGAAGGTCTGCATGGTTTACCGCATTTTTTTCCTTCTGTAAATTTGGCAATAAACAGGAAAAATTTCATTCCACCAAATGTTAGTCTGATTTTGACAGAAAACTCTGATACCCTCATTGAAATGGGCTGTTTAAGACAAAACATTAAATGATAATCTTTTTCCTAATTAATAAGATTATAGGCACAAGCTTGCAGCATAGCTAGGTTACCAAGATTCACCAACAATGATTGTTCAGAGCCTGTAAATAAACCGTTTCCAGCCATTCATATTATCCGATTCTAAAATTTTAGACAAAATGTTCTAGTATGATGGAACATGGTAAAATCAGAAGTTATCATGACATTATTAAGCCGTTATATTTTGACATTATTTATATGCTCATTAGGTTCAGTAGCAGGCCCGTCTTAATTAGCCTGGCGCGACACGAGCCATGTGTACAATGATACAATCCTAGACCCCTCTCACAACCTAGTCTGAGTATGAATTCTGATATTATGCTTTTTCAAGCTTGTCATCAAGTCTTACATTCGTCAACATTTTGCTGATGGGAAAATGAATATGCATTCCTACATCTGTGATGGAAAATATCAAGGTCATTGCTGTTTCTTATGTTTTCATGTTTGGTTGGAAATGACAAAAATCTTAGGTAGATCTGGTTCCTATTTTATCAACACATCCTGTATTGTTATACAATTGTTACAAAGGATATGGCACATGACAACATTATCATGAACATGAAACAGGATTTAGCTAGCTTGAAACATAGTTATTGGTAAAGTAAGAGCAAAACTGGGGAGTGGAAATTATTGAGAGCATACTATCAGCCGCAGTCGATCATACAAAATAAGATTGTGGAGATTGCTTGCCATCCCGCATGTTGTTAATCGCTGGCTAAAATTGCCGCAATTATCTTGTAACCTTTGGGGCCAAACTGTAACATATCCGCGATTGTCAGGTTTATCTGTAATCTATTGTTCGGTATATATATATGTGTGTGTATTGAATATACCAAACTATGTATCTGAAACTTATACATATCTTTCGTAAATCTATATTCTGATATTCCACTGGAGCCACTAATGAGTTAGGTAATTAAAAAGAAAAATGACGCCGAGTTCAGATATGTGTGTGCATTAATGTCTATGTAATGACTTGTATTTTATGGGTATAGGGATTTGGGTGTAGATATAGACACATTAGATACATGTGTGCGGGCTCAGATATACATAATGTTAAGTCATTGTTAATTAATAATGCCATATAAAAGGAAATAAATTCGTTTACGGCAATCGAAAGCTTGAAAAGGTATGCGTACACTCAATCTTAATAAATTAATATCCTATCAATGCTCACGAAAATATTGCATACACTCGTACGGAGTATATATCATTGGAAGTCTTCGGTGATGATACAAATGTCCAAAATATCCAAAATAAATGTCGTAGTGCCTTACAGCATGCTGTCAACGAGATTCGCTGAAAGTTGAGATCTAAGGTGGCTTCTTCCTGCATGGCAATAATTCAGTCTGCAAGAAGGTGATCTCTGCCAAGTTTCGGAAAAAGTGTTCTCCGTACAATCGAAGCTCTGTTAGAGGCCTTGAAAAGCACCACCCCGAGGGTTTGTGGATTCTGTTCTGGAAGCTTTGTTGGCCAATTGCTGGCATTTACTGTCACGTGAAAGATTCAAAGACTGAAGTTTGTTGGCGACAAAGAATTCCGCTCAGTTGTGTTTACACGACCGTCTCACACCAAACTTTAAACTATCACCGAGTTCCGATTAAACAAGCTGTTAACTATGGAGGTAAACAACAGGTAAACAGAGGAATGAGGCTGTTGATGCCGGGGAATGTCTCAGCCCGGCAGTATTAACGTGACCATGGATTAACAGCCGCCTTTGGTTGATATTTAACGTGGAAATCGCCCCCGTCGAAGACGTACATCCATAAATCTTCGAGAGATTTCCTCAATTGTCTTTGTTTTCATTTCTAATATTCGGCTCACATCTAATAGACTCTGGAATTCCTGATTAAACAAGCTCGTATTTACGCCTCTGGGTTCGTCTCATACATCGGTTGATGGATAGAATGGCATTCATAAACATTCAGCAGTTTTTATTTAGCCGAATGAAAAAGCCGAATATAAGAAGATATAAGAAGTGGATTGGGGATCATACAAGCCTAAGATCCAACATTCAGTAATCAGACGTCATCCATAAATAATGCTCGTGTTCATAATCCCAATACACCTCACACGGCAATAAAACACATCCACCTGTTTCAACGCACCAATGTAAGCTATCGGACTAGTGGCAGCTTCATCAAGTGATCAACGTGCAAGTATTTCATTATTTTCCTGAGAATAATTTAACGTTCTAAGCAAAATTCCTGTGGAATGGTACAATATCATTTACATCGCAAAGCGACATCATAATTGATTACGAATATAATCTATACCCAAATTTCATGAAATCAATAATAGAGGAGTCTTGAATGCATGATATGATGAGACATATGTCCAAAACCGAATAACCAATAATGAATGCATGATATGAGGAGACATATGTTCAAAACCGAATAACCAATAATGAATGCATGATTTGAGGAGACATGTATTCAAAGCCAAATCACCAATAACGAATGCATGTCGAGAGGAGACATATGTTCAAAACTAAATAACCAATAATGAATTTTGGTGACATTTAACGCAATATGAACCATACATTCACATTGGTGTTCCTGGTTACGAAGTGTTGCTGCTGTTGTTGTTTAGACGAGATCTGTTTCTGAAGCAGCAATCCTGTAAGTTTTGGATTCAGATAAACGTCTTCAGTCTAAAAATAGAATATCCATCTTCTGACGTAAGTTTTATTCACGCTATGTCGGAAGAACATTGATTTATTCGGGGTCATATAACATTTACTTCTTGCTTGAGAAAGCATCAGTCTATTTATTTCATCTCAAACGCGTGATCGTGTAGAAATGTTAAGCCTTATGGCAGCTATCGCAGACCTATTACTATGTAGATATACACTTCGTTTGCATTTTATTCTTGGAAGAGGGTCAACCGGTACAATATATGACAGAGTGTAGACATTGCTTTATAACCCACCCCATCATTGGTGCTTGCTTTATCAGCTACAATGCGTCAAAACAATGCCTGTCAGTCTCGACGCGCATAGAATGTCTTCTAAAATGTGTTTGCCATGAACGGTTTTCCTAACAAACGGCCCTTTTCTGGATTCACTTTTCACCGCACAATCCAATGCGCGTATATTGAGAAACCCACGAACCAAGGCGTCCCTAGGCAAAAATTCGCTGTCTGTTGGTTACATCTCTTTACAATCTGGCACGAAAAGGTCTTCGGGTCTAGCAGTTGGTTATTCCGTGCCGTCACGTTTTGACCAACACCATGACAAAGGTAATCCGCTGTACCCCGCCTTCGACAAAATAGCCTTTTGTCCTTGTGTTGGTCTTCAAAACATGGTCGATGTCTGAGTAAGGCTACAGATCGATCAGTGAGTAAATAGTCCCCTTGAGTAGTCGCTAGTCGATACGTTTAATAACTATGTGGTAAGAAAGGCATCTCCAATAGAGGGGAGAGGTGCTGGTGAAAAGTGACCCCGGGTTCATAAAGTAACATGAAGGGCGCCACATTGTTGAGCTTAGCCCGCATTACAAAGAAAGTACGTGTAGAAAGAGACAAAGTAAGCAAAGGGTATATATGTATTTGCTACTGAGCGTAGCGATGATCCTGATGTAGGTTGACACGTACAATCTCGAACGCAAAGCGTTTCAGATCTATAACGCTATAATATTCTATACGGATATACTTCGATACATGCGTCTCACCCAGAAAGTAGTTTGTTTTTTTAGTTCTAGAAATCACCACCCTCAAGCAACATTTCGTGAGAAGTAAATTGTGTAAATATGACATATGTTTTCTTCCGTTGTTTTTTGGGGTAATTTATTATTCTCTCTGACGTTAAACATCATTCTAAACCGAACAAAATTCTCAATTCTTCTTGCAGCAGAGGAATCTGAAAATTTTAAATAGGAAAGACACGCAGATAGTTTCACGTATTTCAATAATTTCTAAACTATTCTTTCATTTTATTAAACATGACCTATACTCTATAATAATATCACCATGATGTTCAACTGACAAATATCACGTTATTTGTACTGCTAGTGGAGAAGGTGGTGAAAACATGGAGCCAATCATGAGGTTTCTGCAGGTCCATTGTTGGCTTCCACAGCCGATTATCCTGTTGGCCTCATTGGGAGCTGTTGACCACTTCAGAGCTATAATGTTTATTGATATTCTATTCTTTATATCTTGGGGTTAATTTCTTGTAGAAAGGCCATGGGATGGACGCGAAATTTTTTCAAGGCTGACGGCTGTCTATCACACCTTAGGTACCCTAGGAATAAAATATATATAAAACAAAAACACAATCTAGTTTCTGGCAACAGTTTTCAATCAGGACGGTGTAAGATAGCATAATATTCTCTGATCCAAGAAAAATATATTTCACTCACGCTCTATGTCTACTGGCAGAGAATTAAGTTTAATAAAGAGTTATCACTATCTTTTGTTTGGAGAAAAACAGGCGATATATCTAAAAAAAAACATAAGTATAGAACAAGTATAAATCAACCGAAAAAATGAATCTAAAATTTTAATCTAATTGAAGTGGTAAGAAAGAGCTCAAAGATTGAGAATATTCGTCTTGTGGGTATTATTCTGACATGGGATAAGCTTCCGACTGAATGGTAAATCCCCATTGAAGTCTATGTTATTTCTTAGATTGTCATTTTGATTTGGATAATGCTTTTTTTCAATATGATCTTATGACAAGTATTGCTTCAAGGTCGGACTGTTATTTAGTTTGCTTCACCGTTATTTCTTGCATTCGAAAGGTAGAACAGGGAAGTGTATGGGCGTCAGATGCGTCAATATTCAGTCGTCGTCCACAAAAGAAGTTCCGCGTTAATAATCGAAATACCGTTTTCATACGACAGTTAGCATAGAGTCTCTATTCATATGTACTTTTTAATAATTATACAATGATCTTTACTTAAGTAAATAAATAAAGTGAAAACAAATATATAAAAAAAATGAAAAAATTATTTCAAGCATTTCTTAATAGGCAGAGTTACTTCCTTTTGTTTCCTCTTTAAATTACATTATGAAACAGGGGCTGGTTCCAGTCTACAGTTAGCATCAATTCCAAATATACATAGAATGAACAAAAAAACACATACAACACAATATGGTTCCCTACAATACATCCTTATCAGTCACCAGTATTCTTTATCCAAGAGATGTTTCAGTGCAAGGCGTGATGGCACTTAATCGAATGCAAAATAGGTGTCAATGCATACCGCTTCATAACATGTTGATAATAGAATGTTATACGGATATGTCACATATTTACACTCCAAGACCCTAAATACTGCATGTTTATTGGTAAAGGAAAGTTGACAATATTGTTTTATAAAATTTATCTGTTGATTGTAGATGCAAGGACGCAGAAACATTTGTCTATGAATTAATACTATTGATTTATATTTAATAAATTAGTAGGAGATTTTTTTCTGTTTTAATCAGATATCATATTGTAGACTGATTGCTTACTTTACACAAGGCAGAAAAATAACTTATGTCTGTTTGGTTAAACAGATGTGTAGACACATGAGCAAAGACGTGAAAACCTGTCCGTCTATGTGTGTGGTACACCCGAGAAAAAACTCGAAGACATTTTCTAGCCTCCACTTGGCATTTTTGCCATATCACTGCAGACAAAAGTATATTTTTACGAAATTTATGTGGCGGCAGTGTAACTATAAATAAATAATTTCTGGTTGATATTCTTTGGAACATAAAGTGTTTGGATGATGAAAGTCAATTTTTTTTGTACGAGTGTGAAGAAACTTTAACATAAGGGTCTATTACAGAGTGAACCCATCATAATATAATTCGTGAAGTGCCTGTTCGTGAGTGAGTTTGTTTGTTGGATGACTTTTATGCATTGATTGTACTCAAGTATGCATGATATGGGAAGATTGTAAATGCATCCATGATACAAAAACCAAGTTCACCTTGAGAGTAACATTTCTATTGCGTTGTGGATGTGTTGTACCTATACAGTAGAGTAAGTTATGACAAATTCAACGGACTGGCTGGTTATATTTGTTCAATCAAAGCATAGACCTGATATAATTGGGGGAATTATCCCGATCAAAGCATAGACCTGATATAATTGGGGGAATTATCCCGATCAAAGCATAGACCTGATATAATTGGGGGAATTATCCCGATCTTGAGTTCTTCGTGAATGACTGCATATTAAGCGTATTTTTACTATACATCCGTCCGCTCATACATTTGATATGGAGCTATCATCCACATCACTTGATCACCGATGAACAGTCCTTTTTGATAACAGAAGGGGTCAATAGTTTCCATGGATGACATCAAGTCCAGATGATGTTTCTTACATTTACGTCACGAGTCAGATCCGGCATTTGGTAGAAGGCCATAATGATATAAATAATTTAAACAACGAGGTGGTAGCTAACTTTCAAAGACAATGGTGAGACAGGAAGATGTTTTTGTGACCAAATAGAAAACCACACGGTGCTACGATGGGACTAGGTTCGCCAAATCTAAACATTTCATTGCGGCATAATTATACTCACCTCCTCCCAGCGATAGATTATTCAATGTTTCCAGGTGCAGCGTCCACTTTCATAGACCGATATATCTGGAATGCTGCTCTAAAATTATTTCATATCGAAGTGAAGGGAATTAGCTCATCATAAACAGAAACCCAGTAATTTCTAATCCCAATAAATCATTTTCATTGTATAATTTGTTGTTTAACTAAGAAACAATTGGCAGAGATGAAGAGAAAAGACTTTTAATGAGCCCAAATATCGCACAGTTATGGTAATATATATTGACAATATGTAGCAGTACGGATATTATTTGTTCCTTAAATTGTGATAGGTGGTCCTGTCGTGATAGGACACGAGTTTCCCCTGGGTAAAACTTGACTCATGGATGTCCCCGGTGTTGGGAACTCTAATACGCGCCAAATTGTCTGCTATACTCTGTTACTTTCCCTGTTGAGTATTCAGCAGAGGCACGACTCGGGTCGGAATTCATAGACAGCAAAAAATCCAGGAAAGCTGCTAACAATTAGTTAATCAAAGCCCAGCTAAACACATTGATAATGCAGTGTAGTTGGCCAAAGCTGGATTCATCAGCCGAAGACCTATACCTTTCTCTCCTGTCCTTATCCCTCTATTCTTAAGCGGCGCCACGACGGTGTAGTCATTCACATCAGCGTATCAATACACGCTCGGTACTACTGAGCATCTGCTTTTATGACATATGTCTTTGTTGACATAATATGAAAAGACTAAATCCCTCTTATCCCGTTTCTATGACAACTAACCGTAGACAAATACGGGGCAGATCTTGTCGTTGATGAGCTGAAACAATTTGATTGACGGTCGCTCTTTGTTTCATTCAATATATCTTTGATAGTTGAACGATTTGTTGATTAAACTGTGTGCAGTTCTGTCATATTCTTTACACCTCCCAGAGGTGATCGGTCAGGCTTGATTGACACATATTCTATTAGACCTGATAATATTTGTTCAAAGAGAGTGCATATAACTTTTATATTGATGAAAATGATAAAATAGATTATCAAAATCAGCAGAGAACACATGGATCCAGTATTCAGCTGGGGACTATAACAGAATTTGAGCGTCAATAATCGATATACCTTTTACGTGCGACAGTTATCACCTATTCCAAACAGGCATCAAAATATAAAAATTAAAATCCAAATTAATTTTTTTTTGCAAGAGTGAAGCAGGCAACAGCTTTGAATGGTGGGGACATGACAACATTTATTACAACTAGTGAGTGAGTAGGATTTCACGTCATTTTCAATATTATTTTCAGTCATATCACGACGGTGACTACATGTGCCAGAACACAAGAGTGTCCACCGTTCCTATTATGCTGGACAGTGACAACTATAGCAGATTCACCCGTTACGATGGCTAAATAGCCATGTATGTTACTAATAGCCATGTATGTTACTAATAGCCATGTAGGCTGCCGAATGTATAATGCCGAATACTTACACAATGCTGTCTGCATCCGTAATTATAAACCTTAATTCTGAGCAATACAAATGTGATATCCGGCATCCTGTGAAATGCGTTGGAGAAATTTCACATCAATAGTTACCGAATATGGAATATTGACGTTCATATAGTTGAAAGTTCGTTCATCAAAATGGTTCCCCAGAGAATAGTGTGAATGCTCATATGAACACCATGGCAATCATTCAGACCCTGGGGGGAAATGTGAGAGTAAGCCCTTGAAACAAGGATAGTTAAAATGAAAGAACGATCCGCAGATCGTAAACAAATATAATAATTATATTTCTCTCAGAGTAAGCAGCTATTAACATGTGTGGTTTCCTTACTCGATCAATCATTTTGTTTCTTCAAATGCTGCGTTAATAAGAACTAGATATAAATTTAATTGTATGAACAGTTCAAATTTAGCAAACATTTCTAACTGATCGATTAAGCAGCATCTAATTGTTGGCACCGATGCAAAATATGTATTGCCCTTCATCAGCATTTACATAAATAGCGGTGAAATGGCACGCAACGCGGGCATGTAGGTCACAATATAATTTATATTTACGAATAACGGCGACCGATTTAATAATTTACAATTGTGAAACTACAGGAAACAGGTTAAATGTTCAGTACATTTCAAGCTTTACGTGTGAAAATACCTTATCACCTCTTTATCTCGACAATGATTTGGACGATTATATTATCTTGGTACTGTATTTCTTTACACGCAATACTTTTTCAAACACTACAAAATATTCTTAAATATCTGGCTTTGTATGGTGATTTATGCAGTTTGGGAGTGCAGTACACTTTTGGTATATGAGTGGCTGGAAGACAAATACCTCTTTCCTTGAGAAACGTTTTCTGATTGCTAAATAAATCTTTCATGGTAAATTACAACACATATAAGGGAACTGGGAAGAGGTGCCGACATACTGACTGCGTCACATGACTTCACAGAATAGACTTCTGGTAAACATATTCTAAAGCACATACCAAGAATCTAACGATTCGTGATATGTGTTGTATCTCAGGTACGCTTTTATTGTACCTGTTCATGTGGCAACTTGGTTGATATGACCACACGGCCCCTAGCCCCGGCATAAGCGGTATTAGATACAAATCTAGAGAGCTATGATGGAAATGCTCTGACAACTCGTATACTGGTAATTGGTGAGCTGTTTCGCTGTGACAACTCGTGCATTGGAGATTGGTGATGCTGTTTGGAAGAAAATAGACGTATTCGACGATGATGTGCTAAAACTAAATTCCTTAACCAGTACCTGGTGATAGTTTCCTCTTTTTATCTGCCACATGTGGCGCTATGTATAATACCTATTCATGGCAATAAAGAATCTATCTATCTATCTAGTAATATTTACATATGCATATTATATTATTTGGAGTTTGAGTTTAGTCTGGGGAATCGCTAAAACTTCTTGCGAACTGAGGTTTCTCAGTGTTTGTTTTACTTAGAGAAGGCTACTACTGACAATATGGCGGATTGTTTCAACGACCTTGTTCTCGGTGAGGTCCAGCCAGTCAACAAGTACTGTAGGTTCAGCTTTTTCGCGCTTTGACAACTCAGTCCCGACTGCACTGGAAGAGTATATTACTATTATACTATTTATACTTCTCGGCTCTCTATATTTAGTTCTTCATCACTCAATCTATCAAGGTTACCAGCCACAACATGTATGCATGGTGTATAGATAAAGTTCGACGATGTCCAATCCTTTGTCCAAGTAGTTGAGTTTGAAGAAAAGTCGGTCTTTGGATGTTTCGATTATGTTCACTGGACGATACAATCATAAATACGCTATATCTTGACAAACTTTAGTGATTGTGGGTGATATTATATTTCCTAAAGGCACAGGTCATCGTATATCTCTGGCGATTAGATTTAAAACTCTCAGAGGTAAAGCATACAGGACTGTACGCAAGCTATGTATACTGTTGGGTGTGCTAGTTAAACTCACTAAGCAATTTAGAGTGATATGATCGTGAATCAACGCATTATTGAACTTTCTCCAGCCATGGCTGCGATGTCTCCGTTGATGGGCTTTAAATAGCTGGGTAATATTGGATATATTTGAATGGCGGCTTGTAACATTGCTTTGACATTACCATCTAAACCATACGAAAACAGACCCAGAACAGTTCCCGCTCTCAGAATACCTTCTTAAATCCAAAGGGGGAATCCTTGGTAGATTGGTAGACTATGGCTATAAATGTGAATATGTATACAAAGTTGTCCCAGCCATGGTCGGGGTAAGAAAAATGTTTACCTGTAAACAATTGCCTTTTCCTGATGGATTCTGTGACCGTTCACTGACCGCCAAATAACAGGATTCGGAAAACAATATATACAGCACAATTAGTAAGTGTAGTTGATTATACATGCTGGAATAACAAGTGATTGAACGTGTACAGTTATAAATTCTCATAATATTATAGGTATATGTAAAACGAAAAAGTGTACAGTTGTATATACCTCATAGCTAGCGTAGATAAATGTAAAACAAAGGTATTAAGGATATTGAGCCCTCCTGCAGACATTTTTACACACCCTCTAGAATTTGTCTTCATACAGCTAAAAGTATTCCTTATAATCGTGGTAATGTATACATTTTTTGAAAGCGCATTTCTTAAGGATTCTAAATATATAAATGTGTTCACCGTAAATCTGTAGGTTGTGAAGATATTCAAATTTTAAATAAATAATTTTAAAAAATGAGCCTTCTGTTTTAAACGGCTATTTTGAAAAAAAGTATTCAACTTATCGTTACTTATAACATCATTTCCTGTATAACACAACTCCAACAGGAAATCTTTGTCTTAATTTTGTCAATTTTGATCTAGTTCTTATTCTAATGACATTTAATTCAGGATCAAAGTTCAAAACTGTGAGTTGCTCGATTTTGTAAAGAAATATTCCATTAAATGTCAATAGAATGAGAACTAGACCAAAATTGATAAAACTGAGACACGGATTTCCTGTTGGAGTCGTATTCTACAGGAAATGATGAAGTAAGTTACGATAAGTTGAATACTTTTTTGAAAATAGCATTTAAAAATTTAAATTATTTTTTTTAAATCCAAATTTCTTCACAAGGTTTACAGTGAACAAATTCATATCTTTGGAATCTTTAAGAAAAAATGTGCTTTCAAGAAATATATACATTACCATAGCTATGAGGCATACCTTTAGCTGTATAAAGACAAGTTCTAGAGGGTGTGTAAAAGTATTTGCAGGAGGGCTCAGTACCCTTAAGATAAATCAATCATCGTCCATGTGCATTGTAAAAGTATCGAGATACACGAGTTTTTTTAAGACAGTGGTAGAATTAAAAATGTCTGTTGTAGAGTCTGCTGTAAAATTGTTATACATCCGTGTAATACGTGGCAAAAGAATAATGATTCTTGTATATATATGGTATATAAAAGAGCGATGGTTTTCGTAAGAACCTTGCTGGTACATAAAATGGGATTAGAGATAAAATATAAGTACTATCACATTTGCCTGGAATAATATTATGTAAACATATTAAATCTAAACCATTTCTTCTGTCAGAAAGCTATGGCAAATAAAAATGTTTACAGGGATCACTGTAACCTAGCTGATCATAGTATACGTGCCGGTTTCAAACCTATATATACTTAATCAATCTAGGTAAACCAAGATGGTAAATCAGGTGAATATTCCGTGTTCTGAATTTACTGAGATTGATACTTAATATAACTTTTCTGAATCTGCACCAAGTTATCACACTGATATTGACAATGGGGGGACCAAACGGGAGGACAACATTTCAGTCGGCTCCTTACCATAGACATACAAAGATCTGATGAGGAGACAGATGAGAAGGATTGGCAAGTTCTTTTAGTAATAGCTAGCAAAAGATTCACTACAAATGTTCTCAAATGTAGCTTTAAAATTTAAATCAGATGTTTAAACCATACTCAGATTTTTTACTTGTGACCATCTAGAGGAGCTGTTTATTTAACTCGTACTGACAGACAATAACATAATTCTTATTCCTAAAAGTGACATGATACGACTTTCTGAACATGATATAAAAGCTTCCATCATTTACACCAGTCACAGATCCTGAAAAACATGGAAAGTATTGAAAATAAAATAACGTCAGGCATGTCATTAGTGTATAATACAAAGAACATCAGGCATGTCATTAATATATAATACAAAGGACGTCAGACATGTTATTAATATATAATACAAAGGACGTCATACATGTTATTAATATATAATACAAAGGACGTCAGACATGTCATTAGTATATAATAACGTCAGATATGTCATTAGTATATAATAACGTCAGGCATGTCATTAGTATATAATAACCCCAGACATATCATTAGTATATAATAACGTCAGACATATCATTAGTATATAATAACCTCAAACATATCATTAGTATATAATAACGTCAGACATATCATTAGTATATAATAACCTCAGACATATCATTATTATATAATAACGTCAGGCATGTCATTAGTATATAATAACCGCAAACATATGATTAGTATATAATAACGTCAGACATATCATTAGTATATAATACAAAGGAAGGTGGTCCCAATGTTGACAGCTGGTGGACACCAGATGGTACTGTTGACAGAGAAGATTTGCCACTTACAGCAACTCTCTGTGTTCTGATATGAATAGGAAGAGAACAGATTTAAAGGTTATCCATCTATACCAAAATATTTGATCTTATATAACAGCAGTTCACCATTTACATTTTCCAAATGCTTTTGAAAGTTCCACATATATGGTGTCAACTTGTTTTTTGGAATCATTTGATTTCGAAATGGTATATCTATATGACATAGTAAATTGGTGATTGTTTTCAAAGAGTCTGGCTATAATCGGTAGTAAATACTATCCGCCACGCAAGCATAATTTTCTTCCACAAACAGAGCAAACTTATTTATAAAAAGTATAATTACAAGAGGCTGATTAGTAAGTTAGCTACACCATCTGCTTCTGCATCTATAATGTATCGTTAACATGATTACTCTGGAAGCTACATTCGATAAACACAAACATGAAGGAGGTATTTCGCTTCCGGTCACTCACACCGATATATCAAACTGTACTGGATTTCTAAAATCCACAGAACACCATCAAGCTAGAAATACAGCTGGCTTTATTCTAACACAAAATGACTTGCGGATGATCTTGACGCTTAAAGATACTTACTGTGTAAAAACCTATCCACTAATCAATACCTAATTGGCCGCCGTATAGTTCACGTATTGCATCGGCGTTCACGAAAACTGATCATCGATAAGCTTTCTTTATCTAAGCGATATCAACTATGAGATGTTCCTTTGTTTATAGTGTTGCTTGCAGGTCGGCGTAGTATCTATGTGAAATTCGGTAGCGCCATATACCAACATAATATATCAGTGGACACAAATTGTTCCTGTACTATACAGAATTTCTGGCGCTAGGGTTCGTTTTGATAAAAGGTTGCTTATTGTCATATTTCAACAAGATCGTGACACGCTGGACCAAAGCACCAACTCACCACCATTGGCATACAGAACAGTGTCAGAAGGAACCTCCCTTGCTCTTCACCCTGTACTTCCCTCTGGCCCCAAAAGGGCATCTCAGTGGGAATATTGTCGTTGAAAGAATACAGTTATAGCTTCCCACCTGTTTTGTTATTCTCATTATCATTGAGACTAGGAATCTGAAACTCTATATTCCTGGTGTAAGCGCTACATGTAACCACAGGCCCGCAACGGGTTTATTCAAAATCCAACGTAACTGTCCATCCATCTAGGAACAGTTAGATTATGGCGGGCTTCGTTCTCAATTCTGATTGGTCAGTCGCGACAGCTGATCAGTGTTTGACCTCTCTTGCCGGAGGCGTATCGCGACTGACCAATCAGAATTGAGAACGAAGCCCGCCATAATCTAACTGTTCCTAGATGGATGGACAGTTACGTTGGATTTTGAATCGCCCGGCAAAGGTAAAAAATTGCACATATTTACTAATTTGACGACGGGAATATATAAAGTGATACTTGTAGAATATGCTGATGTATTTCGTTTGGCGGTAAACCGTTTATTTCTCGATTCACCCAAAGTGCGTTTCACACTTTCATGTGGATTTATATAAAGCATGGGGTTATATATAGAGACCCCATATTTCGACACTTCTTCCAAATACCACCGCCCACACCCCCCAAAACTTTTGTTTTGCGAGCCTGTGATGTAACATACCGGTATACATACCTTACCAAGATATGTTGGTTGGGATCGTTGCTCAGCTGTAACCAACAGAGGACTGAAAACAAAACGTGAAATATGGTGATTATTTGTGTTTTTGTCATATTTCTTCTAATTAAGTGCCCTTTTCTAGGAAAAAGTGCTCAATACTGTTTTAAATGAAATATATTTCCTAATTTACTGAGCAGTTTCAGAGAAGAATATTACACAATTAAAAATCAGAAAAATCCTACACAAGATGCCTTATTTTCAGAATATGACGTTGCTGTGACGCCATCTTTTATTCGGATTCCGTTTTTATAGTGGTAGAATCAAAGATATAGTGTGCCAAGTATCAGCTTCCTAGCCTCAAGAATAAGATAAATAACTAAGCTATACTGAGACGCTAGCTATTTTTTAACGATAATATTCCTCCCAGATACGCTTTTGAGGGCCAGAGGGTTTGACAGTGCCCAGAGCAAGGGACACCCTTTCTGGTATTGTTCTGTATGCCTCAAGTGATGGGCGTGTCAAGTTTAGCACTTTGGTTCAGCCTGTCACGATTTTGTTTGTTTGCTTGTTTTTAGTTTTTTTTTCTACGCCACCTCACTACATAACCTGTGGCTTGGTTCCGTACGAACGTCGTGTAATATAAAATGTTTACGGTGTTCATATCAACATCCACAATAAAAGCGTACTTGTCAAAACGGCTGGTGCCCTAATGTCTTGTCGGTGTCATTGAAAACTTGACCTCTTGCCAAAAATACCTGCTTAGATTTTGGCGCTATCACAGGACCGCGTCACTAATCAGTAAAACAATGCTGGTTAATCGATGTTTGTCCCAAATAAAATAATGCTGATTAATGGTGTTGTTATTACCACAGGCTAACATATACTATACCTATACATAAGAAACTGATCGAAACGATCCAGAAAATGGGACAACGAATGATCTAAACCCAACTTTTTCATTCGTCTTAGCTGTTCAGTGTCTCGTCTCTGCATAGGTGCCGATGCATTGTAAAACTTTTCATTACTTCCGCCGTTAATGAGAGGCAAATCAACTATCTGCTCGGCCTATCTGAAGTGTCATTTTTAAACTGAAAAAGAATGACGTACAGTTTTTCACGTCGCAAATGATTAGAGTGGGTTTACAGTTGAACTTAAGGTCACTTTGTTGGTTTGTGTGATAGTTTTTTCAGCTTGAAAGTAGTGGGTGAGATAGGCAGAACCGATAGGTGAGTTGTCTTCGATAGGTGAGTTGCCTTCGGCATTAGCGGCAGAAGTAATGATTTTTTATAATATATCGGCATCTATGCATAGACAAGACACTGAACAACTAAGATGAGTGAAATAAGTTGGGTTTAGAGCTTTCGTTGTCCCATTTTCAGGATCTGTCTAAAGTGTTTTTTTTTATTGAAATTGTAGTTTAAGGGCCGCTTCTCATACGGATTAATAAATAAATAAGTAAATAAATAAATAACAAGGAGAGAGCGGAAGGAGATATAAATAGAAGAGAAGAATTGACTATGTACAAGTTCGTCGGTCAGTTTTTTGTTAGGTTATACTGGTAAATATGTGTTCATTATATATTATAGTCGCATGGGTGATTCCTTTGTCTTTGTAACCCTTCATACACACAAAGCCGTCCAGAAAAAAATGGGAGAACCATAGGCGGGCTCTTCCAGACATCTGTGCCTGTAACAATGCTTGGAGTGTGTATCGGTGTACAGGATGGCAAGCTGCGTCCTATATTGCTTAAAAGTCAAAGGATCATATTCTGCATTGGTCAATCGTCAGTTCAGTGGCATCTCAGGCGTGGCGCGTCTGGTCTTGTGAAGAGTTGGTTTTACCATTTCAGGACGTCTTTCGGGGATGTTGTCACTCACGGCGCTGTTTAATAATTGTTGTCGTCATCCGTATTCTGTTTCAGGTCTGGTCTAGCCCGTCTGTGGTCTTCAGTGTCCTGTGCCTGTATCACAAGAAATAGTAGATTTGGTAGGTTCCTGTTTGTTTTTTGGGGGGTTTGTTTTTATGCAATACTTTGGTATATCTTCCTCCCACAACAGGCATCCTCGTGACTGTCACTCACATAAGATAAATTGCAATAAATAATTGAGTAAATGAATAAATAAATAAATAAATAAATAAATAAATGAATAAACGAATGAATAAATAACTAAATATTTGGACAAATATAATACTAGGTGAATAGACAAATGGATAGTTTGGCATTTTTATCCGTATACATTATCGTTTGATGGCCATAAAGTATTTGTAGGACAATGAGATAGACGGCCTTCAGTATCAAGGTAACTCCGCTATCACCATTTCCTATATTTTATTCCGAATACTGTTCGCCATATGCGTTTTGGCCGTGCTATTGTTGTTATGCATTTATTTAAATTTGACCATCGTTTGTTTTGTAGGTCAGTGGAACAGACGGCCCTCAGTATCAAGGTAACTCCGTTGTTGCCATGCCTATTTTATTTCTAAATATGTCGGTGACATTCTGGCCGGGTGTAAAATTTGGATAGTTTATTATGGCCATAATGTTTAATGGTGCACACGGCCCTCAGTATCAAGGTAACTCCGCTGCAACCATACCCTTTGATGAAGTCAGAAGAATGATTTGGCCTCTACTTTTAAGATCTATCATATCGTGTCATAGTACTTGGTGTACTAGTAGTTGATTATGTTAAAAAAAATAGATGGTAGAATAATAGTTTTCGATTTGATGTAAGTTATTAAGGTGGTGTATACCTTATTTGTTAAAGGAGGTTTGTGATTTAATATCGTAACCAACGACAGAGGGAGATTCAATTTTTTAAGCTCGTTTTCCAGTAGGCAGCGATAGGGATCATGTTTTGTGCATTTGAGTAGGAAATCTTCCATTGTTTTTTTCTCGTTGTTGCATGAGGTGCATAGTGGTGATGTGTTTTTGATTAGCATAGAGAGGTGGGGTTTTAGTCCTGTTTTGTCTAGTTTAATCTTATGATGATTCGGTCGTCACGTTTACTGGATAGATGGAATCCACAGCTCCGTCTTTTCCCCCTTATCTAGAATACTATGTAGCCATCGGCCACGGTTTTCTCTGTTCCATTTCTTTTCCCATTCACTATATATTCTGCTTTTAATGATAGAATTCAGTTCCTCAGTTCCTAACCCTATACGCACGTCAGGTGCAGTTTTGGTGAGGCTGTCTAAAGTGTGTTTCGATCTTTCTCTTATATATAGGTATAGTATATGGCAGCGAGTGGTAACAACAACATCGATTAATCAGCATTGTTTTATTGAGAACAATTTGAGACACGGTCCTGTTGTGCTATAGGTCATGTGCATAGGGATTTGGATTATGTTGATTGATTTTTACGTATAGGGCCGAGTTAATAGGGATTTGGATTGTGACGCTATATAAACATAAGGTTGTGTGACTAGAGACTAATTCTCTATATGGATATGTCTGATCTGGCGCTAATAAGTGGATGCGGCTCAATCGGTAAATAAGCATACTAGTATTCGGCATTCGAAATAACTACACTTAACATAAGCAACATAACCAAAATGACTTTGAAAACTCGTGCTGATGCGGAATTGACTAGGAACTTATGAAAACAAATCTTGAAGATGAGCCTACAAAGATTCAGACACAATATATTTCTATACTCGGCTGGGAAAATTGACAAAAAGATTTATACATTTCCTAAATTTTACGTGGAAGTAAACCATTCTTACTTTCATAAAAACATGGAGAATCTGGACTATCGGAGGTTTCCTTCAAGACCATGGGGTTATATATCCTTAACGGCAAGGACATCGTCTACGCATCGTGGAAGAGAAGGGAAATGTTTTGAAATGGTTCACTTTCAACGATGCTCTGACGAAGTAGCCAAGATATATTTGTCATTTCGTATCAAGTGTTTCTAAAATGTTCACATGCATTCAACATCAATCTTTTTAAATAGCTGTAGAATATAGTCTCCTTCTGGAAGGAATCTAGCTGTGTATACATAGTGTAAGTGTCGGGGGAGGAAAACCACTTTCCTGGAGAAATCTTTGCCGAAGTAATTCCAGTGGAACCGTAGAAATAAATAGAAGAATTTCCGAGTCCCTAAGAGAAATATGATTCATAAGACAACATTAGCGCAAAATTCCAAGTATGAAAAAGATCTAGAAGCTGTAAACAGTGTTCGTTGATATACCAGCATGACCACGAAGATTTTTCAAGTGCATAATCGAAATACTATTTTCCATAAGAAAACTATCATCAAACTTAAGCAAAGATAAAATATATCTACATGTAAACATAATGTAACTTCGTGCAAGAGAGAATTGGTTTTAAATGATGCGGACAAGACATCATGGTGATGGCTATATCGTCAAATCTGTATTTAACCGACCAGTATTCACTTTTACCACTTTTATTTCCAATTAAACGCAACATTAAAAGAGTGGTGAAAAACGATGCCGGCGTACTGATAAGAAGTCATATGACCCCACCCGCAAATGTACTGACTGCATATTTTTAAAACATCATAAAAACCAAAAGTGATCCCTATGATGATTTGTAACCCAACACGCTTTTATTGTAGCTGTTCATGTGAGTTATTGAATGACATGACCACACGGCACCTAGTACCGGCTTGAGATTAGATACAAATATTGATGTAATAGTCCTATCAAGTCATCTGTTGGAAAATTATTAACTATGTGACTGCTAGATAGTAAAAACGGCCCAAACGAGGGAATATTTATTGAACGAAAGTTCGTATTCAGAATAAATACCTGCGAGGTCCGACACCGACCAAATAGTTTTTTTTATAACCATGAGTGATTCAAGGATGTAGCAGCAAGAGTGATTCAAGGATGTAGCAGCAAGAGTGATTCAAGGATGTAGCAGCAAGAGTGATTCAAGGATGTAGCAGCAAGAGTGATTCAAGGATGTAGCAGCAAGAGTGATTCAAGGATGTAGCAGCAAGAGTGATTCAAGGATGTAGCAGCAAGGAATTAATTGTGGATATTCATGTAGACAATTGTAAATTTGTTGCTTCTCAATGAAACCGACATCATAAAAAGAACAAATGTAGGCGTAAACCATAGCATACAATGGGGATGGGACAGAGGCGTGTAAGTCATCTTACCCACGGGCTGCTAGTTTGATTGCATTTTATATCCAAATATATTTCAAGGACCACGAGTGACAAGCACAAGGGAATTTCAAAATATGGGTGGACGCATTGTTTGCAATAATATCTGACATCTGACAAACGATCACCACATTGATTCTTTTTGTCTGCCACTGGGAGCCTGAGCTCATCCAAGAACACAACCAAAGGTTATATTAAAGTATACGGTAAGATGACAAGTATAGCATACAAAATAAATTGAACTTTTTATATAATTTTAGTTTCCACTGGAATTTCTTGGCAATTTAACAAGTCCCTCCGATCAAGCGCAGAGCGTGTGTCATCAGTCAGACCGGTCACCTTATTACAGCTCGTTAATATGATGGACCAATGTCTAGTCCCCCCCACATTACCATCTATATATAGGTTTAAAGAAATAGCTACAGATATACGATCACATTTTAGAAACCGATCATTTTCCTTCTTAGCGGTTCCAGTTTCCCTGCGTCCAGACGCATCATTCTTGAACCTTCAACTAACATAAGATTAGAGCATTACGACTGAGCTCTGCTGAACAATATCGACATAAAACTTAGGTCACCCATTGATTTTCGTCTGGCACTAAACTGGTCATTACAGTTTTGGCACAGATTTCACCAAGCGTACACTATATTCTTGTTTAAATAGGACTTTTTTTTGTATCTACGACTTGACCGGGTATTAATTCCTAATGGCATTTTGCTTTTTCCCATTATTACAGTAAATCGCACCGGTTGAATATGTGGCTTTGGTGATCAAACAATAGTTACACCCTATACTTTGACTGGAGCTGACAAGTGGAAATCTTCATTCTAGGAAGTCCAGAATCATGTTGGTAATCACCTACCCAATTCTCCTCGAGGTTCATTGTTTCCCTTTTTTCTTCTTTTTTTTGAAGATATTTTTTGTCAACTATATATTGGAGTAACTCGTAATGAAATTTTAAACAGTTGTCATGCTATATAGCCATTTTTAACATTTCAATGTTGTCGACACGTAGCTTCGCGAGAAAGTACTTACGATGTTCCAACAGTTGTAATTTGTGTATTGATTATTGCATATTTGAATTTATTGCATATACTGATCAGAGTCTAAACCAATTTTAATTCAGTTTCCGTATGAATTTCAAATCTGTTTCTAGCGTTCTCAATATGTTGAGACTGAAGTAAACTCTCATTATGTATCAAACATCGGCAACTAGAACATGATAACGAATTTCATCCACAGTTCTGATATTCATCTCCAGTTCTCATCATTCAACTTCTATATCATTCTATGAGAATGTAACCCAAATCACTAGTTCTACTCTTTGTACATGTATTTTGTGTTGAACTACACCACCCAATTTCGTTTACAGAGCAACCAACGCTTGGACGCAAAAAGAAAGTTGGTATCAATGTTTGCCAAGGCCCGTAAACTTTTGTCTGACATTTGTCACCCAATTTGAGAAACTTAGGTGCTTGGTGGTATATTCTTGAGTACAGGTGCTTGGTGGTATATTCTAGAGTGCAGGTGCTTGGTGGTATATTCTCAAGTGCAGGTGCTTGGTGGTATATTTTTGAGTGCAGGTGCTTGTTGGTATCTTTTTGAGTGCAGGTGCTTGTTGGTATATTCTTGAGTGCAGGTGCTTGGTGGTATATTCTTGAGTGCATGTAAATCACCTATAGTAAATGATACGATTAAACGCAACATTAGGAGGGTGGAGGAAAACGATGCTGGCGTAGTGATCAGAAGTCATATGACCCCAAAGACAAAACAACTGACTGCATGTTTCTAAAAACATCACAAGAAACAAAAGTGATCTGTGTGATGATTTGCATCCCAGCCACAGTTTTTTTTGTTCATGTGGACATATTGAATGGCACAAGGCCAAATATGTATAGGCCATATGCAGGCCCCTCTGGAATGTTACTCTGGAAGGGGTATTTCAAAATCGTCTCTCTTTTATTAGAGTCGACGTGAGAGAAAACCCTTTTCTTCTTATGTGTCTAAATATGGTGTCTCATTTGGATGGAATATAGGTAGTTACTTTCAAATCCAGTTATGGTGGATACAACATCTTCACAGCTTCACTTTGATATGTAATGAGTATTCAAGGCAGGTTCATCGTTTGGTTAATTTCAAGTGAAATGATACTATTCTAATAATTTCTGCATAATCGTATCTTTAAGAGGATAGGTGTACAAAATATATATATGTCTGTGCGGTATGTGGATACATGTCTGTGCGGTATGTGGATACATGCCTGTGCGGTATGTGGATACATGTCTGTGCGGTATGTGGATACATGTCTGTGCGGTATGTGGATACATGTCTGTGCGGTATGTGGATACATGTTTGTACGGTATGTGGATACATATCTGTGCGGTATGTGGATACATGCCTGTACGGTATGTGGATACATGTTTGTGCGGTATGTGGATACATTTCTGTATGGTATGTGGATACATGTCTGTGCGGTATGTGGATACATGTCTGTGCGGTATGTGGATACATGTCTGTACGGTATGTGGATACATGTCTATGCGGTATGTGGATACATGTCTGTGCGGTATGTGGATACATGTCTGTGCGGTATTTGGATACATGTCTGTGCGGTATGTGGATACATATCTGTGCGGTATGTGTCCTTTCCCATCAAACAACATTAACATTTTAGTTATTAGAGCTCACATGCATCTAACAGAGGTTCTTGAAATAGAAGCACAATATTTTCCCTCAAGAATTTCACTTTCTGTAGGGCTCTTGTTAGTCTTTTCAGAGGTTGTGTCATGTTATTCAACATGGATTATGGACGCGGATATTCTCTAATGGACGACGGCTGGATTATGAATGACGGACTAGACGCTTGTAATTCAATACCTTACTAAGTTCATTTTACTATACATTCGCCCTGTTCTCTTTCAACATTTGGTCGCCAGCCTAAAAGTTAAGATGAATCGGCATATATTAGCACGAAGCAGAGCTTAGTTTATTCTGACAACAGATGTTTAAGGTACTGGGCTGATTTATCTACTTGAGACATTCGTCATGATGGGTGGATAATTTAACACCTTATCGACCATTTCGTTAATTGCGATTTCTTTGTAACTGCTAACCTTTGTGTGTTCTGAAATGCTGTTAAAATGCACATTCACGCGCCCACAAAAATCTTGGTTTATCGTATTAGCATGTTTTCTGTGCCAATTTCTTTTTGGCGGTACATTTTGCTGTCTCGCAAGAGTCTTATGCCGACAATTTCGCCTTGATATGAAAAACGTGTTCTTAGCCCTATTTTACAAGTGTAAGTTTAAATCCCTTTTAAATTAGGCTCTAGCTTGCCGGTAAACTCAAAGTCTAACTGTGGGATAGTGACATCGCCTCAACCCGCACCTTCAAAGGTTTCACTCCCTCTCGGCCAGACGGCTCCGTTGATTTCCTGACCAACATAATGCCCTATTTCGGACAGATTTCTAAGGCCCTTTCTCAGACGGTAAACTTTGCAATCCTTCCCCTCTTGTTACTTGTTTAACATAGTAGTCATGTTAGGGTTTAACGTCGCTTTTCACAATTGTGTCCCTTAACTTAGTCCCACAGACAAACACACTAACACCCTCTTACATGACACTAGGAATAAATCACGTGCACCACACAGCCTTCTAACCGATCTAACTTAACTCTGATGTACAGCTTAGCCTCGATGGCGCTTGTCAGTATCATCTTTGAACGAGATGTTCTTCCTCACGTATCGCATGCATCTGGTTATGTAGCTACCGTTTTGAAGAAAAGTCTAAAGATTTCTGGTAAGTGCTCTTTTACCTTCAAGTGGCAAACAAGAATCTTACTTCTTATCACTTTCAGACGTTGTAGTTTGTTATTCTTGATATTTATCAATCTTTACCTCCGCCAAGGTATTTAATTATTAGCGTTAAATTTCCTTTCAGAAGATGGCTGACTATCTAATGCCTGAGTTGGTGCTTGTATATTATGTTGGCATATTGACTCGGATCTATAATAGATTTGAATCAATAACACACGATTCCGATGAAATAGCCAATACACACATTTTTTAAATTTTATCTGTAGTAGTTTATGTCCTCCGATATATCAGAAACTTCGACAATGCCTTACATGATCGTGAAGGATCTGCTTTCAAATGGAAAGGAATTGTCATTCTTAAAATATAAGATTTTCTTGTTTGCAATATATTTTAGCTCCATTAAAGTGAGAGATTTCTTTTTTAAAGTTACATATGGATTTATTATAATAATGAGGTTTTCTCAGCCACTGCAATATTTCCTGGTTGATATTCTCTAAGAACAAGATATTGCGATCTGAAAAAGCCGGACCATCTGTTGAATGTCGTTATTATACATATATTTTGTACCACACAATACAATATTCCTTAAAGGTCTGACACAATACCGTCCCGTGACTGTATACACTGTGTTCAAGGAGTAATACAACCTGATCTAGTCCTTACCACAATGTTACCAGACGAGATCTCAAGTCAAGAGAGTCAACTGTTACATTTTGCAGCAGCGAAAAGGACAAATGTTTTCATAACAGTTTATGCAAACAGCGTATCATTTCAAAGATCGTCTTTGAACTGAAGTACGCCTGGCAACCTTTACCTGTCTAATCCTGGTAACCCTTACCTGTCTAATATTGGTAACCCTTACCTGTCTAATCCTGGCAACCCTTACCTGTCTAATCCGTGTCAACAAGAATGTCAAAAGTCCTGGTAATTTAATCATTCTCCCTCATTCATTGTATGCTCATGTGATGAATTTCTTTCGTTAGTTGCTTAGAAAAACTGTGGCTGACAAGTGTGTGGTGTGAAAAATAATTCTACCCCATGTCAGTTATTTGTATAGCAAGGAAGTGGGGATTCCGGCAGCTGCTCACTTCCTCTAACTAGATTATGTCCAGTGTGGAGTCGGTAAAAATATGAAAACACGTACTCGAAAATATGGAGGGTGGGATCAGTGAAAATATAAAATAATAATGCACCCGAAAATATGGACAGGGTATCAACCGTACAGGATATCAACCGTACAGGGTATCAACCGTATAGCTGAGACTTTCACAGATCAACACAGTCTCAGATTAATCGCAAGAAACCAACCCAATACCCATGTCTGAATTTGTCTGAAAATGTCACTCAATTATAATACGAGTGGAGTAATAAATTGAAATTTGAGCCTTATGAATCAATGAATAATGTTAAAAGCATTTGTTTTATTTTGCGATAGGTTGTCGGATCAACGGCGTGCTATTGAAATCTGACAAAGTCTATTTTTAACGGTCGTGGACTACATATATAGTGCCTTATAAATGAATGAATAATTTTTAAAGCATTTGTTTTATTTTACAAAAGGTTGTCGGATCAGCAACGTCCTATTGAAAACTGACAAAATCTATTTTAAATGGTACTGAATGACCAGAGGCGGAAAAAATTGAGGCATACGCATATACTGCTGCTGGCCAAACTATTTTTACCAATTATCTGATTTAATACAATGAGACCGATGTATTTGGTGAGGTAGAATCCCATTCGTGTTCAGTAATTGAGAGATATCCGTATTTTGTATCATCATGTATGTGCAAGTTTTAGAATTTAATTTTTAGTCGAGTAAAAGAAGATTGTATTTTAGATTATTTGAGAGAGATCGGTTTGTTGTATAAATTTTAATGTATTTTCATGTTTTAATGCATTAGTTTACTGAGTTATTAACTTAGAATACTTAGAATTTTGTATGATTGTCGCTATATAGCTGAAATATTGCTGAACGTGACATTAAACCTTAATTCTCTCTCTCCCTCTTAACCTATATGAAGATTATAATTTCTTTTTTATTGGTTTCGATGCATGTTGTGTTGTGTTCATGGCAGGCTCCATATTATGTTTTGCCATACCTTTTTGTCCATAATGTCTAACAATTCTTATTGCCTGTGTGAATTGCATGGAATTCATGCATGGCTGCTTGGATTGGAATTTTAATAAGTGCCGTGCGCTAAAATATCGTCAGATTTTTATCACTAAAATTCTTCTGGAACGACGGCTGCTTTCTGAATGACTGCTATTGATATATGCTTTCTCGAAAAGTTTCGTAATAACAAGTAAACAAGAGTAAGTATTTCTACAGAAGATTGTATAAGCCGATGATAAATAAATCCTCGATGAATTCGAATTAAAATATGAGCCATAAGCTATAAACGGAATAGAGTAAATAGTATAAGCTTCATAAATCATGAAATTTGAGTGTAACGCATTTGTCACATTCAAATGTGAATGCATATAACTTTAGAGAATATATTATTTCATACATTATGAAATTAATTTAAAAAACCCGTTTGTATACGGAGTTACTTATATCTTTTCGATGATTCTTTACGCCTCGATTTTATTTTTCATAGTCCCGTAACCAAATTCCACGATAAGGCAGTTACATTTTTACAGTTACATTTTTCATGGGATTTAGCAAATGCAATAGAGGTAGTCTGTTTTACGCTGGTCCATCCATAAAATTGCTATACAAAAATTCTACTATGTTAAAATAGAAATGGTCTCTCTTGTCGTTGAGTCATTAGAACTGTTTCATATTTCATTAGGACTATTACATAGTTTCTCTGAATGACATGAAGATGGATTTATCCGTCAGTTATCCAAAGTTAGGCGATAACATTTGTCGAAGGAGAAGGAAAGAAATTCACTTTGCGTATAGATATTTGATTTCAGCAAATTCTGCATGTATAATCATTGAGCTGCTGAACCGAAGTACAATCAAATACGGATATGATGATAGTATATGTTTTTAACACATTCACATAGATGAATTAAATGACATATCATTAATGACATCTTTAAGAATATTCAGGAAAAAAATCTCACGAATAGTAATCTGTAAACGTAGAACGCTTTGCTGATTTTTTGTCCACAGATGGTCCTCAGTCAACGGTAAATTCTCGAGATATATTGTGAAACCTGGCATAAAAGAAAGAGAAGAATCAGATCCAACATTTATTACTCAGTCGTCACCCATAAAGAAATTTCTTTGCCAGAGGACTAACGCATTTAAGCAAATTAGCAATTTAAATCAGTTCAAAACGGATGGAAGCATGTTTGAAATGGTAAATTAGCACCATTTTACACAATAAGTTAGCATTCGACTTGTTTATGAAACATCAACAAATATCTACAAGAACGGAAAGTATACATCTTTTACTATATAATTTGGACTACCGGTCGCGTTGCGTTTGAGCCATCTTCACAACAGCGAAAAGATTGTTTACTTTAGTCCGTTCATTCTGGACACATTCAGAACAAGTTATGTTTATTCAGATATCTGTTTTATGCAGACACCCAGGTATAGTTTTGATTCCAACATGCCGTTTGGTACCAAGCAATCTCGATTATTGACGTGAAATTTCGTTACTGGCTCTAACTATAATTTTGTTCATAGAGAGATGACAAGGTAAAATTTCTGTTTTTCTCGTATTTGACAAACTCACTTTGATAATGCATCAAACTATTTGTGAAACCATTAGTATACTGACTGCTTATCTCTTACAATAAACAAACGAGAAGATGCGATATCACTGGCCAATCACTAACCCGATGAATTTCCAAGATATTTTCCAGATGATATATATATCTTTATTGTTGCATTAAGCCATCCGGCCCATGAGCAAATTACAGAAAATATACATCTTCGGCGGAGCAGCAAACAGTTGGCAAAACGCCTTACTATACACATACGTGCAATAAATTAATCATTTGTAATTTCTGAGCGTAATTTAAAAGCTTTTGAAATGTAGTTAGACAGATTTTTTACAACTGTGCAGGTGTCATTAGATATTAATTGTACCATTTTTTCGATATTTGGATATTGCCAATAATACTTGGAAATGTATTTTACCCTTAAGTTGGTGTAAAATGGACATACTAATACAAAATGGAATTCGTCCTCAATCAAGTCACAGTTAGGACATTTCCGATCCTCAATTTTTGTTTTTATTGGCTTGTGCCACCTACCAACTTCGATTTGAAGATGGTGGGAGGAGGTTCGAAATCTTGTCAGTGCCATTCTATGAGATTTGACTGCGATAACGTCCAAATATGGTTGAAAACAAAAACTGCTAATTCGAATATAAAATGTTGCTCTAGTGGACAAAACAAGTCGAGCATGCCATTCTTGAACAAAACGGTCATTCAACCTTTGTCTTACCAATGATAGGAAAGCAGAATGATAACGTATCTCAGTTAGGCTTGATTTGAACTCCATCGAGAAAAAAATGTTCAAACAAAAGCGCAATTCAGAAGGGAATCACATCCGTATTATATAGATCTTGACGAATATTCTAGAAGATCCTGCATGTGTTGGGTACATACTTTTGCGTATCTATTTTCCATTGTTTTTCTGGATAACGTAAGAAACGTGGCGACCCCATAATGTCAGAAAACATTCTTGCGTAATCTAATCCGACAGGGTTACAAAATTAGGAAACGGAAAATATCATACTCGAAGAGTAATAATGTGGACTGACCAAATCAAAGTGTTCCTGGGACATATTGTGTCTCAAACGGATCGGAAAGTATAGCTGTAGTAAAATATACAAGTGGTGGTAATGAAATGCCGCCAGGTACACACGCCTATCGAAAAATCTCTTTTGGTATCCTATCATGAGATAACTAGTTATTTTAATGTCAAAGACCCTGTGGGACTGTGAATCACCTACAAGAAAGAATTGATCAATTGAAATTTTACATTCACATTTTTATTATGCCATTTCACAAAATCTATATTCGCATCAAGCAACGGGGTTGTCAAATGGAATAATCAAACTAGATTGAGTTTGACAGCATCAATTGTATGTATTATTTTGATGGCTCACTGTAGATCTAGTATATCTCTGCACAGAAAGACTCTAAATGGCCTAATACAGGTTCTGTACAGTAACTGAGTGGAACACTGCGCGGATATGTTCAGGCCAGTACTGATAAGTCATTAATTGAGTAGTTCATGACAGTCAATAACTGATATTTTCCATCCCGGAACTGTATATAGTTTGTGAGTGTGCTGTTCAGTTTCTGCAAAGAACCGATCAGTTGTTGGCTGACGAACTGAGCACCAACAGCTTGGTATTTGCCGTAACTCAACGGTACTGTAGAGGTACTGCTCAGTACACTAGTTAAGATTAGCAACTGAATATAACCTCTCGTGGGCCTTTCTGGGCAGAAATCTTCAGTTCCTGCACAGTACCGATCAGTCTCAGGATTGCCTGTGTAGTATAGTTGCATGATATTCTTATTGATAATATCTATGTGAAATTTGGCAATATCAAACACAAACTTATTGTTGGCCCCTTATATCAAACACAAACTTATTGTTGGCCCCTTATATCAAACACAAACTTATTGTTGGCCCCTTATATCAAACACAAACTTATTGTTGGCCCCTTTTGACAAACATATAATTGTTCTATTGAGAATAAGACTTCTGTAGAAATGATCTAAGATGATTATTTCATAGCACGTCCCTTCACATACATCAAACGATATATACAGGCGATCTCCTTGATTTGATTAATCCATATATCGTTAACAAGATGAGGCTTACACATGCACGTTCACCTCAAACACCCCATAGTCCAAATGTGACATATTTAAACCTATATATCTCTCTGAAGATGAAGATGGTTTACTCTTACGTCGAATCTACGAAAAGAGAGACGATCCCAATTTTGACATTGTCATTGTCTCTTCATGAGAAAAACATCCGAGAAATTCCTGCATTCGGCGTGTAGGTATATATATATATATCTTGTTTAGTAGCATTTGCTAATTCTGTAAACAATGTGTCGAATACAATCAAAGTCAAGATTGTTTTTTGCTTTTTCTGTTTAGACAAGGCTAATTAAATTCACCAAGCGCCTTCGCTGAATGTTTCTGAAATTTGGTGATAAATATCCCAGACCGATTGTATCAATTATGATCGTAGTGTGTAAGAGAGATTCAGCTAGGGGCCTTATATGAATATAGTCCGAAATTAACCACCATGGCATTTCATCTCTTGATGATCAAAGCGTAATTGAGAAATAATATACCCTAGAACGACTTAGACATTCAGTTGGAAAAGAGAATTCTGATCGGTAAGAATGCTGGTTAGTGGTGAGAATGCTGGTCAGTTTACGGATTTGACAATGGGAACATGCTGATGTTTTGCCGGCATCATTGAGAGGTACAGACCACAAAGAATCTAGCTTGTGTTCATATTTTCTTGCCTGTTTGGATGTTAGTGCTATAGTGTCTTGTGAACAAGGTATGGACATGGAAAGTCTTTAAGAAGGATAAATGACTACCCAATGTGACGGTCACGCTTAATTACATCTGCATAAATGAAACTTCACCAATGTCTCAATCATTTTAGTATGTGTATAAATACGTTTTCTGTTGCAAAATCTGACGCCCATTTAAGTCCGCGGTCGCTTTACAAAGAGCAGCCATTTTTTGCTCTGCTACAATGATTGAATGGCAAAGACGTTTTATTATGAAATGAATTAATCATAGATTTCTCCTAATCACTGATGGCGGTAAATTGTTCTTCACCTTGACGGGCATTTTACCTGTAAATGAGATCTAAATAATTAATCTGAAGTCCGCTTTAGTCCGTTGAATATTAAATAAATGTTAACCCCACAAAGCCTGGGGGCAATGGTACCCCCACCAAACTTTTAGCATATTTCCAAAACCACAAAGCATTGAGGACTGACGCTCCGAGACTGTGTACTTTATCATATTGGGGTCGTTTTGAGCCTATTGCATAACCTCGGAGTAGAGGATCATGGGTAAATTCAAAATGGCGGCCATGTGGGGTAACAGAAAGGTGATGTTTTTGTCATTTGTTTCAAAATTTCTGCTTTTCTGTGACGAAAAATGAACAAAAACTATTTTATTTCACATCAGATTAACATTTACTCACTTATCATACAGTTTTTACGAAGAAAACACACAAATAAAAAATTCAAAAATTCTGATCGAAAAATCTACCAAAATGCGATTTGATTTACATGAGATCTAAATATTTGGACAGGTCCCAGAAAACCCAGGCCAAATAAGATTAACATGAAATTAACATAATGTCTCATAGATGGTATCGCTGATGGATAAAACAAGGATGAACATTTCCCTTCTGAACGTCCAAACCATTGAAATTAGTAAGAATACAGTGCATAGACGTGTGACAAAATGTTCTTTAAGTCTGTTCTTTTCTCTTTTCGGTTTGAATAACCCCACAGTGAAGAAAATATATCTACCATCAGTATGTTTGAGGGAATATTATCTACCGTCCAAATGGAATATCTTGTTTAGACATAAAAATGAAAAGGGCCTCATCTAGTGTCGATTTTACGACAACTAAGTAGACAGCTTCAATATTGGCATAGTCAACTACCGAATTCTGATAGTAATATTCCACAAGGACCAACATATGGTGCATACGTAGTTCGCCTGGTAGCATTTCTTAAATTATGAGAAGAATGTTGCTATTTCAATTAATGTAATAGTCAATACTTCAGAAACTAGTTCAAAGTTATCAAGCGTCTCGACGTTGACTGGTATTTGGTGATAAATATCAGACTGGGCGAAATACGAGCGTATATGACCTCTGGCGCAACGCTCCGTAGATTGTGCCTAATTCTGCTTCACTCATTCTCAAGGGCCGTACGCACACTATGCTATGCAAGACTTTAGCGGCATCCAGAGAAGCAATCACTATGAAAGTGTGAACAAAATACAGATGAGAAAACGATTGAAAATCCATTGGGTAATATTAAATTTGTGTATATAATATTACACTTTCCAAATAATATTAATTGTGAATGTGAACTGTGGAATATTATAGAAACTCTATAATTTCTACCAAAATCTATGCTTTCCTGCGCAAATGAACCAACTCAAGCCAATGCAAGACGTGTTCATGGTTTAATTCCTAATTAAATGTTGCTGACCATGGCCGAAGTTTGGTCCATTTTTAAGTAGCAAGCGTCAGATCTGACAGTCAATATTCAACCGTCGGCCATAAAGGAATTTCCGCGTCAATAATCAAATGATCTATTTCGTATGACAGTTAGCACCGATTCCAAATGTGTATATGATAAAAATAATAAAAACACAAGATGGTTTCTTATGGAGAGAGGCGTTCAACATTGTCCAGTGATGTCAGCTAGACATGATGATGATGTTAACATAATATCTAATCACTATGCTTTATCCAAATGAATTTTCAAGTCATTGTCCAGAGTATTTACCTCGTCACGCTTTAATTACAGATGGAGATGTGAAACATGATAATCAAACGGTCCCTAACCCCGGCTAAAGCGGAATTAGACACCAGTTACGAAACTTAGCGCCAGAGATCTTGCACACTACGATTGTTTCTGACGTAAGTGTACGATATTATCGCAGAATTTGAGAAACTGTGAATGGATGTGTTTGGTGGTAGTCCTGTTTGACAAGTTCCTGCAATAGTATTCTGTGGTGTTGATTGAAATCGTCTCAATATGCACATGACTTAGGAAATTTAGGAAAGCGCGGCTGGGATACTAAGGCTACGTCCGAGAATCCACCGTATTCTCGGGTCTGAATGTGAGGTGCCGCGGGAAGCTTTCTTGTGGAGTCATATGGTTGCTTTTTAGTCGCCAGACATCGTCAATATTTCCCACCTCTTGCATATCGCTCCAATGCTACCAGGCAAGATATGTATACACCGTATGTAGAACCTTCTGTCCTTTTTGCGGTCACTTTTGTTCCGTGGAATCAATCTGAGCTTGTCAGCGCACTATTTCGGGATGATTGAGCTATAAATTAGTATTTGCATTCAGAGCATCTGAAGCTTGATTAGATTTTCGTGACTGTGACTCAAGTTTGACTCATTTATTAGGGTCATTTTTGTGATGCGTGATATACTGTAACAAAGTACCGTTAAATAGACGGTATATTACCGTAAGGCTGACGGTAATCTACCGTATCTTCAGAATTACGGTATATTACCGTAAATTTGACGGTAATATACCATACATTCATAAATAAGGTAGAATACCGTTATTCACAGCCAAAATACGGTAGAATACCGTAACCGGGAATAAGGTCACATATGGGAGGTGATCGTATGACCTATTAACCGTGTAAATGTAATGGGAGGTTACTCTGTTCATCATTAATTTCAATCAAAAAGTCATGCTTTGTTATATTATATTAGTTCATCGTTAATGTGATACCTGTTTCACCTCATTTGGATGTTAGAAAAGGTAATCTGTGACTGTTTCGTCGTGCTAACTCGGACGAAAATGGACTTGTGGAATTATCTTGAGTTTCATTAACCATTCAGGGTGGGATTGGCACTCATAAGTGGATGTGATACTGGAACCATAAGGACAAGCTTTATTTTGGCTAATTTCACTTACACTATTGGGGTCAATAGAAGGTACCATGTTTGCCTAACTTCCTCGTGGTCTGGTTTATACTAGAGGGCACTGCGCATGCCCGTCTGTGAATGGACCTGTGGACAGAAACGACCCTAGTAGTGTAACGCCAACCCATTATTATTATTTATGACGCGTCATTTTCAGTTTCCGGAATGATATTTTGGTTCATTTGCATATTTATCTTAATTTAGACAAATTTATACAATAAATATTATACGGTAACGCCGTAAAATTTACGGTATATCACCGTACATTTTACGGTGACCGTGAAACAACTTTTACGGTCACCGTTATTTTTACGGTAGATGGTTGGCACCCTGAGCTGCCGGTATTCTACCGTAAAATCTACGGGCGATTGTTAACAGTGTACCATTCTGAACCTACACTGTGCTTGTTCACGCAATATCTGGAGAACTTTTAAACCGATTGAGATATAAAGTGGTATATTTTTCCATGACACCGTCCGAAAACCTGATTGTGGTGACCGTGATCCAAACTTGGACCAATTTTTAAGGTCACCTTAGTGCTCTGTGGTGTAATATCCAGCACACGCGAGGTTTTTCAGCGCAATATCTCCAGACCTATTTTATCTGAGATATAAATTGACATGTACAAGGGTAAAGTTTTGTTGAGGTTAAATTATCGTTTAATTAGCACTACATTATCGTTTCGTTTGAGAAATCGTTCCGCTCGTAAAAACGTTTGGTCCTTCGTATTTTCTTTTCGTTAGGGTGATACCGTTTCGTTTGCTGGAAAACGTTTCCTTCTAAAAGAGTTTGAAACCTATATTCCACATGTGAAGGCGTATTCTTTCATCTCAGAGTGTGTCGTTCCGGCTGCAACACTTTTGTTGGTGTAATATAGGGGCAGAACGCTCGGATTTCCCTTATTAAAGTTTTTGAGTGGTTATAGTCTATAGTCAGTTCACCTTGGACAGCGGTTGATCCCGTATTTTCCTCATAAAAGCGATTGAGCGCTAATATTTTCGTTTAGTTTGCACTCGCTTATAAAAATGTTTGAGTGCTCGTATTTTGTCTAGAAATGCCGGCGTTCGAATTCCAGTATGTTCCTTTTGGTTACTATTTAAACTAACTTAGCGAAAAATTGCTTCGCTTATAGAAAGGCTTCAATAAAAGTAAAGTACTTATTGTGTTTTATTTTAAAGCGTAGATCACACATATATCACACATATATCACACATATATCACGGATAAAAGCGTTTGCACAACCGTGAATGTTTTCGTTTACCATTTATCGTTCGGTTCCGGGAACTTGAATAGTTTCATTTAGCGTTAGTTTACAGAAATTGTTTCGTTATCGTTCCATTGCCGTTTAGATATCGTTTCGCTTGCGTTGATAAATGTTATACTAAACGAAAATAACCGGACACCAAACGCTTTCAACTCTGAAGTGCCTAAACAGGGTTAGATATTGTTAACTGTGACCCCAGTTCTACCTAACATGTATGGTCACTTTTTAACCTGTGACATCATTATTGGCACACACTGAGGTTGACAACCCAATATTTTGATAACAGTGATACCGATTGGGATATAAACTGGCATTTACGTGCCTCGAGAACGTGCAAAGACTCATTACATTGTAGTGACCGTAACACAAATGTGACTCAAAATTTTATGTCACTTCTCTGATCCGTGCCATCACTCTAGGCTTGTGGACGCCAATATCATGAACACTATCGGAACAGCCACTAAATGAATAGATATAAAGATGCATTGGGAGCGCTCCAAGACACGCCTGACTCAATTTTAAGGTGACCTTCATTGTTCCGGATATTGGGAGTACACTCCGGTTGTCACCGCGATATTTTAATAACTATTGAACCGATTGAGATTTAAATTGGGATAGTATTCTGTTGAATGGTAAGACTTGATCGGGATCCCAAGACTTGATCGGGATCCCAAGACTTGATCGGGATCCCAAGACTTGATCAGATTTTGGCGAGTGTTACCCAAGTTTGACCTAAGTTCTGAGGTGGCGTTTGTGCTTCAAGTCATCATTCCTGGCTTGTCATCACAAGATCTCCATAAACATAGAACCGGTTGAAATATGAATGGAGAGCGGATAACTTTCCTACTACCTGACCCAAGTTCGAACCAAACTTCGTTTGTCAGTATATTGCACCTAAACTGTCGGCGATAACTTGTCATCACAATCTCTGAGCAGCCATTTCACCAATCGATGTATCAAAAGTCATATAGATGCCTGTAGGTTTCAAGGCATGGCTGAATAAAAATGATCAAGGGAATATATCGACCATATGGGAGGTGTCTATAACATATGAGTAGGAAGGAAAAGGATCTGGTATTCTGGACCGTGAAAGTTACATCGGAAAAACATTTTTTAGTCCCTATTAACTCGTTATACCGACTTATCGTGTCGTTAGAACGATTTATCATGTCGTTAGAATGGTTTAGTCTTTGGAGCGACGTATTAAGTCGTTAGAACGAGTTTTGTCGTTGAAACGACTTTAATAACTCGTTCTTACGACATAATAATCGTTCTAACGACATAATAAATCGATTTAGCGACAAAATAAATCGTTATAACGACATAATAAATCGTTATAACGACTTAGTAGGGACTAAAAAATATTTCCCCCGTGTCATTTTTACGGCTGCGTATAGTCTGGTGAGGGAGATATATACTTTCGTTAAAAACTAGTTACCTATAGTTGTGTAAAGTTACTTTGGAGATATTTCATGTGAGCTATAGTAAGTAACCGGTTTGGAGATATTTTATGTAAGTTATCATGGGAATATATCATGTGAGCTACCTTGTAGATATTTAATGTAAGTTACGATGGGGATATTTATTGTACAATTATGTGCAATGCGGGTTATAGGGATTATTTGATGTAAATTACTTTGGAGATATTAGATAGACACGGTTGGGGATCGGCAGTGTGAGTTACCTTGGAGATATTTATGTGTAGTTACCTTGGTGATATTTATGTGTAGTTACCTTGAAGATATGTATGTGCAGTTAACTTGGAGATATGTATGTGAAGTTACCTTGGAGATATGTATGTGTAGTTACCTTGGAGATATTTATGTGCAGTTACCTTGGAGATATTTATGTGCAGTTAACTTGGAGATATGTATGTGAAGTTACCTTGGAGATATGTATGTGTTTACCTTGGAGATATGTTATGCATAGGTGATTTCAATATATTCATTGTAAATTATTGTAACGAAAATAGCGAATTTGGATATATTCATCCTAAATACATCGAACATGAACTTCGTTGGAGACGTAAACGCTTAAATCTGGGAGATATAATGCATAGTTAAATCGGAGATAATTTAGGTAAAGCTATACCTTGGAGATATCTAATGTAAGTTAACTCTGGATAGTTTGAATGTTCATTTATTCTAACGATATTATACTGGGACAAATAATGTATCTTCACATAATGAACATTGAAGTTGTTGTCTTTTGAGATATTTGTTTGTATGATTACCTCAGCGATAATGTATCTAGTCAATGTATAGAAACTTAGGAGATATTTGATATATACTTTCTTTGAGATATTTATCTTTGGATCATTGTCGAAACGCATACCCGATACTGCTAGCTCCCAAAACGTACGTATTCAATACAAAGACAAATAAACACAAGCTATAATTTCTCGCAAGAAAGAAACGATCATCTTGATAAGTATACAGAAATACCGCACGTACATGTATATATATTACAGAAATACCGCACGTATATATATTACAGAAATACCGCACGTACATGTATATATATTACAGAAATACCGCACGTACATGTATATATATTACAGAAATACCGCACGTATATATATTACAGAAATACCGCACGTACATGTATATATATTACAGAAATACCGCACGTATATATATTACAGAAATACCGCACGTACATGTATATATATTACAGAAATACCGCACGTATATATATTACAGAAATACCGCACGTACATGTATATATATTACAGAAATACCGCACGTATATATATTACGGAAATACCGCACGTACATGTATATATATTACAGAAATACCGCACGTATATATATTACAGAAATACCGCACGTACATGTATATATATTACAGAAATACCGCACGTATATATATTACAGAAATACCGCACGTACATGTATATATATTACAGAAATACCGCACGTACATGTATATATATTACAGAAATACCGCACGCATATATATTACAGAAATACCGCACGTACATGTATATATATTACAGAAATACCGCACGTATATATATTACAGAAATACCGCACGTACATGTATATATATTACAGAAATACCGCACGTACATGTATATATATTACAGAAATACCGCACGTACATGTATATATATTACAGAAATACCGCACGCACATGTATATATATTACAGAAATACCGCACGTACATGTATATATATTAACGCACAAGCTTTCAACTCTCATGCTGGGGGACTTTTTCAAGTTGAATTTCATGAAATCATAACAGATCAGTCATTTAATAAATTACAATTGTCTGGTCCGTCATTCATAATTCAGCCGTTGTCCATTAAAGAATATCCCCGTCCATAATCCAAAGACCTATTCCATATTCCATATAACAGCATTAGCACCAAATTCAAAAAGACAATCATCGTATACATAAACGTAGGCTAGTTTCCTGCAAGAGAGAAGCGGTCAGCAGTTTTCAATGATGCCGGCAAGACATTATGATGTTCCAAACATATCAAATCCATATCGCTGATCAGTATTCTTAATCCATATGATATTCGTTGTAAAGTCGTCATCTAGAGAATGATGTATCTCAGTCACGCTTTGATTGTGACTGTTCATATGAGCACCATGAGGATCTTGAAGTACATGGGTTCATACGGCCCCTAGACCCGTGTTAAGCGGAATTAGACACAAGTTACGTAACGTCATATATCTTGCACGCTACGCTGGTATTTTGCTATCAGCATGCGATATGTATCGCCAAATTTGGGAAACTTTGAGTGGAGGCGCTTGGTGGTATAACCCTGTTTTATAAGTTTCTGCAACACTGTTTTGTGACGTTGATTAACACAGGATTTAGCGAATGCTACTAGGCGAGATATGTACACGCCGTATGCAGGTCCCACTGGAATATTACTGTTCAGAAAGGGATAGTTTACGATGTCCAAATTGTAATCATCTCTTTTGTCAAAAAGTCGACGAGAGAGAAGGCCCGCTTCATTTTTATAGAGATATAGGTCTAAATATGATGTGCCGGTAGGGCTATCTGTATATAGTTTCCTTCAAATCCAGTGAAAGTGGATATATATCATTCACTGCGTCATTTATATAGCGATGTATGTATATTCTTGCATCAAAATGAATAATCATACACATTGAATATCTGCCAATGCCAATCCGTCCAATTAGAGATGATCCATAACATGCATGCAGTGGCAGTTTAGATATAAGTCAGCTTTATCTGATCAGAAAATTATTACTCTGAGCGCATCTATAGTCGAACATCTAGTGTTCGAACCCAAACTTTTATTGTATACAGGTGTTCACCTTGAATACAAGCGTCAAGTCCGTCACTGAATATTTAGCCGACGTCAATAACGAATGTGAGTCCACTTCAAAGATCTAATTCATATTATAATCCATAATCCAAAGACCTAATTAATATAAGGGCATTAGCACCAAATTAAAAAAAACAATCATAGTACACATAGGCTAGTTTCCTGCAACAAAGAAGCGGTCAACAATTTTCAATGATGTCGACAAGACATCATGATGTTCCAAAAGTATCAAATCCATATCGCTGATCAGTATTATTAATCCGTATGATTTTCGTTGTAAATGACGTGGTCGCGTGACCTTCAATACAGGCTCAAGTGGATTTAGATACAGGAATGGAAGGGCCGTGATGATACAGGAATGGAAGGGCCGTGATGATACAGCCCTGCGAATCAGATGAAATAGATGAGTTTGTGAGTGTCAGATTTCCCCACAGGCCAGCAAAAACCCAGATTTCTGTTTGAAAATTTGAACTGACCAATCAAGTTTGAGCCAGGAAGATATTCCGTGATGCAATGTTATTTCTATAAAACTCCATCGGTTAAAACATATTATATTGGACTTTCTAAAACTTCAGCGGGTTTCTTCTGATATAACATCTCACATGCCCATTTTGTAAAATATGAGCAAAATTGTTACTGCAATAGCTGCGTTTTAGCCCGAATAACCAACTCCATGTCTTTTCGACAATGGCTGCAAAATGTAACATTCGACAGAAACCATTGTTATAAATTCAATTTGTCAAAACTAATTCTTCAAAAAGTTAATCTCGTAACAGAATATTGTATGAGTACACATGAGAACACTTGTAAGTTAGACATGATGGTATCCAGCGAGCGCAATTAGAGACAGTTAACAGTACAATTTTTAATTGATGTGACAGATCCAGGAATGATTTATTTCCCTTCTGGAGACGATTAATCCACGATTTAATGCAAAGTAGGCGAGGATATATGCACACACATAGACTGATATTGCTTTACGAATCATGTTCTCACCTTCTGTCACCAACAACCATTAGGACAGCCACGTGATCACAATAAATTGCTCCTTGACAGAATAAGATCGGGCGCATGTCGAAACACAATATAGTTTAGTTATCATAATGTGATAAATATAGTTTACTAGACAATATCAATACGCATATACCAAAGATATTTAGATTTCTTTATACATGTTAATAGAGCTAGAAAGCTGGGAATCTCGAACATGTTACATTTAGTAGACTGTCTTAGTCCATGCAGTGTGTATCTATCTGTACAGCAGAATGAAGGTCGAATGCCATATCGATTATTTGTTCAACTTGGCATGAATATCATATATTTAATATTATAGAGTTGCTTGTTAGTGTTTAATGTATCTGAACAATTGTTTATTCTCCAAACAACTGTGTTATCCCAGTTATCTGCCGGCCTGTTTATAATCTCTTCTCTTGTCAGTAGGTTAGAGGGAAAGTGGGAAGTGTCTTTAGTTAGCCCTCTGTCGCCATTCCTTCCGATTGTTGAAACGTATCAGCGACTTCTGTTGTATCTAAACTGTATCTGTTGTATTTAAAACTTGAAAACTTGCTGGTTGTAGAAAAAAACATAGGCGTAATTATGAAGGTAGGGCGCCACAATGGTGGACAGTCTAGTCGGCACTCATCCCCACTCGTCTGAACCGCCTCTACCCGCGCCGCCTCGCCTAAGGGAGCCAGTATTGTGCCTCCAATTCCTCTCTCTTTATATAGTGATTTGTACTAGGATTGTGGTAAAACAACTGTCGTCCTATAGAAAACTGTCCTGACTCCAGTTTACCTGCCCACAATAGCCGCATCGCTTGATTTGAAACCGTCAATACATACTGCTGATCTGCACTCTTCTTGTGTGTTGAAGCTAAAGATATTGGTATATAGATTTGTTACTTGTGCCTTCATTCTTTCTACAGTCGAGGGCCTGTCGACCGAGAACTAACAATGGACCTGTTTGGAATGCTCTATCCCTGGTAAGTACCTCAATAATACTGTTTCTGCTACTATTACCTAGTTGTATTACTGTGTTACATAATGAGTTTACTTAGGCGGTCAGTATCAAGGGGTAATATATGCACATACGGTACCTACTGCACAGTAACAGTTACCATGCTCGCACGCGCTAGAACTGACAGAACACAAACATCCACCAACTATTACTGAGAATATTTTGGAGCGTCCAATTAAGCCACTAAAGGAAAATATTTCTCTTACTTCTGTTACAAAGGAAAAGATATCCACTATATATAAGTCTACTCTATGCTTTTGTGATAAAAAGATGTAGTGAATGCTATACGCGCCATGCTATGAAACTAACACATCTGTTACTAGCATATCTGTTGATCGCAAGTTAATCAATCTTATTCGCTATTTGTCCATCGTATCTCAATTTGCACATATATATCCAGAGGGAGAGGATGAGAGAGAGAGAGAGAGAGCGAGAACACGTATAGATAACGAACAACCGTTGGATATTTCTAAGTAGAGTCGATACACGGATCCTTGTTAGGTCATTTTAATGACTTTGAAATTAATAGCAGTACATCTAATTGAATATGATTGTACAATTTTCATGATCTATTATTAATAACAGGTCTTGTTATATAAAAAAAATGTGTCAACGTTCTCGTTCTTTAATATAAGCCACTTCACATTCAGTTTATATATGCTCTTCGACTGTTCGGAGATTACATTGTTCACTGCTCAATGTTCAACCTTCTATATATAGTAATATCACATTTAGGTTAAGAGATTCGGTGATTTTCTTATCATTCCCATATTATCGTTTCATTCAAGAAGAAGGTGAACGTTTTTTGTTAAATAATTAATTAAGAAATGTCATTCAAAAACACAAGGCATTGTGTTCAAATGTAAATTGGGTTTCCGTGAAATGCAGTACAATGGACATTTCAACGTGGGTAATGCGGATGACCAGTCAACGTAGCAAAATTGACGAAGATAACAATTCACCTACCGATTCTTTGTAACAATTCTTACGCAGAAAGGCTGCGTTTTAGCAGAAAGAAAGCATATTTTCGGTAATAATTTGGCAGAAATTTCTACCATGTATTAGTTTACGCACGTATTTCTTTCTAGACGATCTATATAATTCCTATTTACTCTCAATTGTATAGATTTGAAAAGAAATGCTTTGTTTTCAATTCTATATTAATTTGAAAAAACTTGTAATGTACCGGTATATAAAGCAACTCCTCGATTAACACATGCATGACATCATGATATCTTGTCGGTATTGAAGAAAACTGTTAATCGCTTACTTTAATCTTAGATCCAATTACTTAAGAAGAGTGCAAAACGATCGGGAAACAAGTTCTAACATCTTAGGAAATCCTTTCCCAACTGCTTCTCTTGCAAAGCTAGTGTTTATATATTTGATATTTAATGCCTGCTTGTCGTGTTGATACAATATTACGATTATGCACATGGATATTCTTTATGGACCACGGCTGATCAATGAATGTCAGTTTATTGGATTCACGGTAATGTCTCTAATATTTTAATAACTTTCAGACCAACTTTCAACTTAATTAATTAAAAAAAAAACAGGCTAAGAGACATTTTTTGCAGAATAATTTTGGAAATGGCTACTCATGTGTTGCTTATTAAGTGATCGGCTATGTTAGTGACCTTATCGCACAAGTTTATATTTAATATCCCACATATAAGGTTACAGGTGCTGTATGCGGCATTCCCATCGTAAACGTTATCAACCACGACTGACCAGTTCATGGCGAACGATTTGAGTATGAACAGAACGTCTGCAAATTCATATAATACTTGTAGTATTATTGTGATAGTGTGTTTACAGATTTAATTTGACAATGTGGTGCTGCCGTATTTCTTATGTGCTTATGTCGCTATCAATCATATACAGCCTATAGGCTATTATGTTTCCCACAAAAAAAACCCCTGTTGGTTACCAACAAGGCATATATATATAAGAGCAGCAAACTTCTCTTCAGAGATTTGGTAGTTATATTATTCAGTTTAATTTTGAATCCATGCTGAGACCAGTTTACAAAATTAACTTCTATTCACCAACTTCAATATCTATTTGAAAATTGAGTTCCGTCTTCATTGTCGTGCTGCTTTGTCCATCATGACGAACCTCTCGGGCACATTGTCTCGGTAATACAGACATATGAAACTCATTCGCCATGCTTCAATACCCACAAAGAGAGTAGGTAACTAATTTTGAGAGATATGTTAAAACCGTGCTATTAATTAAAAAGTCGTTTCGTCAAGAATGATTGGTTATTGAGTGAGCTACCAGTATAGTTGTGCGTCTCAATAGCTAACTTGTCAGAAGTCTTCAGCGTTTCTCTCAGTTACATTTCCGAACCGGGTGCATCTCTGGGCATGTTAGAGCGTCCTTACTCAAAACGCTAAAAATATACTATTTTATTCGTTTTTTTTGTTTTTGAATAGGTCAAAGATTTATTGTATTGTATCGGGATATATACGACTCATATACAATACGGTAAAATTATATTGCTGCACGGATAACCCATGCGGCTATATGCATGCTTGCAGTCTCTTCCATAATCTATCTGTGAAGAGTTATGTGACAATGAACCAAACTATACGATAAAATCTTCCGATTCCACTCAATTGGATAAACGTATATGCATATTTGTAAATTGTATAACCGTTAGAAATGGGTTCACAGCTTTCATCTTTGACGAATAAGTATAGCTTCCATGAACATAATACTCGACAACCGTGGATTGAAAATGATCACACACTTTCCAGTCTCAGTCAAGTAGGCCTATTTTCCTTAGAATTCAAACTACTAGCCTCTTATATACTTTGAATTGCCAGGTTTGTGCATTATAATTAAATAGCTCATTTGAGACCCAGAGAGTTTAATATTTGGTTCGGTGGACAAAGGAGAGGCTTCGATAGGCTCCAGTCAGCCCCAGGATAGTTTCCGAAGATTTGTTACCTTTTTGAAAACATAAGACATTGGATTTTCTAAAAATCACGCTCACACAAAACAGACCTTTCTTCCACCTTGTCTACGTGGGTTTTTCTTCCTCTGTGTCGACTCAGTGGTGTGTTCAGATGGTACATCTGTGTAAGTGTTAAGAGACAGAGTGTTCGTGCCATGTCGTAATAGCGCCATACCATCATTGTTCACCTCATGGTGAAAGTTGACAGATGGATTGGCCGCTCCACGATAACCAAGGGCTCAAGTCAGAGCACACTACGCCGATATAATGACAAAAATGTGAGAGCTAACATGAAGTCATAACAACATTCTATTGTTGGGCAAATATCGGCATGTTGTCGCAAATCTCCCAAGCTGCTCCCAACTGAAGATTAAGCGTGATCCCCTAACTGGCTCGAGTAGAATATTGTAAAAAGTTGACAGCCTATCAGATTGAACACACGTTCCCTTTGATTCTTGACCAAACTTCAACTGGTCAAGAAGTTACTGCTTTTGGACTATTCAACCATTTAGCGAGATCAGATTTTCGATTGCCTTGTAACTGATCACTCTATATCAGCTCTATAAATTATGCAAGGTTTGACAATCGCTACATTTTGCCCCAAGAACACTGAAAATCATTGGTCAGAACTTCTGTCATGTCTTCGACGTATTCAACAAGTGTTACACTATATGTTACAGAAATTGTTTTCAATCTTCTATAGTCTAAAAGACTGGTTGAAGCTAGTGTGTTTTGTGTTATTTCCCATGATCTCATGACCGCGTAGTATCGGAAATGATAAATCCGATATAGTTTTAAATAGTAGACAGATAGTACTCTCTACCTCCCCCATTTGTAAATTAACCAAATATATAACTTTGCACCAAAATCATTTGCTAGTAATTACATTTATAGCTGTATAGTGTATTATGTTTATACTCGTCTTAATATATAGGCGAGTATATGACGGTGATTATAAACTCACTTTTAATGAACAAAAGTCCAACTTAATCCTACTTGGAAAATGTTTGAATATGTGAACGCTTATCCAGAAGGAGATTTCTGGTAACCGTATAGTCTGCCCAAACTATAAAACAGAAATAGGTGACATATTTCAAACTAACTATTATTTTATTTACACGAGATTTGACGATATAATATCCTGGCGGCATCTTTGAAAACTGTTGACCTCTTCTCTCTCGTAAGAAACTATATCGTTGCGTGTGTTTAATGTAGTATATTTATGTGAAAATGCAACACTTATTACTACACATATTTCTCGATTGAACTTTGCAACATTCCTTGCTACATTTATTCATATGATTTAGAGGTGTTAATCTAGATTTTATCCTCTTTAATATATGAACCAATGAACATTCCTCACTACATTTATTCACGCGATTTATATGTGTTAATCTAGATCTCATACTCTTTTATGAACACACGAACGTTCCGTTTTCTTCATATCGTTTCACTGTTCCTTGCTACATATATGTTTATCCCTTATTAAATAACTGTGCAACCTTTTTAACTTCTTCGGGCTTTCCAACCAAACGGCTGAAATATAAGAGTATAACATCTAATAAGATGACAAAGGTCCAATCGTTTAGATGAATTACACCCGATGAATCCGAATATAAGCATCAGATCCGCCATGAAGTAAGAAGCCGTCGTCCACAAACAAATGTCCCGTCTATCATCGAAAGACCTTATTCATGCCACAACATCAGCTCTAAAAGGCAAGCAGACTGATCAGTGTTCTCTTTTTTCGCTTCGTGGAGCCGCACACATTGCGAAACGCGAATAGTTTTTTCCCTCGTTTTGTTTTTTCTTTGCTTCATTCTTCTATTTAAGTTACGATATTTAATTTGCATGTTGTTTCTATATAAATAGAATGCACTACAACAATCGAGTTTAAATTCAATTTCCCCCCACGGCAAGCGAAGTGGACAGAGTCTGAAATCAAACGCGCTGACCCAACGGAATTAATTCAGCTATTAACATCTTGTATAATATCGACTTACAACGGTTATAATAATACATGAATATACATCTATGAAATTAAGGTCTCATTGTTGTAACATTAATTTCCGATTCATTATGCTTTCATATTTCAAACTTTGTAAGAAAACCAGATACATATCTACGAAGAGGGTTTGTGTTTCTGACAAATTTATCTCACTTTGCTTTGTTCTGTGGTATGATTATCTACAAGAACTCAATGTTAAAATCTTGGTACGATTATTTGTCTTCGGGATTTCACTCCGAGCTATATACAGGCAGGCACGTAAGTCATTGACTGATAGATACAAATTGTGTGGTCCAACACATTGGGTGTTTCAAAATTGGTGATAAATCTTTCTTATAGGAGAGAATCTTTTGATGCAGCAAACTCAGAAGGAAAGGAACTATTAATGGAGAGTAACACACGCTCAGCTAGAACAATTATCTAATCCCTGCCTTTTCTTAATGGCCTCAAAGGCTAATTTGAATACAGAATCACAGAATAATGACATTAACTTCTTGTCGCCGGATGTCCTCTTGGTGTTCATATGAACAGTCACAATCAAAGCGTGACTGAGATACCTCATTCTCTAACGACATTACAACGAAAATCAAATGGATTAAGAATGTGATTAGCGATAAGGATGTCTTGTCGGTATCATTGAAAACTGTTGGCCGCTTCTCTGTTGCATATGTGTATGTATACCATGTTTGTTGTTTGGAATTTGATGCTAATGCTGTTATATGAATTGGGTCTTTGGTTTATGGACTCGGAATTTTTTTTAATGGACGACGGCTGAATATTGAATGACGTAATAAAGGCTTGTATTATGAGCCTAAATATCTGTAAGCTTTTGATATCGACTGATTTTGTTAAGCTTTATTTATGAGCGTTGATGGGTGAATGTTTCAGTATGTTTATTATCTCGCAACAATACAGGACTAATTTGGCTCAGTTTCAATTATATATAGTCCCGCATTATATTTGCTAAACCACTGCTGACGACAAATTAACATAAATTAAAGCTGACTTTTTAGCTTCCGTCACGCACCTGATTTGATCTGTTAACATCTGGTTTATACTAATTAATAATTCTGACAAAATATAACTATCCTAAAGAATGCCTCCAGCCTTCCTATTAACATGGCGTCATTTCGGTTTCGACCCGTCACATTTAATTACCAGAACGTCAACAGATGTCTGAATTCTAGTCCTTATATGTGCATATATGTTTAGTCAATATAAATGTTATGCGGGTGTATTAAGTGTTATTAATTGGACAGGTATCGATATCAAAGCCAGATTTTCACGTGTTACTCTTCGACCACCAAGCGATATTTGGCACATACATATATTTATAGAATATTACTCGTTTAACTGATTTTATGAGGCAAACGGCATAATGATTACATAAAAATTATAGGTTCTAAATATAAGCAAGGATTATGCAAACTAGTGCACTTAATGAAATAAATTCACGAGAGAGTGGTCAAGGCAAATTCAGATGGGAAGTTTTTTAACTTATGGTTTAAAGGTGTCACCATTTCTTTATTTATGCGTTTGGGGGATTTTCCCTTTGATAAAAGGAATATCACAAACCATTCAATGTAGACCGATGCAATTTTCTACACGTCTGCATATGCACCAGATGACCTTCTTGGAAAGAAATCAATATTACCTTAATGCGTTGATGCTTATAACCAAACAATATATTTATTTACGTAAGTTCGATCCTGGAACAATGAGCTCAAAATATAAGTACTCATCATATGATAAGTGCCACTGCATAGGATATTATGCAGCCGAACTCTCTGGAAATGTTATATATTACAAGAAAGGTGGATACTCTTTGAAGTTTTCTTTAAATCATTTCGACAATATGAGAAGTGAGTTTCTCCGATTAGGCCGTCAACATCAAACATATTGTTACTCTATATGGCTTTTCCGAAGTCTGGACAGAATGGTTTCTTATGGGACCATTTTGGGGCTCCTAAAACCAAAGTAGTTATATTTGCGAATTTCGTGTTTGTTTGTCAGTTTGTTTGTTCTTTCTTCGGTATTTTTTCTGAATTTGTTTAATAGTGAGTATTTCTTTTCATGTAAATACTGTAGATTGAGCGAGATTGAGGCTGTTGAAAGAGGATACACGTGTAATTGATGAGGGATGAAACTATAATGTTGGAGTAAAAACAGCGATACACAGTTAACATTTATACAGAAATTTATTGATTATATTTCCTACAATAAATATATATGTATATATTTTGAAGGAAAAAAGGCAAAACTTTCACATTTATGCAGGAAGTTCACAGATATCTGAATTCCACCCCTTAATATCTACATATCTGTAGTATTTAGTTAACATAAAATTTATCCGGGTATATTAACTGTTATTAACTGGACACGTATCGATATCAAAGCGAGATTTTCACGTGTTACTCTTCGAACACCAGTCGATATTTTTCACATACATATATTAATAGAATATTATACTCATTCAACTCATTTTTCGAGGCAAACAGCATAATGACTACATAATAATGATTCTAAATATAAACAGTTATTGTGTGAATTAGTGCACATAGTCAACTATAAATTCACGAGAGAGTGGTCAAGGCTGGATAGCAGGATTACTAACATACTGTTCAAGACAGACCGATGATCAGGGTGTGTGTGTTATACAAACACCAGCTGCAGCTTCTAGTTTATGTTTGTCTTCTTTTATAAACCAGAATAAATATTTCAGTAAGTGCCAGCAACTACAATTTTGACAATCATATCTGTCACTTTCTGGACCGTGATATTCTGCATCTCTTGTTAGCATAGGCACAAGACAACTTTGCACACATGACTATGCAAGGCTATATATGCCTTTATGTGACTCTATTCCAGGTTTCTCAAATTACATCACACACTGTTGGCAAAGATGAGCATATACGGTGTGTTCTTTATCAGCAAAATGCTTTTTCTATCTTAACGTATAATCGTCAACGACAAAAACACAAGTGGTGCAAAACCACCAAAGCTAGATATTTAGCTGGTTCTAGAAGAAGTACATCCAAACTTCTGGAGTCCACTCTGTTAAGAATCATTTCGGGAGAATTGTTGTTCTGCCACTTCAGAAGATGCCGATGTCGAATGTATGTGGATAATTAGAAATTTAAAAAGTCTTACGGAAGAACTAAATGACAACGGACACATGACGTACAGATATGTACTAAAATGTTTCGTATATCTTGACGTATAATCGTCAACGACAAAAACACAACACAACAAAAAAACATCAAAGCTAGATTTTTAGCTGATTCTAGAAGTTATACATTCAAACTTCTGAAGTCCACTCTGTTAACAAGAGTCCCACAGGCTGTTAAATCATTTTGGGAGAAGTGTTGTGCTGTCATTTCAGAAGATGCCGATGTTTAATGTATGTGGATACTTATATAGAAACTTGAATTGTCTCACGGGAGAACTAGATGACAAAGAACTTAACATACAGATATGTATCTACTTCTTATTTCTCGACTCTCATCAGGGCCTTATGAACGTCTTACCTCATTGATAAAATCGTTGTTCAATAAAACTGCTCAACGGTTTATACCAAAAGCCGTATAAGTCTTTCTTCCGTTCAACTGCACATAAAGGAGATCATTCTTGGGATGTTTCTTTGTTTTCTAATTTAAAATGCTTTTGTGAAATTCGGTAACACTATATATCAACTGCGTATAGGTATCCCATTGGGTATAAATTGTGCTCCACTTTTGGCAAACCTATATATGTATCTGAATACGCCTTGTTGAAGAAATTGTCAAAAGATAACCATTTCAAATTCCGTTCCTTCTCATTCACCAAACGCTATATATATGAGCTCCTAGCACTGGGTAATCTCTATATTAGCGACTCTGTGAAGAATATATATTCGCCTTCAGTGGATTTGAACGAAGAAATAGATTTTTGATAGCATCTGAACCTATTTGTTTACAAGAATTAAAAGGGCTTTCTCTCATGTCGACTTCAAGACAAGAGAGACGATTGAAAAGCTTGACTTACCCATTAACTGCCCATTTGTAGATAGTAACATTATAGAATGACTAGTATACGGTGTATGTGTATCCCGCCTGGTAGAATTTGCTAGATGTGCGAAATATGACGATTTCAATTAACGCCAGAACATTATTGCAGAAATTTGTCAAACATGCATGGCTACACCACCAAACGCCTCCATTCAATAAATACCGTACACTGACGATAAAATACTATCATGTAGCATGCAAGATCTCTGGCGCTACGTTTCGTAACATGCGCTTAAATCCGCTTAACCCGGAGCTCTGCTCCGTTTGGATATTGTGTGTTTTACATCTCCATGGTGTTTAAATGAACAGACACGATCAAAGCGTGACTCCGATACAGATATCTTACTATTGAAAACGACTTATGTCTCTCTCTAATTATCTGTCATCATTGAAAACTGTTGGCTTCTCACTTGCAAGAAATCATATTGTGTGTGTGTTGCATTTTTCTTTTTATATTTTATTTTAGATTTGATGCTAACTGCGGAAATTCTTTTGAGGATGACGGCTGAGATTTTAATGTCGGATCTGACACATATAATTGCAGAAATTTGTTATACAATGTAACGTTATTATGCGACTCTATCCAGGGATCGACGTTAAACCTTAATTCTCTCTCTCTCTCTCTCTCTCTCTCTCTCTCTCAAATTTGGAGATGAATACATATATCACAGGTTACTGGCAAAAGATGATCATATACGGAGTGACCGATCTTAGACACCTGTGTCATCAGTGTGTCATAATTCACAGATTTTGGTGAACCAGTTCCTGTAATGGTATTTTGTAACGAAGATTGAAATCGTCATAGTTCTCACTGAATCTTGTCAAAGCTGCTAGGCGATATATTTCAATTATTCTGCAATATTACTAGTTGGCAATGGTAAATTGACAAAACAGTTATTTATGTTGTATTATGTATAATTATCCGGTATCTTTGAATACGGTTGACCGATTCTCGTTTGCAAGATATTTATCCACATTCTCCAGTCTTTTAGACGCACCTACGCCAACCAAGCTCTCTCTATTCAGATTCGAGTCAGTCTTCAGGGATTGACCGTGTGAAGAGAATGATTCTTATCACTCACCGAGAACAAACTGCAGAGTGGCCAGAACAGAATGCTTCAAAATCTATATACTCCACAGTACCTGACTGGTGTAATGGCCGAAAACGACTTATGACCAATAGTGTGTTAATCATGCTGGACGAGTCTGGACTCATTTAGCTTTCTTCACCATCAGTCTGTCTCATCATCTTTATGCGAGATAGATTAGTATAAGACGGACGGGGTGAATATACGCGTCGAGTCCGACATTCAGTTATCAGCCCTGTCGTCCATAGAGACTTCCCGCTTTCACAATCGAACTACCAAATTATAAGATACTATCGGCACCACAATCCAAGCGGGCACCACAATCCTCCACAATTATAAGATACTATCAGCACCACAATCCAAGCGGGCACCACAATCCACCACAATTATAAGATACTATCAGCACCACAATCCAAGCGGGCATAAAGTAAGAATATGTACATTAACACAAAAGAGAAGCGTACAAAAAATCATGATGTTCATATTGTTGAATCGGTATCAATGACCAGTATTATTTTGCCAAGTCGTTTTCCAGAGAACATTCTCGGTCATGTTTGATTGTGACTGTTCATATGAACACCATGACTATATTGTATTACACGATGTTCACACGTCCCCAAGTCTCGTGTTAAGCGGAATTAGATTAGATTGACTATCTGATAATTATGACCATATTTGGTAAACTTTGAGGGAAGACGCTTGTTGGTATAGCCATATCGAACCAGTTTTTGCAAAATTGTTTTGCGGTGTTGACTAAAATCGTCCCAATTTCCACAGAATCTAGCAGATACTACCAGGCGAGATATATATACGGTAATCTTGCAGTCCAGGAGGGGTAGACGCCAATACCAAGATTGTAATTATATCTTTTTCGTACAGTGAACATGACAGTAAGCCCTATTCATTTTAATATAAGCACATGACTAAATACGACATCCCACATAGGAAGCACAGCCATGATAAGGGGAGCTAACCCAGTCATGGAGCTTGTTTTCAAGGGTCGGTGTCGGATCAACCAAGCATGACGTCCACTTCAGAATCGCTCGCCCGAGGCTTACAGCCAGTTGCACCACAACAACGAGTTTAGTGATATTTCACAAACCACGTTTGAAGACGTATGATATGATAGTTCGTGATGATAAGGTATATTCAGTAAATATTATATATTTCCTATTTGACTTATTCAAGCAAATGAATAACTGCATAAGCATAATAAACGCATGTTTGAAATGAATTTTGAAGAAATTTTCAATCAAATTCAAATCTTTGAAAAATATATAAAATATATAAACATTGGAGATAGTTTCAGTTTTTTCAGTTTCAGTTTTATTAGGTATCCATGTCAGTTATATCAACTGTTTTACAATGGAGCCAATAACATTAAAAATATAGCAAACAAAAAATATATACAAGAAAAAACAATCACACAATATAAATGTGCATATCACAGTTATATCACTTTTACACTACAGAGGTTTTATCACAGACAATCATAAGTTTAAACAAACTTTGGTACCTGAGTCATTACAAATTTACGTCATTTGAATTTAAAAGTAGTGTATGTTTTTGAGAACTGGATATCATCAGGTAGGTCACTCCATGCTCTGTTTGCATGAAATTTAAAAGATTTCTTGAGACATTTGTCGACATATATATTCTTTGACTTTGACAAATGTAATCAACTGTTTTCACCAGTACGAAATATCGGTGTATATTGCATCTTCCTATGCATATTAAGGTTAAACGGCCATTCGGGAGTAGGACAAATTATGCATAACAGTATTTTCGTTATTTTGGGATTACACTATCTTAGTATAGAACAGATTCTGGTGAAGAAAATTGGTCGAGTCCCGAGCGGGATTCGAACCAGCGACCTTCATTCGAGAGTAAGACAAATTATGCATAACAGTATTTTCGTTATTTTGGGATTACACTATCTTAGTATAGCACAGATTCTAGTGAAGAAAATTGGTCGAGTTCCGAGCGGGATTCGAACCAGCGACCCCCAGAGTAAGGCACCCAATCGCCAGCACTATATGTCGGCGATCTAAACCACTCGGCCAACGCGCCTCCCATACAAATAGGACGTAGCAGACCGATAGTCTTGAAAGCGAACATATACAGTACCCCTCTGGTAGTCATAATGACACAGCTCCCATAGCTGAATATATAGGAAGATATTTTAGGGGTACTGTATGTTCGCTTTCAAGCCTACCGGTCTGCTACCTCCTATTTTTGTGAAATGCCCGTTGACCGAGTGGTTTAGATCGCCGACATATAGTGCTGGCGAATAGACGCCTTACTCTGGGGGTCCTGGTTCGAATCCCGCTCGGGACTCGGCCAATATTCTGCACTAGAATCTGTGCTATACTAAGATAGTGTAATCCCAAAATAACGAAAATACTGTTTTCTAAATGACAAAAATATCTTCCTAAATTATGCATAGGTTGTGTTCTCCATTCTTACCTTGAACTAAAGGTGTTTCCATCAAATCCATTGTGCTTAGGGATATAACCTTCACGGGGTCAGTTACACATGAGATCGTCAAAAAGCGTTTGGAGAATGAGAAGGAACCGGCTTTGAACTGATTATAATTCGATAACTTCTGGATATATTTGTATTCAGAAGAGAATAAGTACTGGGCTGGCAAGAGTGCTTCACAATTAGTAACCGTTGGAATATATAGATTTAAACCATTACATACATACCATTATATTATTTTCGCATACATTAATTATACATCATATGTATCAGTTTGATGCAGAAACGTGGAGTTTCATTCTTTTTTTCTTCTTTTTTCAATATATTAATATGAGGGTATTTTTCACATATTTTCGTTATAGGAGCCCATCGTTTCATCAACATGAAATATCTGTCGGGAATGGCAGGATATTCTGTATAAGACGGCGTGGATTGGATTAATTGACACCCTATCGTGGTACGATGGACACATTCTCCCATTGTCAGAGTGTTTTATCTCTTAATTTGTCGGTGTAACACCCTCTGATTGCAAGGAGCCGAAAAACCAGGCGCGCATGCGCATTAAGTTATTGTTGATCTTGATTGACATAGGAAGCATGTATCTTCATACGAGAGAGAGGGAAATGCATCCAATATCTCATAGAAGAATGGGCAACTTGAATGTGGAGCAACTATTTGAGTGAAGCACAGGGCACAACACCTCATTTAGCTGTGACATCCTCCGCTCACTCCACTCTATTAGTAACCGACGATGCTGATAGGTCGGGAGTCATGCGCACAAAAGCTTGGCCCCGCCATTTTAACCACAATGCGATCAGATGATTGCCCTTCACGTGTCCCTTGTACCAATTTGACGCATTACCATTGGTAATATCTTCGGTTCCAAGATATATACTGGGGAATACGGTGCATGTCGCCAGTTACGATACGAGCTATATATGACTAGGTCCTATGTAACGTCGTTCCAGCGTTAAGAGAAAATGAATGCCTTTACGTGGTTCTAGTTTACCGAGGCTAACAGAATGGCTAAGGCAGCCCTAGATAATGAGGTTGATGCTGGTGGAATCCCATATAGCGATTTCATACCCTCTATCTGTACTTATGTGAAACTGCTGTTTCAATCTTTATAAGAAGCTGTGAATAATAACAAACTTCATGGGTTAAAAAAAAACTGTAGGCTATACTCATCTGAACAGCCAGAAACGTTTCGATTAGACGATGTAGAATCGGCCATACACGATTAACTCACGAACATTTACTAAAACAAGAGCTAGTTCCAAGGTGTATTCCATGCCACGAAGATCTCACAGTGAAACATATTCGTATCGACTGTATAAATTTTAAGATTATAAGAGATTCTTTTTATCGAGCAACTGCTTTAAAAGATCTTTTTAGTCGGATGAAGGAAGACTGTAGCTTAGGTCATTTGAGAGAAATCGGTTTGTTACATAAGTTTTAATGTGTGTACGTTTTAATGTGTTGGAGTACTAAGTTATTAACTTGAATACTTAGAATTTTGTTTTATCGTCGCTAAATAGCTGAAATATTGCTGAACGCCACGTTAAACCTTAATTCTCTCTCTCTCTCTTCTTGTTGTGAATTGGTATGGTGAATTATAATGGTAAACATAACTGTCTTTTGATAGTAAACGCTAGTGAATCATAATGTATTGTCAAAAGTTTTCAGGCAATTTAGACTTCCCGATTCGTTTCACAGTTCCAGGATCACAGTTCTTGGTGCCACAACGTTCTCGTTGTTCGACACTCGATCAAATTTTATCGATGGTATGGTATTTTAACGAACTTGATTAGAGCATCCTTGTATTGAGTCTTGAGGCAAGGGAGATAATAGCTGTAAAAATCGAGCCCCAGGATTTGTTGTGTTATACAGAGATGGAAATCAGGATGGGAGCCCGAATAAACTTAACATCAAACGAATGGTTACAAAATAAATAACCGAACAACAAAAATATCCTGACAATTTGAACAACAGAAAAAATAAGCTTATAACATAGCTTTGAAGGACCTAGCCTAAATATCAAATCCATTATATATATATCGGTCTCAGGATTTCATATTCAGCCTATGTTGCACCAGGCGTGTTTGCCGTTTTCACGTTTCCCCGTATACATGGTCAAAATATATGAGATTGGACTCTTAGATGAGGTGGGAAAACTTGTCGACGTTTACCGACTAAAAAGCAACCAAATGACTCCACAGGAAAGCTTCTCTCGGCAGGTCACATTCAGACCCGATAATACGGTGGATTCTTGGGCGTTGCCTCAGTATCTCAGCCGCGCTTTTATTGCAGCTAATCATATGGAGACTATGAAGTACGTTATGACATTAGTATGTTGACACTGTGTGACTTCGACCTTCTTTATAATTTGGCGTACAGGAAACATTATGTCCCCTTTGTCCATTTCTCTAACTTATGTCTCGCTTATTATTATTATTTTTTTAGATAAACCCATTGCCCTCCCCAACCCGTCCTTCAACAACCAACCACTATTTCCCCTCGGGACAAACCACGATTTCTTACGTGCAACTCTAACTACTTGTACAATGTATAAGTAAAATGTCAATTAACATCGAAATAATATACAACATGTATGGTGTGCTGGTTATCCTCCTAAAGTGCATGCGTATGTTTAACCACAAAGTACACTGCTGACAATAACATAGCAATATGATAGACAATACATTGCAGCAGAATAATTAAAAACGTAATTTGTCATTTCTTCCATGAAAGTCGCTTTGTTCCTTCTCCATTTTACCCGCTGTTCATTTTGTGCTTGTCCATTGTGTCCTTTTGACCGATGACCTTTGACGGTTCTCATTTTGTGCTGGGTTCGTCGGGGGGGGGGGGTGATGTAATGAAATTTCTCGAACAATATCCGACATCCAGTTGACAGCAGTTGTCCATAAAGACTTTCATCTAAAATAGTTGAAATACCTCTTTCTCATGAGTAAATGAGTAAGTATAGGATTTAACGTCGTTGACGACTATATATCACGATGGTGCCTTCATATGTGCTAGGACACTAGAGTGCCCACAGCTCCTATTATCCTGGACACTGATTAGCCCAGCCAGTACAGCACCCGGTCACCCATCTTTCTTATGACATTATTATAGGAATTTGTTTTTCAATCTTCGTTTCCGTTGCTTCAAGCTCAACTATATTCAATGGAGGGAATATGGAGACAGGGACGCGGTGTTGGTTTATACAGTATATTTATTTCATCATGAAAGAGGGATTGGCGAATAGGCTTAGAATCTACCAAACGCCTCCCTGAATACCATGGTACCTTTCGAATACTTTCAATGCCGTATATAATGGGGACAGTTTCTGTTTATTCTATTACTATTATTCACAACTATATTTAATTTTTCACATAGGATTGTCTTGAGAAATGGAGATATATTTGTGTGTTTTCGCTCAATTCAACGTCATGGAGTCTCTGTGCCAGAATGCAACGAGCGATGGTGCTGAGTAAAATCGCCCGATATGCCCGGCGGACTTTGGTTATCGAAATTAAGCTTTTCTAAATTGCGCTTATTGTGTGTAATCATTTATTTAGTAATTGGGGTTTTGTGTAGTATGGCATTTTGCCGGGAATCCTGTAGTCTCGTCACAGTTTTACATCACACTAGCGGTTGATGATTGTTGGTGGATAGAGTGTTTGGCGCCAATAAATGGATGAATTCTGACGTATGATTCAGTCGGCCGGATAGCAATTCCCCATTACATATACATGTACAAACTGTTCACCCAGCGTAATATGTGGAAATTCAAATGCAAATGAAAATCAGGCGGATATTCTTAAGAATTAATCCCGTGTAACATTCGCTGAGACTGCGCACTGCTTAAAGCAATCTTTGACTCGCCGTGACTAGAATCGGATATTTGTTTGCAGTTTCTTTACGTCGGAAATTAACTTTCCATCTTGGCCGGAGAATGGTTGGTGATGTAATCTGTGGGAATCGTGTTCCTGAGAAAGTCGAGCTTCAGTCGGCTAACGATCCAAGTGCCGCCCGGCACACCAACCATTGCCAACCAATATTTAGAGAATCTGATCGCTTCTTTTCATTTTTTTTACTTCAATCTTTGCCTTTTTTAGGTTTGTTTATAAACGATAGCTGCTTGGACTGGACTGATTGGCCGCTAACAATCCTGGCCAATTAAAAGCATTTTCCACTTCACTTCTATTCAGCTAATATTGAAACGAGGAAAATACTGGCATGCACGGCTATATAACCTCATTAAAATCATCGTTCCTTCATCGATAGCTGCATTCTGCACACGTCACTTTAATGTGTCTTCGTGTGAGATATCACCATTGCCAGATTGGAAAAAAATGTTAAATTCTTCAACTCTGTCTATCAGAAGCCCCAATTAAATATGAAGATAAAAGATATAATTTAAATCAGTGTACCTTGCAAATTGCAGAATCGAGTGTGGGCGCTCCGTCCGGTAGTCCGATCTGTTCACCTCGCTATAGCATGAAATAGATTATTGAATCTGATTTGGGTATTTTTGCATGGAATATGGAATAGGTCTTTGGATTATGGATGTGGATATTCTTTAATGGACAACGGCTGAATATTGAATGACGGACCAGACGCTTATAATTGTCGACTTACTCAGATTACTTGATCAATTATTAAGAAGTATATTATCATATTTTATCTAATTCAGATTTTGTGAAACGGTAAAGGTAATCATGTTAGTTAAAATGAAAAAGTCAGAAAGGATATGTACATGTAGCATCTTTCAGACTATTTCCCTTTGCGTTAACTTCTTAGATATAGAATTTACAACATCAGCGAAGACTATATCGGTTAAATGTCCACGCGATCTCAAGCGAAATAGAAGAGTTAAAGCTTATGCGAAATAAAATATTTAAATTCAGGAAGACTGGTACGTTTAAGACTTTCATTCAACGTACAATCAGAAGACTGGGAATAGTACCATTAATGAGCAGTCCATGGTATGCACATGAACAATCACAGATTGGGAAGATTGGGACATCATACTGTATACTCATGACTGAAATATTCGACCTGTATCAACTACAAGCGTCAGATCCAACATTCATTATGCAGTCGTCGTCGTCTGATTGTCCGCGTCCATAAGGGAAACACTGTATTCACATGGCAACCAACAGGCGTCAGAAATTAGCCACTGGTGAAAGTATTATTAAAGTTTGAGTAAAATTCAAAAGTTGCAATAATTAAAAACATACAGTGCGAGAAGGCTAGCAAATCACCTGTTGTTGATGGGTGAGCATTGAGGACGTCTTTTGGAGTGAACGTCTGGACATGGGGTAAACCTGATAAATACAAGAGTATGAAGCTAACATGTAATTCGTACGGTAAATTTCCCGCCAAGTTAATAAACCTACATATACTTGTTAAATGACATGTACAGATAGCGGGCCTCGGGAACAAACAGTCCACCAGCAGAATCCCACCATATACAGGTATAATAAATAGGCGAGATATGTAAGAGGTGGGAAAACTTGACGTCTGGCTACTAAAACGCAACCATATGACTCAACGGGAAATCCTCCCTCCGCACCTCGCATTCAGACTAGAATACGGAGGATTCTAAGACGTAGCCTTGGTATCTCAGTCAAGCTTTTATTGCTTTATGTGAAAAGTATTAAGTGAACTTACGGTCTCCATCACGGTGAGTTCAGCGGAATTAAATACGCTACTTCGGAAGCTGTGATGAGAGATTAGCTCAAATAAGTAACTCATCTGATATTAATGGATGAGTATCGAGGGCGTCTGATGGAGTAAACGTCTCATCATGGAGTAAACATGGTAAATACAAGAATACCCAGAAAAACTAACGTTCATGTTAAAACTCTGAAGTAAACACACGGCTTCTAGCACCGGCTTAAGCGGAATGAGCGGCGCATATTTAGATCTATATCTCTATAAAAATGAAGCGGGCCTTCTCTCTCTCGTCGACTTTACGACAAAAGAGATGATTACAATTCGACACCATTAACTATCCTTTTCTGAACAGTAATATTCCAGTGAGACCTGCATATGACGTATACATATCTCGTCTAGTATCATCTAATAGATTCTATATGTAAAATGTGCCGATTTTAATCAAAGTCACAGGACATTCTCACAGAAACGTTTGAAATATGGATAACAACGTTTCTCAAATTTGGCGATACACATCGCATGCTAATAGCAAAATACGAGTGTAGCCTGCAAGATCTATGGTGTTACGTTTTCTAACTTGCGTATAATTCCGCTTAACCCGGGGCAAGGGGCCGTATGAACCCATGTGCTTCAATAGCTTTATGGTGTGCATATGAACAGGCACAATCAAGTCGTGGTCGGGATATATAATTCTCTAGATAACGACTTTACAATGAAAATGATATGGATTAAGGATATTGACCAGCGATATTGGTTTGATGTTTTTGGAACATCATGACGTCTTGCTCGCATCACTGAAAACTGTTGGACGCTTCTCTCATGTAGGAAACTAGCCTGTTGATTGCTTTTCTTAATTTGGTGCTGATGCTGTTATGTCCAGCTAATCATATCGTAGTTGGCTATATCGTCGCTATATGGCCCAAATAGCGCTGAACACGACGTAAAACCCTAACTCACGCTCACACTCTCACTTAAGCGGAATCAGATACGCCAACTCGGAAGCTGTGATGACAGATCAGCTCAAATAACTAACTCATCTGATGTTAATGAATGAGCATCGAGGGCGTCTGATGGAGTAAACGCCTCAACGTGGGGTACACATGGAAAATGCAACGTGTAACGCCCGATTTTGTGCGATAAATGTCCCACCAAGGCAATAAACCTACATATACTTGAAGCTATGTTTTGTCATTTAGAAAGTGGTCGTATAAAAGTATTTTTGTTATTTTGGGATTAAACTATCTTAGTATAGCACAGATTATAGTGCTGAAAATTGGTAGAGTTCCATGTTGGATTTGTCAAATGACATACAGACGGTGGACCTCAGGGATTAAAACTCCACCTGCAGAATGCTACCATAAACAAATGATAAATTGGTGAGATATCTGAGTGGTGAGATAAAGTGACGACGTCTTTATATTGTTATGATTAAAGAAAAGGAATGTGGTTAATTTTGTCAATCAGGAACTCAAGTTTAGGTGTCAAATCCGATATTCAGTATCCACCAGTCGTCCACAAAAGTTCGACGGTAAGCACCGTCAAACAGGCATAACACGAAAATAACAAACAAGCACAAAATAAAAGTAAAAGTGAGTCCTTGCAAAAGAGAAGCGGTCAATAGTTTTCAATGATGGGATCAGACGTCATTATGATCTATTCGAAAAATCCTCATTACAATTTCAATCATTTATTACACTCTAACCACTCAGGGTGGCACGAGAGGTATATACAATGTGAGTTACAGATGGCGGATAACAATATACATTTGAGCATTACTAATAATTACATATAGACATTCCTTCTTTGATAAATTTACAGAGATTCATGAGCTTGCGCTTGTCTTCAGACTGAAATAGTTCTCTGAGCTTGATGACATTTGGCCTTGTATATATATATCTTGGTGTGTATTTCATTCGAATTTCCTTTAACAGCGGGCAAGTAAATAAAAAATGAAATTCATCTCCAATGCTGCCTGTATCACATGCTGTACAATATCTCTCGTTTTTTGCTTTGGATTTCCATCTTCCTGTTTCAATTGGTAATTTATGATTACATGATCGAAATCTACTGATAACGATTCTGCTTTTTTCGTTCAAAATAGTCAGGTATTTTTCGAATTGGAAGTCGGTTTTGAATATTCTGTAAATGACACCTTTTGACGAAGAGTACACATCGCTGTGCCATTTTTGAATAAATTGATCCTTTAAGGTTTGCTCCAGTAGTTTTAAAAGACATGCAGCATTGTTTACATTTTGTGAATCCCACAGTTGATTTAATGCAGTCTAACCATGGGGATTTGAAATTTTTTCTTTGGGCAAACATAAACTTGTAAACAGTGTAACACAATTTGGTTTCTTTTCCTTGAATTATTTTCACCCAAAAAGCTACCATTCGAATGTATACTTTCACATATGGTGGATACACTCCAAGTTCACCGTAGATCATGAAGTTGGGGGAGCATTTCTTCAGTCCTAGGGCTCTTTTACAAACTTGCAGAAAGAAGCTTTCAATATTTTCGAATTTTTCATATCCCCATCCTTCACATCCATAAAGTACTATCGGTAAAACTACTTGTTCAAATAATTTAAGCTGACAGTCCATTGGTAAGGAGAGGTAATGTATTTTCCCGTAAACACCGAAAACTGCTTTCGTAGCTTGTGCGACTAGTTGTTTTCGTGCAGTTATAAGAAACTACCAGTGTATCTCAGCTTAATACCAAGATAGCAATATTCATCAACAATATCAAGTTTGTGACCTTTAAAGTGAAATGATGGTAAACATTTTTTTCGACGTTTACAAAATATAACAATTTTCGTTTTAACAATATTAACAATTAGTTCCCAACAGTCACAGTAATCTTCAAACACCGTTAGAGCATTCTGCAGGCTATTTTCGTTCTCTGCAAGAATTGCGGTATCATCTGCATAGAGTAGGAGGAATATGCGTAGAAAAATCTCAAGCACATCCTCGATATCTTTGGTTAACGTACTTAAGCCTACCACATCATTACTTATCATAAAATCATCTAGGTCATTGAGGTACAAAGAAAAAAGCAGAGGAGAAAGATTTTCACCTTGACGTACGCCGACTTCACATATAAAGAAGTCACTCTTTTCTTTGCCACATGCTACACACGATTTAATGGAACAATACATATTTTTGACCAGGTTAAAGCATTTCCCATCCAGGCCTTCCTTGATCATTTTATACCATAAACTCCCTCTCAAAACTGTATCGAAGGCTTTGGAAAAGTCTATAAATGCACAGTATAACTGTTTTTTGGTGTTTAAAAAATATTCAATCAAATTATGTAATACAAAAATATTGTCCATTGTTGAGTAACCCTTCCTAAAACCAGTTTGCGATTCCTTCAGGACATCAGTTCTTTCACAGAAGATAGTAAGTCTGTTATTTAGCACTGCCGTGAACAATTTCCCTAGACAACTTCAAATAGTTATTGCTCGATAACATTAACACGTATAATCCAGAGGAATTTCAAAGTCGTCATCAAGACTATACTGATTCACGCTTTGATTGTGCTTGTTCAGTTGTACACCATGGGAATGTAAAATACCTAGCGTTCGAATAGCCACAAGTGCACATACTTTGAGGAACTTATGAAAGCTCTTGACGCCGTGTTTGACGAGTTTCTTCAATAATGTTCTGTAACGTTGCAGTCGTCATTTCCTTCACATGATTGCAAAAAACTGAATCCAAATTTCAAACTTTTACTACACTGAACCTGGACATGTATATCTGTGTAGTGTGGATGATGTTGAAATTTCATTATGCATGTCTGAGACCCAGAAACATCATGGGTTGGAGGGGATTTACTCGGGCACTCCACCGCGGTACGCTGGGCACTGGTTACACAAAGGGTGTCGCGAAAGTCCTTCCCTCACACTTCCATACATAACCATGATACCACCCGAGACTCTCCAAATGTAAAGATAGCTTATTAAACTTGCGATCACTTGTGATCCTTGGGATATCGTCTTTGCGTCAAGTGTAGTCAGAATATATATATCAGCCTGTGTGGTATTGTCAATGTCCGATAACGTCGTTTTATTTGCCCACCACCACTTGATATTATCGCTTACTTTTGAGAGATATTTCGGTCCACAAGCAGCCAGGCTCATATATACTTTTAATTCGTGAACTATATGTACATGCCCATGCAGGCATTGTTCCGATTTGCAGAGGCGACATCGTATGGAGCCTCATAGTCTATGACAGTCGCGTGACCTGACGATGACGTCATTAAACAAACAACATTAAGTAATCCACACAAAGATTTACTTCTTAACAATTGTCTTGTTAGCTCTACTTGTTATAATCTTGTCCGCTGGCGCCCAAACTTTGTACATAGTGTTAAAGTTCAGCCGCCTCAACAAAAGGACAAACACCATACTTTATTCCCTTATTACAGATTCCTTGTCGCCAGTTCAATTTATGTCAGATGTAATTTGATTTTGCAACACACACCACACAAGATACATAAACACAATTCGCTCGAGGTCTGAAAAAACACAATGTGAAAATTTGAACGGGGAAAGTGAAATATTGTTGATTAGATCATCCTTTATTCCGTGAAAATGACATTGAAAAAACGAGAGAATTGTATTACGCGTCATATCATGTGATATTTATCGCATCTCACATACATCTCAAATGTCAATATAGATATGATATCTCAGTACAAATAAACATGTATGTGGACACATATCGCCCCAAAACAACTCCTGCTTGTCAGAACAATGTGTAATATATTATTTCCTCAGGTCATTGTCAACTGAAAAATGTACATTTCTTCTAATGATGTATTTTGCGTGTAATATTTCCGTGTTCTCCATTCCATATATAATTGGACATGTCATTTTTACCGATACCATTGTCTCTATAAAAAGGACTTATTGTTATTTCCCACAATTTGTGGATGCCATCTTGGTTCCCATCTCGATGGACCTTTCAAAATTTCAAAATGACAATATCCAAAACAGTGCCTCGCTGGTATATTAACGTAATGGACAGACCGTCTGCAACATATGATAAAAACTGTATTAATATTGCATCGAATTCATTCTGACCCAACCATATTGGTTCGACGTCTTTACCCAAAGTTCGGGGCGTGAAAAGATCCATGTATTTCAGAGTATATAGTTTCGACCACATCATCCAGTGTAACGTACAGTTACAGTGTAACGTAATGCTTAAGAGTTATATCTGGAAATAAAGGGATAGTTCATTATAGTGTGGTTAGCATGAAAGTTCATAGTTTCAGTGTGCTATAAATCTCTTTTCAAATTTTGTTGAAATTGTTAATTTTTTTGTCTCTATTTTGGAAGCATTCGCCGGAATACTTCACTGTTGATAACATATAAAGACACGTTTGTAATTGTAGTAATATTAAGTTAATAACAATTTTTGAATATGATTGGATGTTCTCTTGCAGGGATTCATTTTTGCCCTTTCAGATATTTTCAAAGATACAATTAAGGTGGTCTTACTCAGTAGAATGCAGGTGAATATAGTGTTAAATTTCGCTGTAACAGTTTACTCTCGCATTAACCAGTTAAGTGGTATATGTGGACGCTACATGTTCATAATTAAGTGGTATATGGACGCTAAATGTTCTTAATTAAAAATCAATATTGACATATTTATATTATTTTTCATTCACAGTGTGATCCGAGAAGGCGAGTGCCTGTCAAACCTGTGTTTTTCCATCCTAGCCCATGTTTTAGCCCATCACAACCGTATATTGTGCAATTGCGATTTATATTATGTATCGAGACGTTTTGTCCTCGTCCTTACTGTATTGTTATGATCGAATACCGGTACATTAAAATGGAAAGTCAGTTTTTTTTCTATTCGCATTTTTCCTGCAAAAAGAGAATGATACAACTACGCTGCGGAAGTACTTAAACCTAATCTAATTGTCTAGGATTCCGTGGGTATTAAATGGGTACAATAATTGGTACGTCAATTGTTTATTTTTTGGTAGACAGCGATAAGAAACACTGTTGTTTTGGCATATCACCTCCTATATTTTCACGCAGTGGGACAATTCACAATTTACGAAATTGTCACCAAAGGGTTTCCGGTTCCATTCGTCGTCTTTTCAATTTACTTCAATTTTCTCACACTCATAAGGTGAATATTCACACCTTTAAATGTGGTTTATTTTGCTATCCTCGCCCTTTGCATGAGTAAAATTCGCTGGATCAGTTTGTTTTACCATGGCGCCCCCTAAGCCCGTCTGTCGCCTTCTTTTCTGTAGGTGTACAGGAGTGTTTGCTGGTATACCTGGATTGTACAATATTTTTGGCATCCTAAGGGGCCACATTCTCTCATTTATACTGGCGCCGATGAGATTACCGGTTCAGACAAACTGGGTATTTCACAATGATTACAGTACAATGATCATTTCGCACTTCAAAAGGCTCTCCTAGTGTTTGTGTCATTACTGATTCCAATGTTAACACCTCAACATGTAAACACCAATTACCGGACTGTCAACGGATTCAACTGAGAGTCGGCCGACAGGAAGCACGGGCGCTACCGAAGGACAGGTTACTACTAGCCGTACAAATCTACTTATAAGGGTCGGCTTAGTACTGATAACCTAAACATAGTAATATCATCGGGCGGCTGGAATTTGTCGCCGTCCAAAATAATCCCCACAATACTCGCTTACTTATCTATATAAACATATCACTATATACATAGCTATTTTTTCGGTTAATGGTTGCTTAGGCAGTGGTAAATGTGATATTTTTGTGGCGTTTTGAACAGTTGAGGTAAACGTTCAAGCGATGTCCTTTTAACTGTTTAAGGGCTTCGTGAATTTGTTGCTGCTGTTGTTGTTGTTGTTGTTGTTGAGTATTTTGTAAATGCTGAAAAGCATATGCCTGAAGAATATGACATTGTTTGAGCAATGCAATTATTTCCTAGACATGTGTAAATGCTAAATACTGAGAATACCCAACATTACCATGAGGCTATGTCAGTTTTTGCTCAATCTAAATTATACACAATATGGATGGCGCTCCTGCAAAATACAGAAAAAGAAAGATTGTCATATATAATTGACATAGGCGATTTATTTTAAAACCTTCATTTGGCAATGACTTTTAAGCAATTTGTCAAATTTATCTTTGTTTACTGGAAAATAAAAATAAATCTGGGAAAGTGTTTACAATTCATCGTCAGCTGTATGGTTTAATATTAATCGGCCATGACAATGCTTATTGGTAACCTTTCTTCTCTCTGTATTTTGTAAGAGCTTCGATATTGTGAACAATTTAGATTGACCAAAAGTGATGGTAAGGTAAGGAGAGAGAGGGAATTAAGGTTTAATGTCGCGTTCAGCAATATTTCAGCTATATAGCGACGACCAAACAAAATTCTAAGTACTCAAGCCAATAACTTGGTAATCCAACGCATTTGTTTCGTGCTTGACATCCCAGTGTTTAACATTTACATAAGTTCAGGAACTAATACACTCTTAAAACGCAAATGTTACATTTAACATCTAGAGGGTTGGAGGAGGGAAAGCATTTAGAAAGTGTTGTTTCACCACTTTTAAGTGTTGGATGCAACAGCTTAAAATGTTGCATTTAACACTTAAAAGTGGTGAATACAACACTTTCTAAATGCTTTTAGATTCAACCCTCTAGATGTTAAATCTAACATTTGCGTTTTGAGAGTGTCACACACAATGGCATTGTCTTCAGGCATACACTATTTAGCATTTTCCAAAATCTCTGAAACGGCAACAACAATAAGAAGACTCGCTTTGCAAAGGGTGTAGGACAAAATCTCAGCGGACAAAACCCCAGTGGACAAAACCCCAGCGGACAAAACCCCAATCGGACAAAACCCCCAATTTTAACTTTTGTATGAACAAATTATATTAGCCATAAAACAACATTAAGAGATTTTATCTAATTTTTTTTAAAATTAAATTAAGGTCAATATTTACATGTTATGGTCAATATTTACACACAAAAATGTGACATTTCACATTTAGTTTTCTTTCTGCCTAGTAATCTATCTAAATCTATTAAGTCTATCTAATATAGTCTGATATTATGTCCAAGGCCTCTCATGGTTTCTTCCAATGTCTTACGACCGCTGTCCAAGTCAACGCACAGATTGCGTATAGTCTTTCCTGTACGTCTAGCGGAGATTAGTGGAGATTAGGGGAAAAAATGATTATCATTGGGGATTAATGAAAAAAAAAACCTACTCAGAATTAAAAGCATATTTAGAAGTAAACACAAATTTAAAAAAAAAATGAAGTGGTGTTTTGCCTTGTTTTGTCCACTTTTCCTGTTCTGGGGATTTTTGTGTTGGGGTTTTGTCCACTGCGGTTTTGTCCGCTGGTGTTTTGTCCGTTGGTGTTTTGTCTACTGGGGTTTTGTCCGTATCCCCTTTGCAAAGCCCTTTTATTTATATTTTTTAAATCACCCATTCTCAAGCACCCCCACCCCGACCCTCGAAGGTATCACATCATGTCCTTTTAGCATTTAAACTTACACAGATGATAATTAAAATTTGATTACGGATAGAGAACATTATTTATCATATTCATAACAAATCGGCACTAAATCTGTCACGAATACATGCATCACTTTCGAACTGGGGAATGTCTCAGCGAAATATAATGGAAGTTTTTGAATTGTCAAAGGACCCGATAAAATTCAATCAAATTTTCCACCATTTCATAATTAAAAAAAAACAGCCTGAGATATGGTATTGAATTGGAACGTATTTCGTGTCTATAGTTACAGATTGAACACGATAATGCATTAGTATAGCATATCGGTGTTGCAACCCAAAAGAGGATTTGATAATATACTAATCAAGGGACATAGAAATGTGAGATTCCATTGATGAAAACGAAATGAACCACATGAAATCAATTCCGAGCTATGGACTAACATACAGTGTAGTTGACGGAAAGGTCATAATTAACACCAACTAAACCCATCATAAACAATATGCCATGCACCCAGATTAATTACGATTGCCGGCTTATTAACGCTTTATGGACAATCATTAACCCAAAAGCCTGGCCGCGGTGTAAACTAGCTTAATATATGATATTACAGAATTACTATTTCTGGAAACGTATATCTATATTTCCCACGAATGTCAGGAAGCAGTGAGTTGTCTCATTTAAAACTGATAATCAGTCTGTGCGGGAAAATTAACAGTTTTGGCGTCACGAGATACGGTTATCCCACACTGCTGTCTATATGTTCCTTTTATAATAACGCGTATCAGTAAATTATACTGGTGTGTTCACAATGAAAATTAGACTGATTTTGCATTAAATTTCATTCGATCAGTTAGCTATTTTGTATGAATTGACACATCATTTCGTTTAACTTTTTCATATTCTGGGCATGAGTTTTTTGCAACTCATGGAGTATTTTGCATGAAATATACACGGGTACAGGAACAAATGTCAATATAAATTTACTTTTTGAGATGAAGTATTGGGACATATTCATATATCAAGAATTATTTTGAATACAATAATGCATAGGTAAGTATTCCGTAGATAAAATTAAATAAATTGCAATTAATATCTCGTGCATCAATGCCAAGACGTGTTTAGTTTTTTTTCTACGCCTTTTTTTAAAGAATTTAAACAAAATATATAGTTTCTGTCGTTACTTCAATCCAAGATCGATTGAGAAATGTTTCGTGCAGCATGCCTGTTCGTTTCGACTTTCTACGAACATCTCAAAATGGTGGCCTGGTTTACGCATCCAGGTTCTGGGCCTAATTCATTGATCGGAATCCAACACGAGCGTGACGTCACGTTGACGGCGCCACGACCACTTCAGCCGCTGAATGCCTCGGATAGTTTTGCCGTGTGGAGCGTTTCCCAGCCTTTACATAATTAAAACGCCTTTTCCAGAAATGGAAAGTTAGCCTTTTGCACGATTTGAGCGTTATCCCTAGCTTGGAATATATTTCGAGTATCTGTTAGGTGTATATGTTCATATTAGCCAGAGAATCCTATTCTGACCATAGAGACGGTCCTCTCATATCATATTTGTTCCATACACCAGCCGTCAAGTGCCTTAATTTTTGTGTTGTTGGCGTAAGGGTAAACTGTCAGACGGTATTTTAACGCCTGAAACTGATAAAGTGAAGGCGTGGCGACCAGCGTGTACACACCTATTGTCTCTTACTCCATGCTTTAGTCTGGTCTGTTTATTCTGTCGTAACTCGGTACGATAAGTCATTCTCAGCAATTGTGTAGCGGAGTCAATTACTTGGAGGGCCCTTAAAACGGGTCACATTAATATGCAGTACGTATTTATCGGTGAGGCGCCAGTTGTGTCGGCTCCCCGCCTTGTGACATTGACGGATCGTCAAGCTAGGCACAAAAAACCTGAATAGCGTGCCGGCCGCCGACAGTGGCGCATACATAGACACTTAACATAGACGAGCTGCGAAAGGGATACGCCTTTTTCTCGCCGCTTTGACCAATCGGATGACACGGCTAAACCTCTATATGAGGAAGAAAACAGAAAAGCAGGCAAACCAGTGTAATAGTGTAACACATGAGTCTGAGCGCATTACATGGTACTAAAGGACCATCACAAATGACTCTAGCCGGTATAGGTTTGGACTTAGGTCGTACTGCTTCATCGTACACTGGTCACCACCCTAACAACAGTCAAACTATGTCTTATAATCCATTCTTACTGCACAGGTCCATGGACTACGGCATGGGCTCACTGATGACACCGCCGCAGTATTTACCCACGTTCGGAGCCATACCATCTCCACTGGGATTCCCCACTTCCATGGGTTTGCTGCCCAAGTTTACGGCCGGCCCGGGTCGCGCTCCGGCCTTCATGGGTGACATGCTGGCCGCATACCATCATCAACTTCAGCAGATGGGAGCCGCTATGGACAGTGCCGATGCTGACGTCCGGGACGATCCCAAAGTCGAACTGGAAGGCAAAGATCTATGGGGACAATTCCACGAATTCGGTACTGAAATGGTGATCACTAAATCGGGCAGGTGAGCTATCTTTTTATCTGTTTTGTGAAATGGACAAATTCAGTCATTTTATTCGTAGTTTATTGCGATCTTCTTGTAATTTATGTTATAGTACAGGTAGTCGTTTTATTGTAAAGATTCCGATAAAAATAGCAGTAACGTCTTCGCCCAGTTTGCCATGACTAATGCTGTAAATGGGTGTTACAGGGGCGGAGGAGTGGGTGGGCAGGGGTACGGTATATGGAGTATCATAGTATCGCAGAATAACATACATGTCGTTAGGGCATCAGTATGTGAAGTAAGCCTCTGTTTGCCTTGCCGATAGGCTACTACCGTGTGTACCGGTATATGCCGACAATGAACGCCATCAATGACAGAGAATCTGCCTTTTTTTTGGTGAATGAAGGTCGTTTTAAATATTGTAAGATAAACAACATTCACGTTCTTAAAGTGTTAATTCTATCTTATACGGTAAGCGGTTTAGGGGTCGGTTCAGAGGTATATTCGCATGTTGTCTGGCGTTAAACGAGCGGTCCCAGGACTGCGGTTTCTCAGAGACCGAGACCACGAAAATACGGATATATCTGGATATTGAACTGAATTTTTTTAATATATAATAATGTTAAACTGGAATTTTATTTTTCAAATATGTAATATAATTTGTGAAATGTTCTGGTTGTTCTGGTAACTATAGTCGTTTAGCGCTAAACTTCTTTAGGTGTATGTGTGTGTGTGTGTGTGAACAGCTCAACAATCGAGTCAATATTGAGATTCCGTAAACACAGATTGTCCAGTACTATATGAACGTTATATCTATCTTATACGTTAGTAAAAATAGTTTGTCTGAGTGATAAACAATAACTTTCCCTCAAAGTAGTATACGATTTAATATTGTACGATTAGTGTGTATCGCAGATTAGCAGTGTAAATACAGGGACGAGAAGTGCGGAAGATAAAAGGCTAGTCTGGCGCCAGGTGCTAAAAAACGGAGTAAAGACAAGGCCGAAATGTCGCCAACTTGAGTAATTACGATACGACTCGGCTGAAAACAGCTAGCTAAATCGAGGAAAGTAATACCAAATGCTGACAATAAAGAATTATGTTTCATATTATCGACACCTATTTAACTGAGATTTTCGCCCAAAATGTCCGCTGTGACCACCCATAGCTGGTGGTGTCGTCTAGTGGCGGGGGCAGTGGTGTACTGGCGCCACACAGTTTTACATTAGATCAGCCATTTCCGCAGGCGCTTACTATGTGTAGGTATAATAGTAGATGAGCCCTAGAACAGTAATAAGTCAGTCAGTCTAACTGTGAACTGGCAGGCCAGAAAATTCGAGTCAAAAAGTCACTTCTGTGTTCTCAGTAGTTAGAGTGAAATATTGAAAGTCATGACAATTTCACTGTGGACGTAGATGTCTACTGTGTATTTTGGTCAGAGACTGTCTAGGAAAGGATATACATAGAGTGGAGTAGGGTGAATTATCAACCACCCATTTTAATCAGATGGTATCTGAAGGCAAATGCTTGTCCTAGTATGAATTGTCCTACACCAGGCCCATGGTCATTATGACGATAATCTCCGAGAATATTACAAAGCTATTTGCTGTTCATACTAAAAGGGTGTTGGCGGCGCCTAAATAACAATACAGTCTGTAAGAGTTAGGTCTGTGTCCAGGCACTGTACAAAGACTTCGGTTGGGCTCGGGTTGGACACCATGTCGACAACTTTCCCTCATTTAGACAAATAGGCTATATCTATTGTATTACATATATCATAAATGTTCTTTTTCTTATCTATTTTTGTTACTTCCAATATCTTGAACAATAGAACGTCTGTCGCGTGATTGTACCAAAAATCCTACCGACGGCGTCACGTTTGAGGAGGATACTCATATACACTTTATAAATGACCAATGTTAAATACTTCATAACTATTCTGTGTGTATATCTATGTCTGCTTCTAGCGATATACAATAATATAGCAACTTGCGTTAGACATCAGAAATTTGGTAATGAACGACTTCCATGAATTTACACCTACGGTTAATAATTCAAGACTCGGGTTATATAATTGTTTAAAATGTGAAATTATATGAACCCGTTATACATTCATTTTATTCAGTGCGGTTTTGTTTTGATTGTTTTTTTTAATGTCACCTCGGGGTACAAAATCTTGAAATCACAACTTCGTGAAATGAATTAATTTAGAGACAGACTGACTGTTGAATTATCATATTTTTACATTACATTTACACCTTGGTGATTTCTGCATATTTAAGTCGTGAATTTCACGTCGAAATCTCTCTTAAGGGACTAACCTTTTAATTAAGATTTTGGATATTTGAATTTTATTTTAAGTAACAAATGTATTCAGGTGTGAAATTCAGAACGACGCGAAATCGTCGAAAAGTTGTGGGGAAGCAAATATATTATTTCGATTCTTCCATTCACAATTAATATCATGTGATTGAAAACAAAAACAGGATTTTCCGTAACGATCGAGTGTGAAGAGAAAACTCGCGCGTCAAAACATTCGTATAAATTTGTGTATAATTGAGAGAGAGAGAAAGATGATGTCGGAGTCTGATGTATTTAGTAGACTGTTTGAGGGCAAATTCTCATGTAAATACACACTGGATCTGTGGGCCCGACAGCGTTCGGAATTTGTGAATTGTGTGCCTACAGCCAGGCTGCGTATACTTGAGCGCTGCCTCAGATGTTCACCCTAACATCAGACTTCTCGATACAACTTGACATATACAACTAATTACATCGGTCCATTTCTCATCACCCCCTCACACAATATCGCTATAATGTGGGATTAACAACTTAACCGTGTTTTGAAGGATACCTAACGTATTTAACGGCACACAGAGATGCTAGATAAATTCGGTACATTTATAACATTTCCCCGTAGAGTCTGTCTGATCGTTTAAGACAGAAAGGCAACAAGTAATGGGCGTCGGTATCAAAGCCCTACGCTGGTTAAAAACTCACTCCAAAAGAATCTCTTGATATAGGTAATGATTTCATATCCGCGCTTAGACGATTTTTGACGCTGTAAGCAAATGGACCAAGCTAGTATCCGCACCAGACGTACACAGTGTATACTGTTTCGGAATATCTCGCCCCTTCCTCGATTGACTTCTGTTCTATACGCGACTGTCTCTTGTGCAGATCCCAAAGGGCTCTTTTTTCTAAGTTAACTATGTAGTATATGTTTTCTTACGACGCCTTCTCCCGGGTGGCGACAGAGCTTGTATCGGTCAATTTAAAAGACGTGCAAATAAACAGAGACATGTGGTTTTCGTTCGGCAGGAATTAGAGATATTGTTGTCATGTGTGATATACCTACAAACCACTTCTAACAGATAAACAGTACTACATTCAGCTAAAATAACATCATCGCCATTAACACTTCTATTCTACAACCGTTAGAACACTGTTTCTACTGTATTACAGGCGTATAACTGTCCGCCTGATAATATGTATAAACGGAGTGTTACAATCCTATAGAAATGAATAAACACATGAAGACGATATATTTGAATTTCTTGGGATTTCAGCTGTCTTGTGTATATATAGTTTCAGGGATCTTGGAAAAGGGTCTGGCGTGTTTCAGAATAAATAATAAAATCACATATGATACGAATTTTTATATTTGAAGCCGAATCCTTATCGAAATGACCAACCTTTTTTAGCAATTTTGAAACGAAATGAAACTTGTAAATACAATCTAACAATCTAATATAAATTTTAAAAAACGCTTCTGCGAATATATCAATTTAAAAAAGGTAGTTGTTAGCCTAAGGTTCATTTCTTGCAGTTAATTTCGATGAAAAAAATCTTTGTAGTTTTCAATATATAGTTTATTTGATGAATAAAAAATCTGAAAATTTCCCACACATTGGAGACTATCAAAGTATTGTACTCCTTTTGTGTATAGGAATACAATATTTGCATAGTAATAATACAAGTTATTGGATACACAACAATATAAACCAGATAAAATGACATCCATCTGTTACCTAATATTATAGGGAATTGTATAAATTCAAAGTGTAACATTTGTTATTTGGTGATATTAGAATGTAGACTAAGGTGGAGCGGGAAGGCGCCACTTGTAATTAGCGGTTTAATAGGATAGACTTAACATTAGGTGAAGTAATGAATTTGTTGATTAGATATGAGTGGGCCACAGACGGAATCAATGAATTACTGCCGCTAAAACATATTTAAACAAGTTTTAACCGAAACAGAGTAACAATACCTGCCTTAATATAATTCGCTCTTTTCAAAGGAATTCATATTTAAACAAACAACACCTTCACCAGGTGTGTCAACCTAGGAAGTGTCTATATTTCGGTTATTTATTCTAAATTTAGGTCTTCCCTATAAACATTTATTAATAACACTGTACAACTTATCGGTCTGACCCAGACATGTTACACGTTTCAATTGGGTGTCTAGCTCGGGTAGGGTAGTCCAGCTGCTGTCTATAATAATATGTTTCAGTGAATTACTTCGTAGCATCAAAGACCTTGAAACAGCTTATAACACATACACAATTAATGCTCCAATTCCTGTATTTTCAAATGAAATTTTGGCCCCGTAAACTGAAATAATAAGAATTTCCATCGAAATCTGTAAAAGCTTAACGGTAGTGGACCTGTGTTGAATGAGATGGGTAAGGAAGGCACTGTGAGGTTAGAGATATCTAAGTTATTGTCGTAGTCCCAGGGTAAGCAGTTTACGACGGGTAAACTGTGACATGGCTAAAGGAATATCAACTCAGGCCAGTGTGCCAGTAGCATTAGAGGCAATAGGAGATTTCTCCTTGTATGTCGTGTAAAGGTTGTAGGTGACAACAGGAATTACCAAGGCTACAACTTTCCCCACATTTTTGTCAGTATAGGTTTTCCAGAGAGACCAAAGAAAATACGAACGGAATATCTCGGGCCAAAAGCCAGACGTGGTTATCTCTTATGGCAGATGACAAGGAGAATGTCTTGTCTCTACCAGTGTCTCAAATCTGACTAGGAATCAAGCCCAGATTACGCAACCTTTGAAGTAAAGTCTTGCACATATTTCTTGAATAAATAGTCTCCCAGAAAACGGCTAGTCCTTCCTTATATCTACATATTTCGAAGATATCCATGGGAATTTCAGCTTGATACATATTTTCATTTGGCATCCTCCCAGTTTGCAAAAAAAAATGAACAAGGATTTTCCTTTCTTATTATAACGTAACATTTTCTCTTCTCCTTTTAGACGACTGTTTCCTGCCTTCAAATTGAAGATTTCTGGATTGGATAAAAAGGCCAAATACATTCTGCTCATGGACGTGATTCCATTGGATAGCTACAGATACAAATACCATAATGGCCGCTGGCAGGTGGCGGGAAAAGCGGATCCGGAAATGCCGAGAAGAGTCTTCATACATCCGGACTCGCCATGTACTGGAGAACAATGGATGGAGAAAATGGTATCCTTCCATAAACTCAAACTTACAAACAACATATCTGACAAGAATGGCTATGTAAGTAACGGATATGTAAGTGTTGAATTTTCTTATCCATTCTTTAGTTAGTTATACACTTCCAATTAGTGTTGTTAAAACTCAAAATCCCCCCAAAAATAAAAGTGATACACTTCCAATTAGTGTTGTTAAAACTCAAAATCCCCCCAAAAATAAAAGTGTTGAACTGAAAAACAGAAGTTTTTTTTAGAAATAAAAGCTTTATCAGGAAGATTAGAGGCCATCGATGAGCAGATTGTTATGTCTGTGATAATATGAAAAGCTGTACAGAGATGATACATCCCAGGTGAATGCCATTGTTAATTGATGCCTACACCAATTATAGCGGAACAAAGGGATCGTGCATATCTGTGAAAGCTACTCCTCGCCTGGCTGCTGCCTTTCAGTCCGGATAGAAAATCGCTTAATAAAGTGTATACACTATTGATTACTTCGTCTGTTAGTTGATAAACAAGAAAGGCTCTTGGAGTGAGTCGTTACTGATAGCACTAGGGTCGACACGTTTCAGAGCTGTGCACATCTGAAAGGCGTTGCAGATTCATCTATTGTGTCAGAAAGCTCAATTCTGGTAGAGCAATACTTAGTCAGCCGGGTGGACCAATGACAGCTTTTCAGGCTTGAAGTTTAATGCAGTATACAGATTAGACGTGCCCATCCGCCTGTGTATCAGACGAGGAAATCAAAAATGGTTGGACAGATTAGTAAACTTGTCATGTTCACGATTTTTGGCAAATCAGTAAAATTACGTTTTCTTGTCCCTGTCAAGCATCCTACTCCGAACAAGTGTCAGTCGTTGAGCCCAAAGTAGTTGATAACGAAGCCATAGCTTTTAACCGGATTGAATAAGGGAATTAAACAAATCATCAATTCCTCAGGGGAAGAATTGTCTGCCGTTTTCCAATGTCATTTTATCAGGCAAGAGATTAGGCTGAAAGTTATTGAGTAACAACTGCTGTTAAATCCAAGCCAAATAGTTGAATTTATTTATTTGTATGACGAATTATTTACCAATATTTTTGATTGTCCCATTTCTCTTGCAGTTCATCCTGAATTCCATGCACAAATACCAGCCTCGTTTCCATTTAGTAAGGGCCAATGACATCCTTCGCCTGCCCTACAGTACTTTCCGGACCTATGTCTTCAAGGAAACGGAATTTATTGCCGTAACTGCCTATCAAAACGAAAAGGTGAGATCAAGGTCTAAACTGAAGTTTACAGGTGTTTCTCTGAAGTATACTGATCTAATATATTTTTTAAGTGTAAATAAATATTATATGCGTGTTCGCCCAGCCGCATGGCAATGGTGTAATTATAACAATGGATAGCAAGGTTTATGAAGGTGTCATGGAGTGCATGATCTCATACGCTTGGTTGCCGCGATGTAGCCTTGTGTCAGTAAAGCGAGTATTTATAGCCCAGTGTTATGTCAATGCGTTCCTGATCAGTTCATATATATTCTGATATATTCACAACGACCATCGCTTTAACGGATTAGTATATTAACTTACATGAAATAGCCAGCGCAGTGACATGATCTGACTTTATTGAATGGTTATGTACAAGAGTAAATAGTAAGTATCCTAAGCCATAGTAATTACGGAGTACTTTCTCTAACCGGAGAAGACCGGCCTCATGTCGTCTTGTCACTATTGAAGTGGACCCATTTTTCACCGTGCGGCAATAGAGCGTGAAATAGCGGCGGTTATCAGCTAGTCATCTCGGCGATTTGGTCGATGACCTAGGGCATATTTCTGTCCTTTCCCTCTCTAATGCTAAATATCTCTCCTTGTTATCATCTTGACAGATTACACAGCTGAAAATCAACCATAACCCCTTCGCCAAAGGCTTCCGGGACAATGGCAATGGAAAGAGGGAGAAAAAGTAAGTTTATTTCATTGTACTTAACAAGATTACTTTATAATTTCAGTCATCTTCAGGGATAAATTTGAATTTTTCTGTCTTGGATTAATTCTAGATTGCTGTATATTGGACGCATGACTGCAGTATCATAACATTTGATTTAGCAATCTCTAATTTGATAAAATGACTTTAATAACATACAACGGTTTTCGTTCATACTGATTCATCCTCACTCGTGATGTTAGTTGCTGATCGTACTTATCCTAATATTGAAGGCGAACTTTCTAATCCCAAATAAACGTAACTTTGCTAAAAGCATGGATATTGTTTGTTTATAGATCTGATGTTTTAACCCCTTCCAGACGGTTATCGGACGGCACAGTGATTAACCAAGATGAAGATGACACAGCGGGCCGTCACAGTGATGATGAAGATATGGAAGAAATAGATATGGACGATGTTGACGATAAGCCTCTTGTAGAGATAATCCCACAATGTAAGTGTACATTAGGACACGATCTCAGATTTGTTGATACATGTAGAATTAAATAATTTTAAAATTAAACAATTTAAAATTAAATAATTTAAAATTATTAAGAACCTCACTAATGCGACTGGGTAACTGCTTACCATCAAATGAATATGAATGATATGAATGTTAATGGTATACATATAACGGTGATATCGAAACTATCAATCGACAAATATTATTTTCGATTTTAAATGAAATTAATTTGATTGTTACATTTATCTGCAGCTGCAGAAGATTCGCCATCCCCATCCAGATCAGAAGTAAACAAATCTCCGGCCAAGGATGTCATCAATGCAAGACCGACGTCGGAAGATGAAGCAGAAAGTGACCGTCATTTTGTGAAACGACCTCTTGGACGATCACCTATCCCAGATACCAGGTCTTCGCCTGTTACACCAGAGCGCCAGGCGTCCCCTGAGAGACCCAGGACCATCGTGTTGCCGCCAACAATCGTGAAACCCTCGCTAGAACTTCGAAGCCCAGAAAGGACGCCCGAAAGAACACCAGAAAGGACACCAGAGAGACATTTGGAAGACAAACGACCAAGAGAGAGAACACCAGAGCTGAAAACGGACAGATCCCCACTATCATCAAAGTTTGTCAGTCCACCAAACGTAACAGTGATACAACCTACGGCCACACATGCATCGCCCGTGGGTCTGTCCTGTTACTGTCCCAGTAACAACACAGGGGCCATGTTCAGTTCTGGCATGTGTGGCCTACCTGCCTCCTGTCTGCCCCACCCATTACCAGGTCTTCCCGCTCCCACAAGTGTACCAGGACTGTCGCCGCCCACGAGTCAGGGACCCATGAACTCACACGCAATGTTAGCATACCTCCAATTTTCTGCTGGTCAACATCTTTTACATCCGAGTTATCCAGTACCCAGCGGGTGCACCAAACAGTGTAGCTCAACAAACTGTAATTGTCACTATGGACCCGTGTTTCCACCTCGCAATGGAAGTAGTTCCAGATTTTCTCCCTATGTTGTCTCCAGTTCGTCTCGTCTCTCCCCCAAAGCCAAAGACTCTCTGCTCCCTTCCAGACACTCTCCACATACCCCAGACGCGTACAGGCTACCCAAAGATCCCCTTTGCAAGTGCTGTGACAATTAAGACACTTATCTATGGATTGTTTAATGTGAATTGTAATTTTATCATCACCATTCGTCGTTCGTCACCAACACATACACGTGTGTATACCGATGCCGACAGTGTCATCGTTAAAGTGTTGGAGTGTTCGCAGACATTACAATTTATCATTCCGCGTCGTTGAGCATAATATTTCAAATTATTATGAATTCTAGTCAAATGTGGTATACGAGAAACAGTGCGCGTCCTGGAGGTGTGGTTTCAGTTCACCGTCTGTGTGGTCACCTGTGAGAGAGTGGGGCCTATCAAGAAGAGGGCAGTTCACCTGATTGTATCGTCTTGGTTCACCATTGCTGCTTTGCTGTGCTACGCGGTAAGTAACTGGCTTTAAGTTTCATGAAAACGGAGATAATTATAAAATTTGGAAATTGAAGAAAACAAATATTGAATCAGTAAAAAAAAAAGAGTAAATCAGCAAAAAAATAATTCAAAGTTTTTGTGCTGAAAAGCTAAGAAAGTATAGTCGGTTAGAGCCATCATAGATATCATTTTATATTTCTCCTATTAATGCAATAAAATTGATTGAAAATATCATAAATCAGCAGGCTGATTTTTTTTGTCATAAAGTAATACTATTTCTTTTTGTGACTGTTTCTTCAGTATACTCTCGGACTAAATATGCGCTCTTTAATCTTCACAGGTATGGAAATACAAGACTGAGGATTTTTGACGTTTGGATGACCCTCCTAAACGACACACAAGACCCACATGACGGCAGAACTCTAGTTTCTTCATTTTTAGTCCAAAGCTCGCACACCTATAGATTCGCAGTATTTGAGTAGTATATCCAGGCCCAGATTTCTTACATTGAAAATTACTGGCCTCGCCAAGATGTGTCTCGTGTAGACAATGAACACTATGTGGAATCACCTAGATACTGAAGACGAAGTCATGAAGGAGAGTAGAAAAGTGCCATGTTGTAGGTCACGACCTATGTGTTATGTTCATCACGACCTATGTGTTATGTTCATCACGACCTATGTGTTATGTTCAGTGATTCATATCAAACAATTGTTGGGAAGTTTACTGAGAAGTATTTTTTAAATTAATGAAATTATGTTTAAGTATCTTGTATAGCAAGATTGATTAAATCTTCGCGACTATCATTGAAAGAGACAATGTCTATGGCAAATTTGGCTTTACGTGCTAATCTCTCCACATCTAGTGCTGCAGAGTTTATTATTGTGATATCAAGGAAAATTTATCATTGTAAGATATTATATCAGATTAAAGACTGTATTATAAGTTAATGTGGGCATTGCTAATGTTCAAAATGTGCAATAAAATACTCAACAGTCATCAGATATCCTGTTTGTTACCCAATAGTCCTGTCATCAGATAACTGGTTTGGTACCCAATACTCACTGTCATCGGGTAACCTGTTTGATACACAGTACTCACTTTCATCAGATAACCTGTTTGGTACCCAATACTCGCTGTCATCGGATAACCTGTTTGATACCCAATATTCAGTCCCGCGAATATCCTGTTTGGTACCCAATACTCACTGTCATCAGATAACTTGTTTGGTACCCAATATTCGCTGTCATCGGATAACACTGTTTGATACACAATATTCAGTCTCGTGAATATCCTGTTTGATACCCAGTACTCGCTCTCATCGGATAACCTGTTTGATACCCGATATTCTGTTCCGTGAATATCCTGTTTGATACCCAATACTCACTATCATCGGATAACCTGTTTGGTACCCAATACTCACTCTTATCGAATAACTCGTTTGGTACCCAATACTGTAATCATCAGATAACCTGTTTGATATCCAATACTCACTCTCGTCGGATAACCTGTGGGTACCCAATACTCGCTCTCATCGGATATCCTGTTTGGTACCCAATACTCACTCTTATCGGATAACCTGTTTGGTACCCAATACTCACTGTCATCGGATAACCGGTGTGGTACTCAATACTCACTGTCATCAGACAACCTGTTTGGTACCCAATACTTTCAGCGGATAACCCGTTTGGTAGGCCTACTCAATACTCACTTTCATCGGATGACCTGTTTGGTACCCAGTACTCATTTTCATCGCACAACCTGTTTGTTAGCCATATTTCATGCCCTCGCTGTCTCAGAATGTTACATCACTAGAACGGTCGACCTTGACTCCTTTGAATGTGATATTTTAAGCAGGCCCTTTGAAAATTTAAATGGCCACAAGTGATATACGTCTGATTCTGAAATCTTTGTCTTCAACAGATTTCCTAAAGTTGGCCAAATTTGCATCACCGGTGTCCTCTTGCTGTATTAAACAAAAAGCTTGTAAATATTTTCCTGATCTTGTCATCGAGGAGGAGATAATTATTCAATATCTCTAAATTGAGATGTCAAATATAGCGCGATCGGCGATAACAAGTTCCAATTTCTTGGCCAAGTTTGGCCACCATCCTACCTCATAAAGGCTGTTCAGTACCTGTATCTACATTCATTGTAGAATCATAGCAACATATCGAACACTTCAAAATAGTTCTCCACAACAGAATGATTATATAACATGAAATATAGATATATTTTCACATGATCCAAGTTACATACATTTACATACATTTGTTGTGGAGTTATTGCTGCAACAACGAAAACTGGAGCCTTGACAACATATCAGAATCATCATACTCATAGGATAGCAAGCGTCAGATGCGACATTCTAAAAGAATTTCCGCGTCAATAATCGAAATACCTATTTCCTGCGACACATATTCCAAGTGTGCATGAAATAAAAATAATAAATACACAAGATTGTTTCCTGCAAGAGAACAAGCGGAGTCCTTAGGGGCGGGTTCTATAGCTGTACCTACACCTTCTGTAGAGATATACATAAACTAACGAAATCTAGGTCTCCATTGTTCACCATCGTTTAATACAGAATAATGATATAACATGCATAGTGATTAGATGAAAGTTCCATGCATTTAACTTATTTCTTATGAAGATATATACAACTGAATCCTTCATAATAATTCACCATAAAGCGTAATGTTATATCACCAAAAGTAATAGAGTGCAAGTTCCATACATCTACCAATATTTATTTCAGAGATATAGCCGAAATTACGAAATCTGACCCTTCATAATAATCCACTATGAAGCATACATGTAATGTTACAAACTGCTACAATATGTATGATGCCATTTCCATACCTTTAGATATAATCGTTGCAGGGATATATCAAAAATAATGAAAACTGAACCATTGATGATACACTAATATTATTTCCGTGGCAATGGGAGCAGAGTATCACCACGAAACCACTATATTCTGCGCTGCAATGTCCAATAACATACATGCAGTCCCTCTCACCATCGAAATCCATCCCTTGAAATCCGGCCATTTTGATTGATCGATGGCGGTCATTTTGTTATTGTGAATTAACTCGATATACACCTATGGGACACCCTGCGTCGATCCTGTGTACCAAGTTTCGTATCGATTAGTTCAGCCGGTTTTTTGTTTGGAGAAGGGGAGGGTTAATCCAAGATGGCCGCCAGATGATTCGCTAAGTAGGAAAATGGTACTTGGTATTTAAAGCTGCATGTGGTAAGGTACTTCCCCGTCTTAATCCATTACTTGAAAATCTGACCATTTTGATTGATGAATGGCGGCCATATTTGGTTACTGATCAAATTCCTACAGACACCCTGAAATGGCTCAACGTAATCATTTTGTCCTTCCGTTGATCGTCCGTATGTCCAAACTATACGTATGGCCGTATGGTTACTATTTGATGGACCCATTCGAAACTTACATGGAAGATGCTTAGTACTTTGCTGATGTGCAGTTTTTGGTTTATACGCGTTTCAATGATTTTTCTCAGAGTTATTTCCCTTATCCCGTCAGTCATTATAATTTATTATCCGGACCATATTTCTCTCATTATTTCATGGACAACTTCAAACCTTACACGGAAGATGCCGAACACATGTAGATGTGCACTCTCATATTTTTAACGGTTTCGATGATTTTGTTAGAGTTATGGACCATTATCCTGTCCCAGTCGTTTCTTATCCGAACCATATTTCGCTTAATTTACCTTGCTGATGTGCACTGTCAGGGGTTTTACGCGTTTCGATGAGTTTCCACAGAGTTATGGCCCCTTATTCCGTCGATCGATAATGTCTTGTTCGGACCAGATCACGGTCACTATTTGATAGACAACTTCGAAAGTTTCATGGAAAATGCTCAGTACTCTACAGATGTACTCATGTCAGTCAAAATTGCATTGAATATCACTTGAATGACCAGGCTTTCATTACCAGTACCATCACACATGACTAATACTTTCTTTTGCCCCCCCCCCCCACTATGTTGTAATTAATAATGACTTACAATATGTGCCTTCTTGTCGTACATAGTCCAAAGTTATGTACGCAATGCAGCGCAATGTGTGTGTGTCACAGTGCAATGTTTGTGTGTTACACACTAGTTGGTGGTGTATTATGACCGATTGCTTCTTGAACTCGATTATCACTACACAGAAAATTGATATCGATATCGAAACAGATCCGACAGTCAGTAGACAACCGTCGATCATAAGAAATTTCCGCGTCCATAATATTTCCTGGTGACAGTATGTAGCCAGCCTGCTCACTGGGCTGCTGGCGTATGCTGTTATCCCACTTATCGCTGTGGGCAGTTTGGTATACAGTATGCCTATGTTGAACTAGACATTCAGCGGGCTACCCGAAACGGGTATATATCCAGAAATACGTTTAATTCTGGCATGGCATTTCGAAGATAACTTTTAACCGAATCACTCAACCTATTCTGGCAATAGGTTCCTTAACGGTGAGAATAAAATAATAGTATCTTTGATGATTGAGTATGAAATGGTTGACTTAATGGTGAGGATGAACTAGTTTCGTTAAGGTGAAGATGAAATAGTTTATTTACTGGCGAAGATGACATAGTTTCCACAATTGTGAGGATGAAATAGTTTCAATGATGACGGAGACTGAAATAATATTTTTAATTGCGCGGATGAAATAGTATCTTTAATTGTGAGGATAGAAGAATTTCTTTAATGGTGAGGATGATATGACTGACTTAATGGCGAGGATGAAATAGTTCCGTTAATAGTAAGGATGAAATAGTTTCGTCAATAGTAAGGATGAAATAGTTTATTTGCTGGCGAAGATGACAGTTTCCAAAATTGTGAGGATGAAATAGTTTCTTTGATGATTGAGAATGAAATAAAAAATTTTAATGGTGAAGATGAAATTTTTTCTTTAATTGTGAGGATAAAATACTTTCTCTAATGGTGAGAATTAAATTGTTTCTTTAATTGTGAGAATAAAATAGTTTCCTTCATGAAGAGAATAAAATAGTTTCTTTAATGGTTAACAGTGAGTATGAGCTCGTTTCTGTAATAGTGAGGATGAAATAGTTCCTCAATGGTGAGGATGAAATATTTTATTTAATGGTTAGGATGAAATACGTTTCCATAATTGTGATGAAGAAATAGTTTCCTTAATGGTGATGATGAAATAGTTTGCTTGATGGTGAGAATGAAATATTTCTTTAATGGTTAGAATGAAATAAATTCAGAAGTTGTGATGATGAAATAAGTTTCCCTAATTGTGATAAACCCGAATTTTAAATCTAATAGATCCTAATAACCCGAAATGTCCTTCTAATAGATCATAATAAACTGGAATTTTAAATCTAATAGATCCTAATATAATGAAATTTTCAATCTCTTAGTATGTAAAAAAAATGCAGTCTAGTATATCCTAATAAACTGAAATTTGTCAATCTAATATATTCTAATAAACTGGAATTTAACTGGAATTTTCAATTAATAGATCTAATAACTGGAATTTTCAATCTAATACATTCTAATAAACTGGAATTTTTGATCTGAAAGACCACAATAAAATAGAATTTCAATCTAATAGATTCTTATAAACCGGAATTTCACCCTAATATATCATAATAAACTGGAATTTTCGAACTAATAAATTCAAGTGAACTGGAATTTTCGATCTAACAGATCCTAATAAACTGGAATTGTCAATCTAGTAGATCCCAATAAATTTTTAATCTAATAGATTGTAGCAAAAATGGAATTTTCAATCTAGTAGATCATAATAAACTGGAGTTGTCAATCTAATAGTAGTTCTAATAAACCGAAATTTCCAATATTATAGATCTTAATAAACTGGAATTTTTAATCTAATAGATCTAACAAACTGGAATTTTCAATCTAATAGATCCTATTCAACTGGATTTTTTAATCTGATAGATCTAATAAACTGAAATATTGAATCTGTAAGAGCATAATAAACTGGAATGTTCAATATAATAGATCCTCATAAACCCGAAATTTTAATCTAATAGATCATAACAAACCCGAATTGTCAAGCTAATAGATCATAATAAACTGGAATTTTCAGTCTAATATATCCTAATAAAATGGAATTTTTAATCTAATATTATTTTTAAAAAACTGGAAGTTTAATTTAATAGATCTAATAAACTGGAATTTTCAATCTAATAGAGCATAATAAACAAGAATTTTCGATCTAATATATCTTTAATACACTGAAATTGTCAATCTAATATATCCTATTAAACTGGAATTCAACTGAAATTTTCAATCTAATACATCTAATAAACTGGAATTTTCAATCTAATAGATCCTAACAAACTGGAATTTTCAATCTAAAAGATCACAATAAAATGGAATTTCAATCTAATAGATCCTAATAAACTGGAATTTTGAAGCTAATATATCATAATAAACTAGAATTTTCAATCTAAAACTGGAATTTTCAATCTAATAGATCAGAATAAACTGTAATTTGCAATCTAATAGATCCTAATAAACTGGAATTTTCAATCTAATAGATCGATTTTCATTCGAAAAAAGATTAGTCACTAATCCCAGTCTGAGAAGATGGAATTAGAGACAAAATTGGAATTTTTGTTTCATTTCATTTAGGGAGTACTACATTATATTTTACATTGCATGTATCTAGTAGCAATAATGTAAGGCATAATTTAAAAATAAATGGTGGGCTTTCCCCTAACGATTTGAATGAAATCTAGTTAGGTAGGTAGAGATTTTTTATTTCATCATATTTTTTCTTCTCGACACTTCATAGCTAAAATAAAGGCTAAATTATACAGATTGACTCTAATACTTTTGAGCAACTGTAGCATGCAGTGAATGAATGTATCTAAACAACTTCAAAACTAAACATCAGTGTCAAAACGAAACGCATTTTCCATCTGGAATTATGGCCAAACCCGCTGAAGATGTTTTATAAAATAAATTATAAAACAAATTTCCCGAAGCAGGAAATCATTAAAAGTTATTTTTGTGAGCGGATATTGTAGGGAAGGGGGGGGGGGGGGCGATGTGTCAGGTACGAATGCCTCAAGATTATGTCAAACCGATTCAGGTCGATAGGTCAAGGTCAGGATTAATCATTGAAAATCGCATTATTGTGGGTGAATACAATTAGGGAGAAACCAATTGTTGGATACCAAGATTGAGGTAAAAATCACTGGCCATCAACAACAACTCATTGAAACATGAAAACATGCTTATTTCTAAATAGCGTAGCCCATATAGTGTCAATTAGGCTCTCCTTTCTCTTTCAGTACGGATCGACATTGGATGTTGAAACATTGTAGTGGGAGCTAACGACAGAAGAGCCAATCAGAACGTACACATCGATTGCGAGTGAAGTCACATAGAGTGACATCATCCTCTATTAGCGGTGTCCTTCCTCCTAATATGGTGCCCACTAATTAGGTCAGCCAATCAATAACGCTCTTATGCGACCCATTTCGAATTTCAAATGTTTTCGAGGTCAGTGACGTCTCGTGTCTATTTATAAGTTATTTGAACATTGAAGGAGTCCAGATATATCAAGGGAAGTTCGAAGTGGGAACGTAGAAATTGACTGGATAAAATGAAGATGCTTTATCTCAGATCAGATGATACTTCCCCGTGTGGCGAAATTGTTTCTCTGCAGAGCTGTACTTTCTTGCTGTTTTGTTCTTGCTTTTTACCTATAAATTGTCTATATCTTTTTCGTTGCCTTACGGGATTTTTATGAACAACGCTGTTCAATGATACGGACATGGTTCAGTGGTCCTGACAAGGATCCGGCATGGACCGTATATCTCACCCTCTGCATTTTATTATAGACATAGTAATTTTGTGGGAAAGGTGACAAGTTAAGGGGGAGGGTAACCTTTTTTATTGAAGTCGAGAAATACATGCAGTGTCCAACAATAGTCCTGCGGTATCATAAAGCAAAATAAACACGTGGCCAACAACTTGAGCTAGTCTGGAATACCTTGATGACAGCAGTTAACGAGAGACAATAAAGTTGACTGGCGAGAGGATAAAAACTTGGGCCCTCAGGTATGCTTAGTGAGCTCTTATCAGTCTGAGATCGCCAAAGGTGACATGAGAGGCGTCAAATCGCCTCGGATTTATCAAAAATTAACACATCAGTGTCGCCAATCTACTACTTTTCAATTTCCAACCGTATGAATAGCGGCTGTTTGTCAGCAGGTTGATACAGGTAGACGAGGTTAGAGAGACCATTCATGGATTAGAGTAATTAGCGCTAGCTCGTCTGTTCATTTCGCCTCCGGTTAATGTGCTAAATCAGACTTAAATTGAAACGCGTTCGTTTGAAAGTGGAGAAAAAAGCTGACTATATTCTCACAAACAATCCTGTTGACGAGGGCAGCTATGGCGTCGGCGAGACGGTTCATCAGAGCTATTTCGTCGTCTGCACTCGGTAACACGAATCACGTGTCAGTGGAATCGAACCACTATTCCCTATCACTATCTATTGTTTCCTACTGAATTAATCAACTATTTGTGTATATAGGCCTATATGTATGTGTATATATACATACATATTGATGAAAATAAGCCAATCGACCAGTCTTCTTGTTGACCATGGTTGGTTGTATCGACTTGTCAGATTGTTCCTTTGAGTTTTTATTTTTTGGCCATCGGCAGAAAACCACCAAGAACGTGATGAGAGGAGTGAAATCCCACGTGGACTATTGAGTGAAACAGCGGTCGTGATCTGTAATACTATATACCTGATAATGTGTATACCATGATACTGTTCACACACCTGATATGAGCGTCACATCAGCCATTACGTCGAAAGCCAGCCGCACTAATCGAATGAAATTTAAAAGATATGCAATCTAGGCAAACCAAAATGGTATGTTCAGAACGGAACATAAATACGTATGCCTGATTTCCACGAATCCAGGACATTTCCCCCTGTGGACATTTCCCCCTGCAGATATTTTCCCCTGCAAACATTTTCCCCTGGACATTTCCTGCTTCAGACATTTTCCCCTTCACATATTTCCCCCTACGGATATTTCCGCCTTCCTATATTGAATGTGTAAATGGGAGTTATGAAATTTTAAATATTGACAAAGACAATTTGGAACTTTCTTTTTTATTTCATTAAGCTTAATTTGACATGATTTTCCCTCTCTATATATTTTAAAGATACTATTAACGAGATTTGCATGATTTATATTTATGATTTAATAAAACATTGTAACAAAGTTATAATTTAAAAACAATGATTTTGATTATTATCTTTGGATTATTTTATGACCTTCCAATAAATTTGATATGATTTCAAAAAATACCCCATGGTTTCAATGAAGAGAAAATAGACGTTGTTGGATAATATTTTGTGGCAAATATGATAATATTAACGTCGCTTTTCAAATTTAATCACCAATTTTAACATCCTGGTATGTTATGTATCAAATACCTTTACCACTATATGGTAGTTATTAAATTATACTATCTGCATTATTGTTTAATCATGCCGAATTATAGAGAACAAAAAATTATACTTTGTATAAATGTACTTTATGACCAGTATATCTCAACTCTGTTATACATTCGTATGAAGTCATAGTAGAGGAAATGTCCGAAGAGGGAAATGTCCGTTGAGCGAAATGTCTGAGGGGGGATGTTTGCAGAGTGAAATGTCTTCAGGGGAAATGTCCGTGCACCGATTTCCACAGGAGAAGGGTGGGTGATAAGAAGGTTTCAACGCTGTCAGCAAGGCAAGATGATGAAATTCTTTTTAGTCTTCCGGATTATGCGATCTCAGTCGGTCGGCGTTGTGAATCACCTGCGGAGATTACAAAACTTTAATTTGATTCAGCGTTTTCAGTGAAATAAATGAATTGTGGTTAAAAATTAGCAGACCTCCAAATTTGCGATGCAGCATAATTTCGTTGAACCATCTATTGTGTTAACTTCTGATGCCATTATGTAATTGTGTTTCCATTTGTTATTTCTCTAAGCCATATTGTCTTAATTTTGACATTAATAACGATAAATATTGTTTTTAATTTAGCCATCGGTGCTATACCGGTTCTCACAGCTGCCGGGTGCGACGATGACTCCTGCAGTAGTGATGCTTGCGTCAGGTTGCTGTAACAGCCGGGTCTTTGAGGTATCAGCTGATGACACAGCTCGAAGCGGCCTCGTGCCATACGTCACGATATCACATGGTTACTTCTCTCAGATTCCTGTTTCTGTATACGCAGGCGATAGCGGATGACAGCTATATGTGTTATATCTAAAATAAAACTTAAGAATTCTGTATGAACACACTTTACAAATGGCGAGCACCAAACTTGAAGTGAAGATTGCAACAATTTATTTGATGGTTTAAAAAATCGAGCTTTTTAAAGCAGAGAAACAGACACAGAGAGGGAGAGAGAGAATTAAGGCTTAACGTCGCGTTCAGCAATAAGCATCGACACATATACGACATATATATATGACAAAACACTTTGATGGGCACAAAGTATGAAAGTTTCCCAAAAGAGAGAAGCGTCCAATAACGGTCAATGACAAGCCGATATTCCTATAATGTCCAATTTTTATCACTTATTAGTATTAATTACAGGCATCAGAACTGACATCCAGTAAGAAGCCGTGATCCATCACGAAATCCCGCATCCACACATAATTCATCGGGCAGAATTAGCACCAAAATTCAAGTAGGTATATATAAAATACAAGTATCTGTACAGAAACTATTTTCTTACAAGAGAGAAGTGATTCAAGTTTTCAATGATTTTCGTATCGTTTTCCGGTGTACATACGGTACTTATATACGGTACTTTAAAATTTATTTAACTAACAGTTTTCTCTCAAATAACTTAAAATCAAATCTTCTCAATGCCAACATGAATAGGTTGCCAAACAAAACAAAATAGTAAAGTGCTGCTCTAATCTTCGTTCATATAATTTTAGAATGTTCAGGATAGAGGGATGAGTTGAAGATCTTTTCTTAATTGCTTGAAGGCAGGACAGTGAATCTGAGAATATGACATACCTTTTTTCTTTTGCTGGCACTTAATACCTTCTAAGGCCGTCAACAGAGCTTTGGCTTCAGCAGTCAATATAGAACTCTGGTGGTCTTGTTCCTTCTTGACGAAAGCATTGTTAACGTAAGAATCTAACCACATGATTAATGGAACTTCCTTTTTACGGAAATCAGCTTGAATATGAGTAAGTTTATTTTTGGTTTCTATAGGTACCAAACAAGGCGATCATTTATCATACTTTCCATTGTTTAACAAACACAGCTCTCAATGGAATCGGACGATACTTACCTGGTTCTGTATGACTGGGATGACTCGGTCGAGGTTTTGTAACCTGTTTAATTTGTCCAGATATTTGAGATCTGTGCACGTGTGTTGTTTTAACTATGAACTCGGATCAATGTTTTCTCCGTGAAATGAAAATGAGAACCAAACGGAGCATCAACAGACTTCTATTCTAGTATTTTACGCTGGAAAAAAACACTATCGTCGAAGATATATGCAATGTGTTGGGTTGGCAACAATTGTTTTGTCTTTCCTGAAACCCCATCTTACTTTGTATCAACATAATTTATTGTTATTATCCATTTTTTGTTCATGAACGTGAAAATGCAATTTTATTTTCAGTGAAACGTGATTAGACACCTCCTATACCATCCTTAATTCAGTTTCATAGAGATCTGTTTATGCTGTTCTATTTGTGCCATTGGTTGTTTCCTCATCTTCAAAAATGACTGCCGGAATAAGGGGAGCTAACCCAGTCTATACTTGTTTCCAAGCAACATTGTTCGCCTGTAGGCTTAGAGCCGGTCGCACAAAAGACGGGGTTTTATCAAATTTTGCTTAACTTATTTTGAAGAAATTTGGCATCATTGTTTGTGAAAATCGTATTCAGTAAATATTATACTTCCCTACTGGATTCAGTTATCAGCTCCATTAAGGGTAGGTAGAACAATCAGCATATTGAACACCTATTACTGTCTAGTAACACTTATATCAATGGGGATCTGGTGCATATACAGCAAAGTTTAAATGAATTTTGAAGAAATTTCCCGCCACATTTAAATTTTCAAAATATATGTAGTGGGAAGCAGATACATTGGAGATATTTTCCGGACTTGAATTAATTTAATCAAACGTATAGTGCGAAAAAACAGTGTATATTCGACTTTCCTGCGCATTAAACGGCTGGTCAGCCGAGAATGATACGGGGAAGTCAAGAGAATTTGGATATATATCCTTCACATTGTCGCCTATTATCCAAAACGCGAATATCGTCTATATAGCGTATGGTGAAAGACGGAGGAACAGGTTTGAATGATGATTTTCAATAATTTCTGCATAAAGGGAAAATATAAAGGTCTCTCAAAAGAGGTGCACAGTTAGAACCCAATGGATGTTGTCAACATAAAGCGTTACCAAATTTCACATCGATATGAAAAATTCAAGCAACTATATATAATGAACAAATCAATGATATCTCTTATATGTAGCGCAATTACTGGTTCAGACAGAATAGCATCACCCCAGATCAGAGGTTTCTATACGGACGTAGATATTTACACCGATATGAACATTTACAATGCTTATATATAATTTTCTGATATACAATTGCTAATTTCTTATCGCTGCATAAGTGGGTTGAACGTGCCGATGTAGTCTGGATCAATGACATGGTGGTTGACTTCTGTAATCATTGCCAGTGTAATGATGATCTAGTAATACACAGATAAAAAAAGTTGCCGTAGATACCATTTTTACTTTTGATTGTGTTCACACGCTCAATATTACATTTTATCAAGTTATGAATGCAATGAGATTGTCTGAGCTGATGTGCAAGGTCCTCTGGTTATGCTGCTCCTTAAACTACAGATACCCTGATGGAATGCACAAGCCTGGGGAGATTCTCTATAGAAGCTGTTGAAAACTATTTTGTCTTCGAAGACTCAGTGAGAAGACCACATGTTGAGTTGAAGGTGCATGTTTTGTGTACCCACACTACCAGTACAGTCGCGGCGGGCGACTATGGACCAGGCCTTGTCTTGGCTTCGGCGTCAGGACGTCAATGGCAAGTGTGGAGCTCATCGATCTCTCGACATTACGGGTCTCCTACGTCCCGCCAGTACCTTGGCGTCCCGGACAAATCGCTGTGCAAGCTATAGGAACCTGCAGAAGGATTCAGCATCTGGAAGTCCTCGTAACTTATGAAATTGAACGTGTTAATTCATAACATCCTTGGAGAAGGTCTTCCATTCAGACATTACGACTCCAAATCTCCGTGTAGTAGCTCGACTAAATTCTACATTTTCTGTTTTGGCATCCGAATAAAAGTAGTGCGCCCCCTTTCCTGGCCCTATGCACATTTCCCACCCACGCCGATGAATAAAGTGCTCATAATTATTCTTGTAAGTTTTTGTCTCCGAAACAGATTGCGCAAGACCATTGAATTATATCTGTAGGAGACGAGACGATGTAAGCTTCTGATAACACCCCGGGTTTCCACGCTTTCGGGGAAATTAGGCAAAAAACTCTCTGGCCTCCTTGTCAAAACTTATTTACTTTGATTCCAGCTTCCTACCGTGCTCCATATACAAAACTTGTAAGTCTCTCAACGGTTAATTTCTACATACGAAAAATTGGCAAACCAAATATTTTATGGCAACTTTTCAGAAATAAATGCTTCGAGCAGCAAGAATTTGTTATGGTATACTTTTTAACGCGCTGAGATAATCTTTTAACGAACGTGAATTTTAGAATGTGCGTTGCTTACATCGAAATGTGTAGTTGAACACGTTGTAGTAATTTGAAGGCGTCAAACTAAATGATAATAGCAATTGTGAGATTCTTTCAGCACATCAGTTTGTTCGCTCACACATTATCCGTCACGTATAACTACACTTTTCACAAAGCTGAGATATGTAACACGTTAGGAATCTTAGGAAAACATAGTCTCAATGTCAGCGTGTTCTGTCGAGCGAGTCACATCGCACCGAATCTACATAATTATGGAAATCCATGCTGACTATATCTCGAGGAAAGAAATTGCCAAAGTTATTTGCTCCGACACTCCATTTGGGCTAACAAAGAAAATTCTCATGACGATGAGAGTATGCGTCACATTCCACATTCAATATTCAGTCGTCGTCCAAAAAATAGACGTCATAAGAAACAAAACACACACGATGATTTCGTGCAAGACATGCAGCAAGACATCATGTTGTTCTTTACATAACATCTGTATCACTGATCAATATTTCAGAGAATCCATCTAAATAACTTCAGAGAATAACGAAAGGTGTGACTGAAAGACTGAATTGAAATTAATAGCAAATAGTCTTCGAATCCGATTGCCAATGACAACATGATATGAATCCATCAGTCCTCAGATTATCATATATGTAAAACTGAATACACTTGGGAGTAATGTAAATGAAAGCCAGTTATTTCGGAGATAGAAGCGATCAACAATGTTCAACGATGGCCCATTAAAGAATCTTCGCGTCTAACATCCAAATACCAATTCCATATCACAGCATTAGCACCAAAATCAAGAAAAAACAAACAAAAACAATCATGGTATATCTAAACATAGACTAGTTTCCTGCAGGAGGGAAGCGGTCAACAGTTTTCATCATGATATTCCAAAAATACCAGTTAGTAATGTCCTCCTGGTTTCAGATCCCCATCTATGCAAGCGTCAGATCCGACATTCAGTAGTAAGTCGGCGTCCAAGAATAATCTCCACGTCCACAATCGAAATATCTAAGGCAATATCAGCGCCCAACTAAAGTTCCCTTCAAGACCGAAGTTGTCATCAGTTTTCAATGATGCCGACAAGATATCGCGATGTTCCTATCGTCTATCGTTATGACTGGTCACCATGGAGATGTTGCATTATACGATGTTTATGGAACACGTAGCCCGGATTAAACGTAATCAGACACAAGTTAGGAAACACAGCGCTAAAGATCATACACACTACGATAGTACATCTCCATCAGTGTGTGATATGAAATGTGTCGAATGAAAAGAAACACGATTTGAAATGATCAATTTTGACAATCGTTGCACATAGTTATGGATCTGCCGAAAGAGGTCCACAATTGTATAGTACCCAATGGAATATCTATATGGCGTAGGAATATAATACATGTTACCAAAACGTAGATTAGAAATTTAAGCAACTCTGTAAACAAAGAAACGTCCCATGAATGATTTCCCAAAAATGTCTAGTCTTGTTGAAGAAACTTCGTGCATGGCTTCTGACCATGATGTATCGGTAATCGGTATTCAATGACTAGACTCTGTCGTATACAATCCCAGTACCTCAGTTATGCTTTGTTTGTGCTTGTAACAATACGAATCATTGCAGTTCTACAACTGTTAGATACGATACAACGATGCTGTTTTACCAAGGATTTATTCTAGAAACATTCGGGGATATAAATTATAAATCAGATTTGTTCAAGCCGAAAATAATCCATAGGGGCGCGATATCACAAGTTAACAAAAGTAGGGTAAGCATTTTAAAGGTTCTACCCAATGGTCCCCACACCCCATACCTTTTTCATGCTAAATTGTTGTAAGAGACTATTTTTTGACTTACAAGCGGTTTACTGTTTCTGGGAATGTTTGAAGTTTAAAAGAACGAACTTGAAAGCCTCCATTACCACGCCTGTTTGGAAACGGCGAAGGTTGTGACCAGCTGCCCCATGATCGTTCGTCGTTAGTGGCGAGCACTCGTAGCGAATTATCTCGTCAACAATTTCATTGTAACGCCAACAACGTCACAAAGCTAAAGGCAGTAGAGGACGTTCATTTCTAGAGGTTGACAGGTTTTTTTTAAATTTTAGGATTTTTTCATCAGGTTAAGAGAAGATGATCCATGAAAAGAAATAGGGGGTTGTTAAAAAAATTATGGCAGCCAAATGCATGTATACCACTTAAAAGCCATAACACTGAATACATAGGGAAATTTGAATTTTTTCTTCTTTGATGCTCAATAAATCAAACTTGCCAAAGTCAAAATTTTCCCATTTTGCTATGTAATACTAAACACATATAGTGCTTGTTGAATATGTAATAAAAACAGGGGGACACCATACTTTCTTAGAAAATATTAGCGGTTTAACAGATAAATTGGGCCTTTTCAGTCATATTTCCAGGAGGGGTGGGGGCGGGGAATCGGGGTGGGTGTGGAGAATATGATTGAAGTTCCATTTATATTTGTTCAAAGTGAATAAGAGTGAATTTGGGGGTATTCCAGAGGAATACTTTTCAACCTCTGGAGCACTTTGCAGCCTCCAACCGTTGAATTTAAAATGCCAATTTTTTGGTCGGTTCCATCACACTATTAAACCACCAGTAAAGCGCATAAATGGTTCTGTTGTGTCTTTTGTTGATTTTTATTCCAATTTGAGATGTCTGGCTACTTTTGTTAGGGAATTAAGCTTGTTTTGAAAAATTCGACAAATGACCATGTCGTAGCCCCATAAGAGCAGGGAAATGAACGTCCTCCACTCCCTTAGGGACCGTGCAAAATTTATTGATGGGGTAGGACCGGTGCAAACAGTGGGGGGACCAGGACTTTTTTTCTCGCTATTTTATGTAGGAAATTAGATTTTTTTACGTAACTATCCATATGACCAAGAGGTTTTTTTCAAAAATAAATAAAGAAAAAATACGAAGCTGCGCATCTGAAAACCCCTCGACTCTGGGTCCTGATTCGATAGGCTTCTGGGTCATGGCCATATGGTGTGCCCAGGGATGTCATTCTTGAGATATGTCGGTAATGAGATTTCAAAATGAAGAGTTGAATTGTATTGAAGATATGTATCATTGATGATTTTGCATAAATTAAAGATGGCCACCAAGGCTTCCGGCCAATCAGAAAAGCCGGCTTGGTAATTTATTGAAAGCCTCCTGAGGTATCGATGATGCACAAACTTTCATACTGAACAGTTGAATGGCATCAGAGATATGTACATGTATCATTAATAAAAGATGTCCACCGAGGTTTCCATCAATCAGAAAAAAACGGTTTGCTAATTTATTGAAAGTCTCTTGATGTATCGATGATTCACCAACTTTCATATTGAACAGTTGAATGGTATCAGAGATATGTACATGTATCATTAATGAGTGCATAAATTAAAGATGGCCATCGAGGCTTCCGCCCAATCAGAAAAGCCGGCTTGGTAATTTATTGAAAGTCTCTTGATGTATCGATCGGATGACGCGCCAACTTTCATATGGAACGGTTGAATGGTGTCAGAGACATGTACATGTATCATTAATGGGCTTCTAGATGATGACCATATGTGTCATTCAAGCTTGGCGTTATTTGCATAACAAAAAAACTTTGCTCAGGCGGGTTCCTATTGGAGGGGGAGGTCCATACAAAAGAGGACCCTTGAGATAGCGAATAAAATACTCTAAATATCAACATTAAATATCAGTCTGGTATCTGTGAACTACAGTGTATATGCCTGACAACATGAAACCCCTGAAACAAAGACCCTTTTATCACTGAACAACTAGCATGTTAAATACAATGCACTCTAAATTTCCATACTTATAAAAATGTGCAAAAGTATATGTGCATATCACATATTAGTTAGGGGGGTGGTGTTTACAGATGCGGCTCACCAAATCCGGGTACATGTAGGTCACAACATAGATAGGACCAGAACTTTTTTTACCCAAGATCCAGATAGGACTCGTAGTTTTTTTTGGTTCGAAGATAAGGGGGACCAAGGATTTTTTTAGCTGATTTCCCTTGTTGCACCGGTCCTACCCCTTCGATAAATTTTGCATGGTCCCTTAATCGTAATGACCTTGCTCACGTCATGACGATGTCGTCATACCCAATTGTTATGCAACGTCGTCACAATATGACGTCCGACATAACCGATTAGAGGATATTATACGGCGTTATCGCAATCAAACTCTGATGTCACGGGTCAGAGGTTACGGCCTCAGCGTTTTCCATTCCATCTGTTTTATTGTGTTAAAAACTCCAATTTGATGTCATTTTTCGTAGAAAAAATATCAACTTGTTGTTTACACCGCTTCTCTGTATGATTTCATGCACAGTGTACAAATTTGGTAGAACCTTTAAAGATATTTAACTGAAATCCTTGGAAATATAACAGCAGGAAATTCATCCTACATTGTCCAATCACATAAGATTCTGGAATTCCAATATCATAAAGCCATTACACTTAACACACAATTTGAAGGAAGACCATAGACCGGCTGTGTTCCCCTTAAATATATGTATTGTATTTCCAACGACTTAACCTGAAAACCTTCACCTTGTTGTTTGTGTATGCAATATTCCAGCTGATTGATGCTCTGTTAAAGATCTTCTAAGCCTGGAGTCACTCAGAATTCACTCCGACCCATTGGCGTCCTGTTAAGTCTACCTTGTCTCTCAGACGGCCTCAAACTCCGGTCGGAGAGGCGCTGGGGAAGCGTTCCAGGCGAAAAGTGGGTAAATACACTGTGTGATGGATGTAGAGAGTAGCGGATTTTGACATGGAGTACCGGAGTGCGCGTGACGCGTCTGTCACTGGTTGAGAGAGGCTACAAGATTTACCCACGGCGTACGGCCATGTTGACAGATTGGGTCAACGATACGTCAGTGAAACCGCTACTGTTCTTCGAAGAGACATAATAACTGTTAAAGAATAGCGTTAGAGCGTACAACAGCAAACATATTTACAAACGAAGGGAGGGGAAATGTATCAAAATGTCTGCCGATCGGTACCTGAAGCGACCGTGTCATTAAGTCACTATTGATTCGGCATCCCGGATGTGCTCTCCATCGTCAACTCTCCACGTCCTATTGGGGCGATAATAAGTATACATTTCGGATGATAAGTGCTTAATAACTATCTTGTTAACAATGCGCAAATATATTATATGGCTTACACATTAATTTTTCTAACAAAAAGATATTACTGACTTTAAAAACGAGTTTATAAATTGCAGAAGAACTAGGATTCCATAATCCATGAAAGAACGAAGCTTTGCACACAAAAAAAATATAACAGAAATGTGCAGCCAATTCAAAAATGTAGATTTGACAGCCATGTCAACAGCAACGATGGCCATCAGTTGGCGTCAGATCTACTCCAGTCAATGTCAAACTTCTTTCCCATTTCTCGTTTCCGGCGTCCCAAAATTCCACGACCTTCGTAGAACTGCGTGAGTCATTTGGTCTTATGAACTCCTAAATTAAAATGCATGCGACGTATAATTGATTTATCCAGCTCAGATAGGGGAAATGATTATCGGTCAAATAACTGATCCGAATATATGACGCTCAAATAGGTCAACGGGCGTAATTGCGAGTGATTTGAGTGATTTAAACGATTAGAACATCCAAATTATATTCCCCGCTGTCAGTTTCTCTCTATAGTATTTTATTATTACCATGAATCATCCAAACTTTCGGAAAATTTTAAAAGCGCATATCTTTTGCAATAAATTAGAAAATAGAGGTGCTGATGTGCTTATTCTGATTTTGAAGTGTGCAATTTATTCGAACTGCCTCATGTTACATATATAAAAGAGAAAAATGGAAAAGAAAATCGTTAAACCTTATTCTCTCTCTCTCTCTCGTATAAGTAATTATTCATAAACGGTAAAGTATAAGGTCACGTTTGAAGCTTGAACGTTATTCATTACTGTTGCTGACTAAAGTTAGCTAGGAGTGTCGAGAAGTTTACTCTTATCGAGAGCTCCTAATCCCATTAGGGAGTGTGCCACAATGAAATAAACACGTTTTACATTTCTAATATTATTGTACATTCAGTTTATAATTGGAAGGACATTAGATTCATTTGCTAATTTTCACGTTAATTAGTACTTGGTGTTGGTTTCATATCTGGGTTTAACAAAAAGCTATAAAGCACCTAATTTTGTGTCTGTACAATCAGTGAATCAGTGACAATTATTGCCGAACGATAAATATTCATTCCAAGGGTTCACTATAGCCGCATTTTGTAGAGAGAATTATACTGATTATTCACGCGTGTATCTGTCAATCTACATTGGAATTACGTCCGTCTTTTTTGCTGACCAAGGCGTTGTTAATGACATAATTAGACAGATCATGGTATGTAGACATGAACACCATTAAAACTGTCGAAACTTGTCATACGGAGCATACATCTGCCTTGAATAATCATACAGGGCAACACGGCTCTTGTGAATGGATGAACAGGTCGCCATTATGATTATAGGCTCACGTAAATTCGCACGTGACGGCGTGGCCGGTGTCACGTGATAGAGCCCGGTCGTCAGTACCAATACAGTGAAGATATGCTCGGATTATAAAAGAAGACTATACGCACTGATTGAAGTCGATGTGATAGGCAGAGATTGGCTCCAGGTGGGATTTTCTTATAAATATTGAGTCGAGACACTGCACCCGGTAACTCCCTTACTTAACGGCTAGTTCTCCGCCTGTTCCACTTGTCCTGGGTCACGCCTGGTTTGTGCCCTGTCGATCCCAGAGAGAAATGCGTGGTTGTCACGAATAAACACATTTTTCTCTGGAGAGAATCTTTGTCCATTTTCGATAGATCGATGCCATTTATCGACCTAATCACCCATGAACGACAACAAAGGCCACACGTCAAAGATTTCTCGCTGTTGGATGGCCAGAGGTAAAAAGTACAGACGGTAGACACATCGGTATCGCCTTGTTGACATTGAGACAGTCTCTAATACTACAGCCCAATGCCGATAGTCGATAGAAACAATCTGATTATAATCTGATCAGTCGTCGAGATCGATGACAGCCGCAAGCTATAAGCATAATCAGTCTGAATAAGTCGCCATGGCTGTATAATATTTATCTGGAACATTTCTCTTTTTCATTTGATGTAAGTAAAACAAAATTGCATTGTCCATCTTGACAAATGGATTTCCGATTTCAACAACATGTACCGCGATATTGTGCCCAACCTTTGTTGTGTGAAAAGAAATTCATCTGATCCTTACATGAAATTGTCTGTTTTGACCAGAACTTGTTTACTGACTCTTGATCAGATTTATCGTGTTGTATCAACGTCTTCATTCCAATATCCAGATGTCTCCTACAGAAATGGACAACTGCATGACGTAGATTTTCTTCAAAAGCTGGGATATTCTGAAGTAAAAGTAGAACCGTTTCGAGTTCGCGGTTCGTGTGCAGTTTTGGTGAAATAACTGCTTCTTGTGTATAAATTATAGAGGTGTGAACCCGAGGAAATATGCAATAGTTTCATAATTATCAATTAATTGGAAAACTGTCTTTCTTCTGGCCTCCGCAATTGGTTACTCGGTTGATTTCTGTGTTTATCTGAGCTTTTTCTCGTTATCTAAACCCCACGTTTAACAGCTCGTCTCTCTGTGTGTCAGCTCCCGTCCATGTTTGATTTTCGACTTTGTATCTAATTGTTAAACGTTGGAACTAAGCCTTAGGTAAACACATTTTGTTTTACTGAAAATCCACAGGGTTGACTAACTCCTCTGTGCGAATAAAACAAAGGTTTAGTGGAGGAAGACCCGGGTTCTGTGTTTAATGAAGTCTAATTCGCGGTAAGTCTGGAGGGAGAAGCAGTCTGAAAGATGTCGTTCTCTTCTCCCTCATTATAGTTTTGAATATTTAGTGGGTTGTGTCTTCATAAACAATCGTCTCCATTCGATACCATTCGCTAAGTGTGTTTGCACAAGAGAAGAGCACTCTTTGGGTTATAGAGTAAGGAATAGACATTTCAGTCGTTATCCAATGAAAATTGCGCATTTATTTTTGTTTGACATTACTGTTTCCTGTTGTAATGGTAGTAATTTCCTTCGGCTGACTGCGGTAATTCTAGATGCGTGTCTAAAGCTTGCGAAATGTGATAGAAGGTTGTGGTAATCTGTAAATGGGGGCGAATCTATAAGGTCAATTACAGGAGCCGTCTGTCCTCACTTGCTCTTGTTCACCTCGGAATTAACCTTTTTCTTGTGGCTGATCCATGCTGGCAAGACCACGCGTGAGTATGATATCTCGCGCGATCATGAAGTTCATTGGTTGGGTCTCACGCGATCCTGATGTTCATTGGTTGAGTGCTCTTCACCACCAATAACTAAGATGGCTTGGGAATACAGTGTCTTCGTTATTGCGGAGAGATATGCGAAAGTACTTTACCTTCGGTCTTGATCCGGCGTGGTACAGATTCAAGAAATACATAAAAAAAATATCTTTTCTCTGTTCTGAAAGATATACAAATATGAAAAACTTTCGTAACATTTCAGAAGTGTCTTGGAACAGGAATTTCAAATATATAGGCGAATACTGATTGGCTGACGCAATCCACGTGATGTTTATCATTAATAGACCGACGATTTTCAGAATATTTGAAGAATCTTCCGAAAGTATATTTTCATAATGGACATCCTCACTTCCCAATATTATTCTCATGTGGATAATCGAATCAAATGACTGAACTTAAGTTGATATCAAGAACGAATGAAATTTTCTACGACGAATGAGAGAGAGTGAACATTAATGGAATCTTGCAGTCAGCGAAATTGTATATCAAGATAGACACTTTCAAAAATATAATCAGTAGTCCTAACTTATTTCGCTGGTGAAATCTCCTATATATCAATACATATCTTATATGTCAATATTATTTATCACTGATATGTTGGTATATGTCAATATATATCTTATATATCAATAATCGTTTTCACTGACATGTTCTTATATATCAAATATATCAACAATCGTTATCACTGACATGTTCTTATGTATCAGTATTTATCAACAATCGTTATCACTGACATGTTGGTATATGTCAATATATATATATATCAAATAGATCAACAATCGTTATCACTGACATGTTATTATATGTCGATATATATTAAATATATCAATAATCGTTATAACTGACGTATTCTTATATATCAGTGTTTTTCAACAATCATTATCACTGACATGTTGGTATATCTCAATATGTATCAAATATATCAATAATCGTTATCACTGACATGTTCTTATATGTCGATATATATCTTATATATCAACAATAGTTATCATTGACATTAACCTTATTTGTTAATATATATCGTATATATCACCAGTCGTTAACACTGACATGTTCTTACATATCGATATAATACATAATCATTGATATGTTCTTATATGTTAATATAAACAATCGTTATCATGGACATGTTCTTATAAACCAATATATATCTTATATATCAACAATCGTTATCACTGACATATTGTATATGTCAATATATCTGTTATATATCAATAATCTTTATCACTGAGATGTTCGTATATGTCAATATATATATCAAATATATCAACAATCTTTATCACTGACATCTTCTTATATGTTGATATATATAAAAAATATCAACAATCGTTAGCACTGACATGTTCGTATATGTCAATATATATCTTATATTTAAAAAATCTTGATCACTGACATATTTGTATATGTCAATATATATCTTATATATCAATAATCGTTATCACTGAGATGTTCGTATACGTCAATATATATATCAAATATATCAAAAATCTTTATCACTGACATGTTCTTATATGTCAATATATATTTTATATATCAGTAATGTTTATCCCCGACATGTTCTTATATATAAACATATCAACAATCGTTATCACTGACATAGTCTTATATGTCAATATATTTTATATATCAACAATCGTTATCATCAACATGTTCTTCTTAAATAACTGTCGAAGCGTACACCTGTCTTTTCATTCTAAAAGGCCTTTCTATCAAACAACGAGATAAAATGGCATAACAAGTTTCAAAATAAGTGTATTTTAACAGAAATAAAATACACCACGGCCACATTTTTTGCAAAATAGTCTTTCGCTTCACTAATATCAGTTTCTATTTTATTTTTGTTGTCTGTTCTATTCTCCGTCTGTTATTTTATTCAAACGCACCTTTATCAGGTTTGTTCGTCAACCAGAGCAACATAATTCTGAATGGTCCTTCCGCTTGTATTTGAACGATAATCTCCACGATAATCTCTCCGCTTATCTGCTCTCGACCCCCCACACACACACCCACCACCACCACCCCAATAACAAAAAATCCGTCCAATATTAAAATGGTGAATATAACTAAATTTTCGGCTCGTTGACAAATACCGGTAGCAGATTAAAATTTCACCAGTGACGAAGTCGCTAGAATTACGTAATATTGGCGAAGCGCAGCCCATCTCTTCCACAGCCGATATAGCCAGACATTCTCATCGGCGAATCGGCACATTTCACAGTTTTCAAAGTTAAAAGGAAGCAATTTACCATTCGAGCCAACCAATTTTTTGAAGATATCTGTAATCTATTTATTTTATAGGCTAAAGTCTGGAAATTGTGCTGCATTCACTCCAGCCGGTATACTTTAATATAGGGCGAGGAGGACAATTTAAAACTAAAAAGGAAGCAACTATATGCGATCTACTTTGTTCAAATGTATATCATCCAGCTGCTCTAATACTATGTTTCTGAAAACACGAGGGAAAAATATGACAATTTGATGGAGAGTTACCATTCTATACTCATTGAAAACTGAAATCCTATGCTAACCCACATTCGCTCAAGGGCTTAGTTGACGCATGCGTAAATGGATATGAGGAGGAGAGCTGACCATGTTCTGTTATCGTGAATTTCCAAGTAAAATATCGGTATTGCTTTATTGTGGTGATCAGCGCGTAGAAACAGACGCCTCTCGTACTTGAAAACGATCTACATTCATATGAGTTGAGGCGAACCTGATCAAATTAAGTAAATATGGGATGATGTTAGTTATATATACACGGACATATAGGCGATTACATGCATCACACCGCCATGCCGTCACATACCATTAATTACCACGAAATAAGTCAATAGCCAGACCTTTGTTCGGCGCCAGACAATCGGGAAGTATAGGCATACCAATGAATATAATTAGCGCCCACAGCTGATGTACTCGCTCTATAAACTATTTGTATGTCAAAATAAAAAAAAAACTTTTCAAAGTAATATATAACATAATAAGGAATTTGTGTTTGTTCATTAACAACACCATTTTTCATTTTCGGTTGACATCGCTATGGCCTAAAGGCAAGTTCCGGATAGGATAGAGACAGAAGGAAGTTTGTAATAAGCTGCCATCTCAATACATCTACATGTAATATGTTTGTTACAACATCTTTGATAACAGAGAGCATCAATATACAGTTTTCATAAAGATCTTCTTAGAGCAAATTAACGACATGTGAACGGATCATTCATTTATTTGAACTAACTTATTGATAAAGAATTAACATGATACAGTGGCATACGTTGAAGCGTCCATTTAGTATATATATATATATAGGCGTCGAGTGTAGGGTTCATCAGGAAGCCGTGTTCCCTCCTGATGTGTGGTGAACATTTATCCACCTTCACTGGATCAGAAGGATACCGTCGATCTAGTTTCGATGTGATATCATATCTGGACCTCTATCTTCTACTTTAATAAAAGACGGCCCTCTATGTCTTCCGGTCCGCATGCCCACCGGACTGTATAAGATAACACAAGGGCGACACCATCCTTTACTTGAGTTACCAGATGCTAGCCTATATTGGACAATCGCAGAAGAGCGAATGCATGGAGACCCTTAATATGCCCACCACCTGGGTCGTTAGAGCTCCAGGTAGGGTAAGTTGTTTTCAACTTCGAGACAATAGCTGTTGGCCTACTCACCTATCAAAATAATTGCACCCTTCCTTTGTGAGCCTGTTTCAGTTTCTCCAATATGGAGTACTGCTTATGATTCTATATATACTGATGAGAAGACATTTTTTGTCATTTAGAAAGTACTCATATAACAGTATATTCGTTATGTTGGGATTACACTATCTTAGTATAGCACAGATTCTAGCACTGAAAATTGGCCAATGATACATGTGCAATGTTGATGCCAGAATCTTAACAAAAGACAATATTTTCGCAAAACCTACATCTTATCAGCCGAGGAGTCGTTATACCAAACCACAGTAAATACTAAGATAGTGCATGCTCATCCAAACGTTTTCAGATAGTACATTTAATATTCATGTTTGTTTGAAAAAAGATCAGCCTGGTTAGCAGACACGATGCCAAAGAATCTCGCTAAATGTAGATAGTATATATCTAAATATCTATGTAATAATATCCGTGAAGAAGGTTTTTTGGATGATTTTCATCGAATTACTTCTAAAAGGCTTATAACTTTTGAACGACGTCTAACCTTGATATATTGCAATAATCTACAATAGATAATACAGGATAATAACTCAGCCTTATCGCCATGTTATGACGAAAGATTCAAGTAAACAGTCGTAAAAAAAATTGACCGTCGTCTCTGACTTTCAATCCCTGAACCGAGAAAAATCTCACTCTAGTGTATACTCATATGACTAACAAATGTGTCATTTCTGTAGAGATAACAAATGTGTCATTTCTGTAGAGATAACAAATGTGTCATTTCTGTAGAGATAACAGCTTTGCTAGCAAGCCACTGATCCGACATTCAATATTCAGCCGCCGTCCATAAAAGAATATCCGTGTCAATAACCGAGAGACCTATTTCGTATGCCAGTTAGCATCGATTCCAAATGTATATGAATGCAAATAATAAAAACACAAGATGGTTTCCCACAAGAGATATATACTAAGTCGCATTAATCAGAACTGGTGCGATGACGAATTCATTTGAGTGGACAGAGAACAACGTGATTCTTTCCCTGCAGCAAACGTCGATGAGGCAGATTATCGTGATTTGTTGAACAACAACGTCAGTAAGAAAGATATTTGGGCATAGAACTTCCTTATTTCTTTCAACGACAAACATTAGAGAGGAAGATTTTGGACATGAAATACCTTGATCTCCTTCTACAACAAACGTCAACGAGTAAGATTTTTGCGCACAGAACAGCGTTATTTCTGTCTACGACAAACGTCAGAGAGGAACTTTTGGACATGAAATACCATGATTTCTTTCTACAACAAACTTCGGTGGGGAAGATTTTGGACATAGAACAACGTGATTTCTTTTTGCGACAAACGCCAAAGAGGAAGATTTTTAGACAAAGAACACCGTGATTTCTTTCTCCAACAAACGTCCATGAGGAATGTTTTGGATATAGAATGCCCTATTCCAATGACTTCTCTCTAAACCAAACGTCATCTAGGAAGATTGTGGGCATCGGGTATTGATTTTTTTCTACAACAAACGTCAATGATGAAGGGTTTTGGACATAGAATATCGTTATTTGTTTCTGCAACAAACGTCGGAGAGGAAGATTTTTAGACAAAGAACACCCTGATTTCTTTCTCCAACAAACGTCAGATAGAACATAGGACATGATTTTGTCTTCAACAAACGTCAATGACAGAGATTTTAGACATAAGACATCATGAGTTATTCCTGATACAAAACGTCAGCGAGGAAAATTTTGAACACAGAACATGGTTTCGCTCTACAATAAACGCCAAAGAGGAAGATTTTAGACATAGAACACCATGATTTTTTCTTCAGGAACGTCCAAGAATTTCCGCGTCAATAATAGAAAGGCCTATTTCGTATGACAGCACCAGATGTGTATGGAAGGAAATGATAAAAACACAAGCGGTCAGCAGTTTTCAATGATGTCAGCAAGACATGATGACGTTCTATACATAAAATCCTAATAAATGACCATTATTCTTTATCCAAATGAATATCCAAGTCTTTTTGAGAGTATGTATCTCAGTCACACTTTGATTGTGGAATTAAACACAAGTTACGAAACGTAGCGCCAAGGATCTTGCACGCTACGCTACGATCTCAGGGTACAATATTTATCACAGAATTTGAGAAACTTTGAATGGAGGTGATTGGTGGTATAGCCCTGTTTGACCATTTTGCGATAATATTCTGTGACGTTGATTAAGCAAAATACCAGACATGTATTCGCCGTATGCAGGTTCTTCAAGAATATTGATATCCAGAAATGTGTAATCGTCTCTCTTGTCGTTGAGTGGACGTAAGAAAAAGCCTTGATCAATTTTGTAAAGGTTAGGTCCAGGTATGATGTTTCATCTGGGCTATCAAATGTTTCATTCAAACCCAGTGAAGGGGGTAACGGTCCTTCACGGCGTCCGGTCCCTAATATAGCGGTTGGTGAATGAGGAGGAACGGGCTTTGGAATGGTTATCTTTTGACAATTTCGTCATATAGGCGTATTCACAGAACAGATATTGGTCTGTATTCACAGAACAGATATTGGTCTGTATTCACAGAACAGATATTGGTCTGTATTCACAGAACAGATATTGGTCTGTATTCACAGAACAGATATTGGTCTGTATTCACAGAACAGATATTGGTCTGTATTCACAGAACAGATATTGGTCTGTATTCACAGAACAGATATTGGTCTGCCAAAAGCGGGGCACAATTTGTACCGAGTGGGATTCCTATACGCTGTTGGTATATGATATTACTGAATTTCACATAGTGTTATTGAGACATTCAAGTCAATAAACAAAGAAAGACCCCAAGAATGATATTTTCCATGTGCAGTAGAACTGAAGAAAGCCTTATGGATTCGACATTAACATACCGGTGACCAGTTTTATTGAACACCGGTATTATTGAATTTATGTGTTCAATGAGGTCCTGATGAGGAAAAGCAGTATGGAGGCGAGAAATCCAAATTAGATACATATGTCTATACGTGTGTCCTTTGCCATTTAGTTCTTCTGTAAGACGTTTTGAGTTTTTAAACGTTTTGAGAGTGCATTTGACATCTGAATTTCTTGAAATTACAGCACACTAAGGTTTAACTGCTTGCGGGGATCTTGTTAAGAAGTTTAGTTGTAAAACGTCTGGAACCAGCTACAAATCTAGCGTTATATGGTGTTTATGCATTTTTTGTATTCCAGCACAAGTTTGATATATCGGTATGGGTGGAAGGGAGAGAAACACCTCTTTCCTTGAGAAACTGCTTATTTTTGTTGAATATATCCTCCAAAGTAATTTCAGCGGAGGCGTAAGTCGATATAGAAGCAGGTGGAATAGCTATACTAAAATTCTTAACCAGCACCCGGTAATAGTAATATTTACACATCAATATTAATTTAATTTGGATGTCTGCAAGGATTTGTTGTACCATGGGGTCTGTCAATATTTGTTTTGCTTGCGGAAGGATATTTCTATCTATGCGGCGGATAGTATCGACAATCCTGCCTTTGGCAAGATCCAATCAGTCCGCGAGTACATTAGGCTCTACCTTTTTTTCGTTTCGACCACTCAAACAACGTACTATTCAAGTGCTCTGAAGATTATCTTTTGATCGACCATGAGATTAATATTCCTCGGCTCTCTATAGTTTGGTCCCTTCATCAGGAGCATTCTAAAGTTCATATTGCACACTATATCAGCCACAACATGTTTATATGGTTTATAGATGAATGTCGACGACTCTTAGTCACACGTATAGGCACCGGACGTGTATTCAAACGCTTTGATGGCATTAGAGTAATTAAAATATTACCTGCTATTGATTTAGTGTACTGGTAAGAAATACACGGCGAATCCGTGAACTTGAGATAATTAGTTACAGCATTGTGAGCCTCTGGTTGCTGAGATACAATCTCTTAATCCGTCATTCAATATTCAGCCGTCGTCCATAAGGAACTCTTATACCATTTACGATGAAAGTTGTTGGCCCTACTAGAAGCGGGATAACTAACTGGATGGATGTATTATTACGCTGCTTTGAAAGATCCCATTCCACAAATATCTACTGTTATAGCAAATGGCAGACTGTTTTCGAGGATATTATTCTGAGAATACCTGGTACGAAATTCGTGAAAAGTATACCTATGAATAAAGAATTTGATTGATACTTTGATCTCAGTGTTAGAACTCTGATAATAGTGGATTATCTTGACGGAGGTCAAACTTTTGTTTATATAGTACAGAACTTCTTCGACCAGGGCAAAGATTCAAGAGACATTTGTTCTTTCAATAATCCCATATACAAGTAACACGTTTCAGTATTTCATCCAAGAAGACTCGACTATTTTATGGAAATGTCTTTACCTTATGGAAATTTTTATTGTCGATCCTAAACCGAATAAGCAGGAATATCACAGACTGAAGAATACAAACACAGCATTAAACCAAAAAGTCGAAAACAGGGTCGGGGTCAAATCATGAGTATGAGTGAAAGGGAACGATGTAAAAGAAAATAGTTTTCAGATGATGAGAGTGATTATGAAGAAAACATTCATCTTGGAGAGATAGTTTAGCATACTAATACTCCTATCTGCCTATCATATATATAATGTGTGGAAAGGCAAGTAAGGTGAGCCTATAAAGGATGAATATAGCGATTATATTGAAAGAGAAAACAGAATTATTTGAATGAAGACAATAACCAAGATGAATCAGCTGATATGGCAAAGAAGGAATATATGATGGAAAATAAACTTCAAAAGTTTTACAACTGTATGATTCATTGTCATGATGATTATATCATTTTACCTCCGGTTTGACGCGTCATTTCTACGTCGCTAGTGTGTTTAATTGATTGTTAGCTTGAATATGATATAGCTAAGTCACGGATTCGTGTTGAGGTCTTCAAATTCAAAATTGAGTTACCTTCTCTTATTATTATCCTCTCAATAGCATCGAAGTAAATACATGGATGTATGGTACATGTTTACACTGGTATGGCGACTGAAATGGAATGGGTATGTTAAATCCTTCTGTCTGATTAAACATATTCGATGATTCCTTGTCAACATGATTGTCACATACTTCATTCCGATTGGACGAGTCAATGAACCTAAACCGGTATTACTCCAGAACTGGTACCCTGATCCCTCCCTGATCATGAACCTAATCTTGCTCCTTTTTGACGTGGTTGCTACTCTATTACCGTGGTTTCTCTTCTTTCACCGTGTCTGCTTCTCTTTGACCCTTTTCTTGAAGACCGTGATCCTGATCATGTGGCTTGAAGGCCCATTTTTTACACTACTGTGATATCGTGAACCTAGATCCACCAGCAGAAGTTACTGATATCCAGATGGCAACTAAGTGGTAGCAAGCAATGTGGTAGGTACACAGAACGGCGTATTTTGAGAAGTCATGTTGCACCACAGGCTGATTTTTTGACTGCTTTGTGACCGTTTGATGTAAACAAGAGGGAAAAGTACCCAACTACTTCCCAAGGACCAATCCAACTTGGTTCCATCCCTGTCAACCATTACCGACATGATCGCATTGAGTATACGAAACTCATTTTCTTCAAAAGACTTTTCAGTGACCAAAAGTTTGCGCTATCGTTTTCAGAGACAGGCTTTCATTTCTAACTGGTCACCTGTCAATGACTCTACCCGTTTTGCTCCAGCCAGTGTGCGAAGAGAAGTCAAACGTTTTTATAGTGACTATACTAACGGAAGGTTGTTCCAGGTATTTTGACAATATACTAATACTTTATTCCAGACCCAGGGGTCCATAGACATTGAAGTAAATGGTACATGGGGGTGCATGGGGGGTACATCTTTGGTCTAGATAGCCAAGTTTAGAGAATTTGGAAAAGTTTACGAGAACTTTAGCCAAGATTTAGAGATTGTCAATTATCAAAATAGTTTTATTCCTCTTATAGATTTATAGTTCGTAGATTTAAACACAGTTTATTGCATTTCTGAGAGCACCGAGCTAGTGAGCGTTTCTCCTAGTTGTATATATATGAATCATAGTTTAAACAAACATATGTTAGTTACCAATTTAGTTCCATCCTAGACAAGCAAGTTCGACTTCCATGACTATATACTCGAAAAAGACCATTCGTTTATAAAAACTATAAAAACAAATATCTTGTGAGATACCAAAGGAAATTCTTCAAAGATTATGACTATAAACTGAATAGTTAGACGATATACTATAGTTTGCAGTTTGATGTACGTAGACGATATGTTTGTTTGTGGTACCTTTTTTCAGTTGTCGCTTGTCTCTTTTCAGTATATCCGTTCATATCACAGACTGAATCAGTTTCAATATGATTCAGAGACCAATAGCCGTTTGTGTCAGGTATTTACTATTTACAGACAAAAATTGTGTGAAAAAAGGCTTAACGTCTTTGATAGAGACTCGACAGTAGGGCGTCTCTATCTTTTACATGGTCGGATCGAGAGGCAAGGCTTTTCAAATGGGCACGCAGAGGTCGGTCGGGCCAACTTATGTCTAATTCCTTTCATCACGTACTGATCCACATTGTTACATCGGTAATCCTCTCAACAAGGCCTCTCGCGGCTGGATTCTCTGGCCAACTCTACAACCGTGTCACGAACAGACAGCAAATGGCGCTGTAAGGGATCAACAGAACCGCCAACGAATGGCAACAGTTCCTGGACCACCTTATCACCACCGCGTCGTACAAACGATCAGAAGAACAGAACTAGCTTAGCTTCATTCAACCAGACTCAACGATGAACTCGCGCTTTATACCAGGTGCCAGATATAAGCAGTGCACAACCTTGGAAAAACTATTGGGTAACCGCCATCACCACTAAACACAACCGCGTGAAGAAAGCATTTCAACCGAAAACGTCACATTTTACAGACAACACTAAATATATCTGGAGAAGAAAGATAAAATCGTATTCAATTATGCCTGAATTAAAATTAAACCAAGAAGAAATTTTACTGATATTGCATTAACTTTCTATTTGGCGTCAAGTCACGTGATTTCGAGGTAACTATAAGTGCTATTCAATAAGATGTCCTGTCCGCTTCCTGGAATAGTGGGCACGTGACCACCGTTGTTTGTGATCCGTCGTATAGGCGTATTTCCTTCATAACCTCAATTGTGTGATGAAGTTTTTAAAGCAGCACAAGTGTGTTATTGGAGGAAATTTGTACTCTTTTAGAGTGAACAAGGAATGTTTCAGTTTTATCAACAGATCAATCAACTTGCAGATAGACCGTTCTGTGCTATTACCCGAGTCAAATTCCGATTTGAACTTGTAGTTCTTCGAGTTGTGATGAAGGTTATCTAAGTTGTGATGAAGGTTATCTGAGTTGTGATGAAGGTTATCTAAGTTATTGTGATGAAGGTTATCTAAGTTATTGTGATGAAGGTTATCTAAGTTATTGTGATGAAGGTTATCTAAGTTATTGTGATGAAGGTTATCTAAGTTATTTTGAAGAATATAGTTGAAGTGAGAGTACGACTAGCCATTATAGTGTTATACACGCCTCAGCCTCGACAGTCAGTAGCCAGCCATCGTCCATAAAATGAATTCCGCGCTCATAAGTTGATAAACGTTATTCTCGCGACATTATGAGCACGATATTCTAACTCACAACACTTCTTAAATATAATGGTCAAAAGTTATAGTCATTATTGATCAATTAATATTATAAATAAAAATAATTTATACCAAAATAAACGGGATATTTATGGAAGACGATGGGGTCGATTCTGTTGTTATGTTCATTTCTATTATTGTCTGTAATAAGAGTTATGATGTGAGAAATAGTGTGGTTCGTGGATCTACCTCTAACACCGTCTGCCCAGTCAATTACCACCAAGCTTAGCCTTAGCATTTCTTATTGGCGCCAGCTCTGTGTGCCAACCGCAAATACGGTATCAAATCCTGCAAGGCGAAGTCCAGAGAGCTGCTTTCACCCGCTTACGCTTTTGTTGACCGACAGGGAAAAACTCCATCACTGCGTGGTGCGTTACCATAGCGACATGACGCGTCTGAAAACAAAGATACAGAAAAGAGGGGAAATCCTTAATAGTTCTCACCCGATATCCTCCTCAAATGGCCATTGATAACGTGTTCGTAATAGGACTGATATATACTCGAACGGTGTAGATAACCAAAGACGATAGATACTGGTGGGATACGTGAGAGCGATGTCCAGTGATGGTCACGTGTTTACTATTCCAGGGAGCCGCTAGAAAGCGGACAGAACATGTTTTATCTTATTGAACAGCACTTGTCATCTTGAAATCACGTGACTGAAAAAAACGCTGAGATTATAAAATAAAAAGTTAATGAAATATCAATAAAATTTCTCATTGAGTTCAAAGCATAATTGAATATAATCGCATCTTTTATCTTCAGGTCTATTTAGTGTTGTCTGTAATAGAACATTAGTTCCCTAGGCTCGGTAATGAACATCACACACTGACTGCAAAATAGGATCATAGCGTCCTCGATCTCTGCCGCTACCCATCCTCGCTTATGTCAATTGTCACTCAACTCGGTAATATAAAATACACGATCTTGTTGCTATTCATATGAATAGGCGCAATCAAAGCGTGACTGAGATACATTCTACTCTAGAAAACGACTTTCGATGAAATAGTACTGGTCAGTGATACGAAAAATTATGGTTTCTGGCTGGTATCATGAAAAACTGTTGACGTCTTCTCTTTTACACGAAATTTCTCTTTTACACGAACGTCACTTTCAAACGAAACTAACCTTCATAATAATTCCTTAAAGCCGACGGTGGAAGAGCGATACTAAATGTCAAATTTGATGCTTGTATTTATCCTATATATATTTATCTGTTATTATCATTACCAGTTAATTCGACTTAATCCGCATTAATTTAGCTAACTGAATCACCAACGTGGAGTTCTCATAACATATTTAGAAGAGAGCAACTCGTTGGCAGACTGATTCTAAGATCATCAAATCATATTTAATTATTTCAGATGGCGTGTGCTATATACTTGTCACTAAGTTTGATGACTTTCAACCTGTGAAGAAACAGAGAAACAGAGACTGTATCAAAGAAGTCTGTAGTTCTTGACTTATATCGGAGCAGTTTTATTCAGATATATAGTATATAGCAGTTGATACCTGATCTGGGAGAAGTATATTATTTTACAAATAATACGATTGCGTTATTTTCTACTACCTTTTTTATGGGTGTTACGGTCGAATGACGTCAAGAAAAAAATATTATCTGCATGAAAACGCATTGGTGATTTCCACAATATAGGTTTTGATACAATAATTTAAGTTTGATTTAATTTAATAATTTCAGTCGATGGTTTTGTGGGTGAAGCCATGCATGGTATTGTAAACACGTCATTTTAATGTGAGTCAGAAAATGAACAATATAGGCGTACCAAAACGCTTCAAGCAAACGATACTTTTTCATTTTTGCTTATTTATGTGATATTTCTTTTTCCTGGAAATCTGTTAAATTTTCCAATGAGATTTTACAAAAAATGACATTTTACAATTAGTCGGCGGCTTTATGACACCAGGATATACAGTCAGTTAATTGAATAACACGTCCTCGCACGCAATACTGTCCCTTAAGGTAAAGAAACGCATGTTCAATGAATTTAATTAAGAATGGCGACTGTCCCTATTAATGCAGGTGACTGATTCCCCTAAGCTGAAAAGGGTAGAGGAAGAGGGGTGGGGAGGTGGGGGCTCTTAAGGGCTCGATCGTTCATTGTATCCTGATTTTACATTGAGCTCATGTTTCCATGTTCACTATGCCTTCGTCCATGAATAAACTTTGTTTGAACGTGAACTGTTCTCATTTTGTAAGAAAACGCGACGAATTGGAACAAATATTAACTTCCAGCTAATGAATATAGCTGTGAGATTTTATACTGTTTTAATGTGTAAAGTGAAGTAAACAGTACATTGGTACAAAATGCTTTCTGCTCCATTTAACAATACTTACAATGTAATGTCATTTTCTCCGAACGTGGCGGAGATGGATCAATATACTTAAAATATAGATAATATAGCCACTAAGCCAACCAAGTACACGCTAAACGATTTTTGTGAAAGTTGCATAGATCATGCAACGTATACGCTATTATTGTGCCATCATCTATAACCAGGGGCACAGTTAATTTATACCGTTGCCATATAACGTAGTTTGTTTGTTGTAAGGCGAGTCGTCAACAAAGCAGATTAAAATGAATTGTTTCTGTACTCTACGTTGTGACAAAGATCTTACGACGGACACGAAATAAAATGACTAACAGCTTCATATTCAAAGTGAAATTCATATTCAACAGCTAACTCAATATTCGGAGTGGTAAACTCAATCTAAAAATGGAGATCTTAACTAACGCCTATCCCAATTTTCGAAATATATAATGAATGTGTAATTAGGACTAACGGCTAACTCAATATTAAAAGTACACCTAACAGCTAATCCAATATTCAAATTATAAGTATGACTAGTGGCTTACCCAATATTCATATTCATTATGTCTAACGGTTATTCCAAAATTCAAAGTGTATTTCTCAATAACGGCTAACCCGATATCCAATATGTAATTATGGATAACGGCTAACTCAATATTCAAAGTGTAATTATGGCTAACGATTAACTCGATATTCAAGGTGTAATTATGTCTAAACGTACGGCCATTATTCTTCTTTTCTGTGATTTCATTTTAAAGTGTAATTATGACTAACGGCTAACCCGATATCCGAAGTGTAATTATGGCTAACGGCTAACTCGATATTGCAAGTTTAATGATGACTATCCCAATATTCACAGTGTAGTTATAGCTAAGAGCTAATCCAACATTCAAAATTCAGCCTGCAATTATGGCTAACGGCTGAAGCAATAGCCAAAAGTATAATTATGACTAACGGCTAACTCAATATTCAAAGTGTAATTATATCTAACGGCTAACTCAATATCCAAAGTCTACGTATGTCTAGCGGATAACTGGATATTCAAAGTGCAATTATTACTAACGGTTAACCCGATATCCAGTGTGTAATTATGGCTAACGGCTAACTCAGTAATCAAACGTAATTATCTTTGACTGATCACCCGATATTTCAGTGTGTAATTACGCCTAACAGTTAACCCAATATTAAAAGTATATCTTAAAGCTAACGCAATATTCAAAGTATAATTATGACTAACGTCTAACCCGATATCCAATGTGTAAGTATATGGCTAACTCAATATTCCGTGTGTGACGGAGAACACACTGTACAATGTGTAATTATGATTAACCGCTAACCCAGTATTGAACGTCTATATATATCTAAACATACGACCAATATTTAGAGCTTTCTGGGAACAAACTATATTAAACTTGCATCGATAAGAACTTCTCTATAATAACTGGTTAATGGATAAACAAAGTAGAAGTGTTATGATCAACAGCTAACCTGATATCCGATGTGTAATTATGGCTAACGGCTAAATCAATATTCAAAGTGTAATTACGGGTAACGGATAACTTAATATTCAAAGTGTAATTACGGGTAACGGATAACTCAATATTCAAAGTGTAATTACGGTTAACGGCTACCTCACCATTGAAAGTGTAATTACGGGCAACGGATAACTCAATATTCAAAGTGTAATTACGGGTAACGGATAACTCAATATTGAAAGTGTAATTACGTGTAACGGATAACTCACCATTGAAAGTGTAATTACGGGTACGGATAACTCAATATTCAAAGTGTAATTACGGGTAACGGATAACTCACCATTGAAAGTGTAATTACGGGTACGGATAACTCAATATTCAAAGTGTAATTACGGGTAACGGATAACTCAATATTGAAAGTGTAATTACGTGTACGGATAACTCACCATTGAAAGTGTAATTACGGGTACGGATAACTCAATATTCAAAGTGTAATTACGGGTAACGGATAACTCAATATTGAAAGTGTAATTTCGGGTAACGGATAACTCAATATTCTAAGTGTAATTACGGGTAATGGATAACTCAATATTGAAAGTGTAATTTCGGGTAACGGATAACTCAATATTCAAAGTGTAATTACGGATAACGGATAACTCAACATTGAAAGTGTAATTACGGGTAACGGATAACTCAATATTCAAAGTGTAATTACGGTTAACGGCTACCTCACCATTGAAAGTGTAATTACGGGTAACGGATAACTCAATATTCAAAGTGTAATTACGGGTAACGGATAACTCAATATTGAAAGTGTAATTACGTGTAACGGATAACTCACCATTGAAAGTGTAATTACGGGTACGGATAACTCAATATTCAAAGTGTAATTACGGGTAACGGATAACTCAATATTGAAAGTGTAATTACGTGTAACGGATAACTCACCATTGAAAGTGTAATTACGGGTACGGATAACTCAATATTCAAAGTGTAATTACGGGTAACGGATAACTCAATATTGAAAGTGTAATTACGGGTAACGGATAACTCAATATTGAAAGTGTAATTTCGGGTAACGGATAACTCAATATTCAAAGTGTAATTACGGATAACGGATAACTCAATACTGAAAGTGTAATTACGAGTAATGGCTAACTCACCATTGAAGGTGTAATTACGGGTAACGGATAACTCAATATTCAAAGTGTAATTACGGGTAACGGATAACTCAATATTCAAAGTGTAATTTCGGGTAACAGCTAAGTCAATATGAAAGTGTAATTACGGGTAACGGATAACTCGATATTGAAAGTGTAATTACGAGTAATGGCTAACTCACCATTGAAGGTGTAATTACGGGTAACGGATAACTCAATATTCAAAGTGTAATTACGGGTAACGGATAACTCAATATTCAAAGTATAATTACGGGTAACGGATAACTCAATATTCAAAGTGTAATTACGGGTAACGGATAACTCAATATTCAAAGTATAATTTCGGGTAACGGATAACTCAATATTCAAAGTGTAATTACGGGTAACGGATAACTCAATATCCGAAATGTAATTACGGTTAACGACTACCTCACCATTGAAAGTGTAATTACGTGTAACGGATTACTCACTATTGAAAGTGTAATTGCGGGTAACGGATAACTCACCATTGAAAGTGTAATTACGGGTAACGATTAACTCAATATTCAAGGTGTAATTACGGGTAACGGATAACTCAATATTCAAAGTATAATTACGGTTAACGGATAACTCACCATTGAAAGTATAATTACGGGTAACGGATAACTCACTATTGAAAGCGTAATTACGTGTAACGGCTACCTCACCATTGAAAGTGTAATTTCGGGTAACGGATAAGTCAATATTCAAAGTGTAATTACGGGTAACGACTAACTCAATATTTAAAATGTAATTACGGGTAACGGATAACCCGATAGCCAATGTGTAATTATGGCTGCGGCTAACTCAATATTCAGAGTGTAATTATGGCTGACGGTTAACTCAATCTTCAAGTTGTAGTCAATGCTCCGAGTTATTTGTGAATTCATGGAAAACAAAATACAGTAAAATTGTATCGATAACAACTTCCCTATCATAAATTCGATCGATGTACGAAAGACAGTTATATCTATAACAGAGTCTCGAACATGAACTATTGGTGATTGGAAGATCATTGTATGGATAACAACTTCTCTAAGACCATTGTGCCTATAACATATTCGATTCGAGAACTGCATTGATGACACTTTATCATAAATACGCTCGGTGTATGGAAGAAATTCATCGGAAAGAAGCTATCGGAGTTACAAAGCCAAATATTCTCCCACCTTAATAAATACTTTGTACTTGTTTCAACTAAAACAGAAATGTTCCTTACAGTCATTGTTTCTAAATGTACATGTTCTACACGTATATAATTTTATGCAAAGACGTCAGCATGATTGAGGAAATAGATTGAATTTATTTTTAATTCAGCAATACAAGTCATACGCATTGTTTGACGTGGTTCACTGAAAAAAGGTGGCAAAGTTAACATATCGCGACAAGTTTGATGTCGCGTCAACAACAACAACCCGGCGAATTTCCTTGTTCCGATACACTCTCCCTATGAATCTAGCCAAGTACGTGAGGTTGTTGTTTTTTGTTGTTTTTTTTCATCACAAATCATCGTCATTATCTACGCTGACTCTCAAGGAAACAACTGGAGAACGGAAACAATTACAGCATCCTTCTGTAAATATACGCAAGCATTAGGCAAAATTATTGCGGTTAAATGTTTAATTTCGCCATTTGACTAGTTTTTCTCGGAAAAGGCTCGAGCTTGATGGTAGGCCGTGCCGAGGTTGCTGGGTCCGGGCTATATCACATGTAACCTCGGCGATGATTTCACTGTGGTTGTGTTTACCTCCACAGGGAGTCGTGTATGATAAAACCGCTAGCATATGGTTTGTCAAAACAGCACGAAGTTTTCTTTCCCACAATTTTACATAAATTGAATGCGGCTAATACCTATCCTATTATTTGCCGTGAAGAGAATCACTGGTATCATTATATTTAAAATTACGTCCCATCTGCGAGCAGCAAAAATGTTTCCAATATTAATGTCTGCATGGGTGGTGTTGAGCAGGGGAATTCATCCAATATCGCAGTGAACTTTTCGCTAAACTTCACACATGAAATTGTCAAAAAGAGAGCTGAAAGTGTAATATCCACTAAACTGTACAGAATTTTGTAATTCAAACTATTGACCAGGAGCACGGGCACTTTCTCCCTTCTCCATGTTTTTCGCCTAATTCGGATGATTTTTTTAGTATTGCTCAAAAAACATGAAAGTAATTCATTTTGCATCAGATAGTTAGTTTCGAAGGTACCTGTTGGGGTAAAGTTTTCACCGAAAAGCGAGAATCTATTTTAGAAAAATAGTGACAAAAATTTAGATCTATTTTACAGCAGAACAAAATTATATCTATGTCCGTTCCGTTCTCTCGACAATTTTTTTTTCCAAGTTTGCCAATACCCTCCAGTTCCGGTAGTTTTTGCGACGTCTCAGAATTTCCTAGTATCAATGCTTTCTTGTGCAAGACTTTCTTGTGCAACGACAGCGACATGATCTTCACATATTCACACCCATTTATATCACTTTGACTCGTAATTGACTATTGTAAACGTGTATATGATCCTTGAAACGTATTCGGAGATACTTGCCCCTGTTGACGTATTTTAACATCCCATATTTTATTTGACAACATATCTCCCCAAAGCTCCGACCAGAAATACGAAATGAAAAAGGGCTTCCTCTCATTTTTTGAGAGGCAGATATGGGAAATTATATGAATATTGTAACGGAACTCTTGCGATGTCTAATTTATATTTAGTGGCATGGATTACCTGTTGACGTAACAGGCAGAAGGTTCACACCAAGAATTATTTCTAGTAAACAAAAAGAAACTCTCTTTGAAATATTCTGAATTGTCGAATACGCTCATTCCCAATTGGTAAAAAGGTATCATTTATAGGTTGTTGAACTCATTCCCAACTGGTAAATGTAAGGTATCATTTATAGGTGGTTGAACTCATTCTCAACTGGTAAATGTAATGTATCATTTATAGATTGTTTAAGTCATTCCCGCTTGAATGTGTCATTTATGGATGGTTGGGCTCATTCCCAGTAAATGGACGTCTCCATTTATAGTTGGTTGAACTCATTCCCAACTGGTAACTGTAAGATATCATTTATAGGTGGTTGAACTCATTCTCATGCACCTGGTAAATAAATGGACGTTTCCATTTATAGGTGGTTGAGCTCATTCGCAACTGGTAAATGTAAGATATAATTTATAGATGGTTGAATTCATGCCCATCTGGTAAATGTAAGGTATGATAAGTGGTTTATCATTCCCATTGGTAAATGGAAGTTTCCATTTACATTTATAGGTGACTGAGTCCATTCCCTTCTTGTAAATGTAAGATACCATTTATAAGGTGGAATATTTTCATAGATAACTCTCATGTGTATATTTAAAGAAAATCGATGAATTGATTAATTTCAGTATTATTATGTACCTGTATACAACATGACTTTCTACACAATCCGTGTAAATGATTTGCTTTGCCAGTTCCAGTAACTTCTATATCGACGACTCTCGGCTATATTGTCAGGAAAGCACGATGCGCACGCAGAAGGTGTTTGCGTCGTGCTGAACGACGGAGCCATGAACGGCTTAACCATTGCTGTTTTCTCTTGTACGTAATGAAGAGACATGAATTCCAACCACGCCATCGATTAGTCCCAACAAGAGAAATGGTATTTTATGGAAATATTGCAACGGTTCATTATATATCCTGACAAATACGATATTTTAGTTATTGTCTTTATGCCGGATTATCATAAATACCTTATGTATATATGGGAACTTTTAACCCATAAGCGTCCACATGACCGGTTTGAAAACGGTCTTCGAGTATAGGTGCATATGAAATCATTTTGATATGCAACTATTACGGTATCTATCTTATTTCTACAGTTCTGTCAAGCAATAACACAGGTTAATGGACAAAAACAATTAGAAGAATCATATCGCATTCGCTGATAAATATATAACTTAACAGCCGGTTATCTCATAACAGTATTTTTAACTTCTTGTAAATTTCATTTTTAAATTACAGCTGGTATTCACCATTTCATTTGTAGGGGGAGGGCTGACATAACTCCAATCCCATTACATATATAATATGTTCAAACAAATACATGTAACAGTCAAATGTAAAGCATCCATATTTAGCATTCTGCAGCATTCGATTTTTCTATAATCTGTATAACCATGCGTGCAAACAGAACAATATAACATAATAGCAATGGAATGGTATGTGAAATCGAAGTGTCACTCAAATCTACCCGATACTGATACAGACTGACGACAACGCATGTACTGAATTATTTAAGCTCTCATCTTCAACTCCATTTTACACTGGTCACATTTGTGACATATGTGTTCCTTTATACATGTTGTTACATGGTAATCAGAGGTGGTCTATATCTCGCTTATAAAATAATAATAATTATATACATTGCTGTTACTTAGTAAGATATTAGAACAGTTGATTACTAGCAGTAAACAACATAGGTGATTGTAAATATATATATATTTCCGTCTTGATAAGCATGCATAAACTGGGGGCCTCAAGTTTCGATAATTAATAGTTCGATATTGAAACTGATATATTCAGATTTCTCTGTGCATAATTTTCTCTACAGGTCCCAAAAAAACGTTATCTTTCCCATTGAGCATTTTGTTTCACGGCCAGCTTGAGATGAACAATAGACAGGAACCGAATTCGTCACGTGTACACGTCAATCAAAATTCAACGACCAATCAATCCCAGCGAAAAGGAAGTTTATCACTCCTGGCTATCACTTGTCCTGTTGAAGTAAAACACAGTGCCTATTCCAGGAGAGGAAAACATTGATTATTTTATGCAAATGTCCCTGTTCGATTAGAGATATTTTCTATTTGCTATCAACATTAAAGATTCTGTGCACTACTCAGTCTGAAAAATAGCAAAATAAAAATTACTTGCTCAGCTATTTGACAGGCAAAGCTATCCGCTTTTTTTATTCAGCGAAACCACTTTTTTTAAGTAAATTAAAAAAAAATAAAGATGTACTTTGTTAGGATATAATTTGGGTAATTTGTCATTAGAGCAGCGGATTACCACGGGGGTTTAATCATATAACCACATATCTCATGTTCCATTAATCTTTCGACATGAGGAATAGTTGATGAGCTGATACGGTCATTCAATTATCTACACAAGTCAGTAAGATGTACATACGTATTTCTGTGTTAGGTTTTCTTTCCTGATTAATTATTAATGAATTTACATATATATATATTTTTCACATTGTGTAATTTCCGTTAGCAAGTTTACCATATTTCATATTTATGTAGAACAATACTAATTGGGGTAAAACAGGATTTCTTTGTTTAGCTCCTGTTCTCGGGTAGTTTGTGCAGACGTGATTACAGCTTCGCCTTTGGTGGCGGCCCACCGTGTATCATTGCGGTAGTGTGGTGCGCGCGCATCGCCGACGAATTGGGTCATGTCGGGTTAAAGTGGCGGAGACACCCCAAGTGGAAACTCTCCACGCTCGGACGGGGGGAGGACGGAGTGATAGCCATCGGACTGACAGCCACCAGCATGGACTGGCCCGGAGAATGGCCAGATCGCGGCTTTCGCCCTGCCCTGCCTTGGTTCAGGTAACGCTCTTTAACATGTTTACCCATTCTCTCCTTATATTATCTTACATAATCAAGTCAAACGTGGACGAGCCCGCATAGATTAAGTCACTACCCACTATAACAGTCGTACTGAGAGGTGACTGTTGACAAGTCACATGTGACCACCAACAAAATCCAGAAATCGCGCGAGACTCATTTTACTGGTAGATTACCACCAACAAAATCCAGAAAACGTGCGAGACTCAATTTACTGGTAGATAAAATAAAATATTATTTTTTAATAGATATGATGGGAATTTTTGATACGTTAACGTCCGGACGTTTTGTGCGTTTTGTTGAAATCTGTATCAGTGTTTGTTTCCAATAATACGAAATTGGAGCGAATGTTGGGTTGGTATTTTGCACACTATGCAAGTGATTTATTGAACCTTTTCCGATTATCAGTGTATGTAAACACTCTACACAAGGACTTGTTTTTCTCTCTCGTCATGTGAGAAAATACCATACATGCAGTTAATTTCAACAAATCCAATCATACTGAGTCTCTGATAGATCTCCATTGTCTGTGAAAAACATTTATTTTTATCAACAACTATTCTGAGTTAAATAAAATACGTCCATAAAGTTTTTTTCTCTGAGATTTCGAGTGACCTTTCTCGCGTTTTCTGACCCGCGTGTACGTGTGGAAAAAAGATGAGCATGTTTAGAAGCCCGCGACAGAAAACGGTCGGGCGAGTCTGATTATGTCGCGACTGGGCTTTAGATAGGAGCCAGCCCCACAACTTCAAACCTTTGGTCGGAATTTACTTCACACATTTCTCACACCTTAGTCTGATTCTGAATTTACCTGCGTTATACAGGAATCAAGAACGAATTGTCCACTGTTATACGCCCTTGATATAATAAATAGTGATTATAGTATAGTATAATTCCACTGTCATCAACACCCAATACACCCAAACTGAAAATCCTTTAACTGTCGGATATTATAGAAACAGATGTTTCTAGTACATTGAAATATTTGGGCGAGCGGTTGGTTAATTGTTTACCGGTACTTTATCTTCATATGGTAACGTAAGTCGATATATCCAGAAAATAATAAAATCTTGATAAGCCTTCCGAAAATAGCCTTCAACTGTGGTTACTTCAATATGAGTCACGTGTCATACAGATTTGTGGAACCGCTGGTACTCTACACAAGCATGATCATCATATTTGGCACACGACTTACACATTTGTTTTATTGTTGATTGTGGTATATTTCAATTCATCTCAGCCGGTTATAAATTTACAAGCATAAAAATAGATGTCATGATTCACAGACTCTGAGGTATATAGCAGAAGTAGTCTATATAGTCTATTATAACATATAATATTAATTATGTTAACATCGCAAAATATTAAATCAGATATACTTAAAAAATTATGGTCCCGATCAAATTTAACTTCATAATTAAACTATATTTCCAGGCAGCTGGGACGTTCAGCTTTCACTCGGACTGGGAATTTACCCCACAATGGAACTATAGATATTAAACAAAAATATATTATAACAAAAAAGAAACATTCAGTTGATATGAGAAAGAAAACTCGTCCAGCTTTTCTAACCACTCGGATTCCATTATATAAACATGGTCATAAAGATTAGCGTAAAAAAATAATACTGCTTGTTTAGAAATATAGTTGATGATACTGATTGTGTAGAACTATAGTTGATAATATTTATACTGCTTGTACAGAACTAGTTAATAATACTACTTGTTTAAACTAGTTGAAGGCCCTGTATGTGTAGAAAGCTTACACAAACTTACGCTTTACAGCTGACAAAAACTAACACTATTCAGTGTTTTGAATATTTTTGTTTTGTAAAGTATAATTAATATATGTTCATTTTATTTGTTGAACATGTATATTATACCCATAGTTGTACATATAAATTCGTAATTGTTTATTTAATTGACTAGCTGTGTAAACAAGAAGAGTACCGTTGACCTGGTTAAAAGGACTTACAAACAGAGCCTAACTTCAGTTGTCATAATTCCTGTCTCGGCACTTAATTCTAATGCTTCAAACATGTGATCGACTTAAACACGTGGGGTTGAAACCATTTCCAGGAGACTGAAAGCAAAAGACAAAGTTTACGACACATACAAGACAAAACATAATTTGAAAAAAAAAACACACGAGAAAATCGGTTCTGATTTCTACGTGTCAGCAGAGTTGCAAGAGCCCCCTCCCCCGCCACCGTGCCCCCGCCGTTCCCTTCCTGTGACTGATCTCTAAATTATGGAAAGCCATCTGTGTCATAACTTCTGGTTTTCCACCTGTGATAATACTGTTTCCACGAGTGGAAAATACAGCCAATGGTTTGACTGGTAATTACCACGTGTGGATATTTCGAACAATTATTCAACCTGGAGCTACTACACATGGAAATTGTTTACTACGTGTGGAAAATATTCACCAATGATATAACTGGGAATACCACGTTTGGAAAATATTCACAACGCGTGGTATTTATCATCCAATCATTGAATTCGGAAATACGACGTGTGGTAAATAATTTCCATACCTGGTATTCCAAGTTCTATCCACGCGTCGAAATTTCATTTTAGCCAGCCAATGAATGAGAGCTTCACATAACCTCCAACATGACGGAAATTGACAGGTTGTGGTGAATTTGCAGGCTTACCAAACATACTTTGTGATGTTAGGTGCTGAGGAATGTTTTCCTGTAGAATCGTATGGTTGCTCTTTTGTCTCCAGACGTCGTCAATTTTTCCCACCTCTTGCGTATCACTCCAATTGTAATATCTGATCATGTGTACGGTACTGTGCATGTATATACATGTGTGACTATAGCCAAGCACTGAGTCATGGTGTTCCTTGACAGCATAAATTGCGTGAATCTGCTTTTTGTAACGATTGTTTTAATTGGTAGAATTCAAAAATAGAATTGCCACGCGAGGAAAAGACTACGTGTGAAAAAACTAGTGAAATACCACGTGTGAAAATTATTTACCACGCGTTGTATTTCCGAGTTTAATGATTGGATGAGAAATACCACGCGTGGTAAATAATTTCCACGTGTGATATTTCCAGTTCTATCATAGGTGGATATTTTTCACATGTGGTAAATAATTTCCACGTGTAGTATTCCTTTTTGAATAATTGGTCGAAATATCCACAGGTGGAAATTACCAGTCAAACCATTGGCTGTATTTTCCACGCTTGGAAAATAGAATTACCACACGTGGAAAATAGAAATACCACGCGTGGAAAAGAGAATTACCACGTGTGAAAAAAAACCCAGCGAAATACCACGTGTGGAAATTATTTACCACGCGTCGTATTTCCGAGTTTAATGATTGGATGATAAATACCACGCGTGGTAAATAATTTCCACGAGTGGTATTTCCAGTTCTATCACGATGAATACCAGGCGTGGTAAATAATTTCCACGTATATAGTAATTCCATTTGTATGGAAAGCCATCAGTGTCATAACCTCTGGTTTTCCACACGTGGTAATTCGATTTTCCACGCGTGGAAAATCCAGCCAATGGCTTGACTTGTAATTACCACGTGTGGATATTTCGACCAATTACTCAACTTGGAAATACCACACGTGGAAATTATTTACCACGTGTGGAAAATATCCACCAATGATAGAACTGGGAATACCACGTGTGGAAATTATTTACCACACGTCGTATTTATCACCCAATCATTGCATTCGGAAATACGACGCGTGGTAAATAATTTCCACGCGTGGTATTTCACTGGGTTTTTCACACGTGGTAATTCTCTTTTCCACACGTGGTAATTCTATTTTCGAATCTACGAATCAAAACAATCGTTACAGAAAGCAGATTCACGCATTTTCACCCTGTCTTATCTGTCGTACGGTCGTCGACCTATACGACTCAGCCTCAGGTGAAACTCCTGCACTGCTCAACACTGCTGTGTCCTGTTGCAGATTGTCTGTTCCGGCTAGACGAACACATTCGGAGAACTGATACTTGAACCGCCGCAAACTGTCGATTTCCGACATTCTGAAGGGACCAGCTTTCTTCGTTAAGCTCTTATTCATTGGCTGGGCAAAATAAAATTTCGACGCGTGGATAAATGGGAATACCACGTGTCGAAATTATTTACGACGCGTCGTATTTCCGAATTCAATGATTGGGTGATAAATACGACGTGTGGTAAATAATTTCCACACGTTGTATTCCCAGTTCTATCATTGGTGGATATTTTCCACACGTGGTAAATAATTTCCACGTGTTGTATTTCCAAGTTGAGTAATTGGTCGAAATATCCACACGTGGTAATTACAAGTCAAACCGTTGGCTGTATTTTCCACGCGTGGATAATAGAATTTCTACGCGTGGAAAATCGAATTACCACGTGTGGAAAACCAGAGGTTATGACACTGATGGCTTTCCATACATTTGGAATTATTGGTCGAAATATCCCCACGTGGTAATTACCAGTCAAACCATTGGCTGTATTTCCCACGTGTGGAAAATAGAATTACCACGTGTGAAAAACCAGAAGTTGTGACACTGATGGCTTTCCATACTAAATTATCCACTGTACTAGGAGAACATTCCACTACAATCCCCTATGTTTCCTTTCGAATCGATGGGTTAGGAAGGTCACGTGGTTGTTTACTCGGAGACGTTAGATCTCACCAATTCAGGATGACACTGGATCCCAGCCTATAATTTACATCCATGTAGATTATGCATGAGGAAATTGTGAATAGAATGCAACTTTGTTCAAAATCATCCTCCATCTTTATCAGCTGTACAGTTAATTTTCGTATAAAAAACTCATCATTTTAAACATTTTAGATTTAATAGATAAGGTGCTAGTTTAAATATTTGTCACATTTGTTATTTACGAAAACATTTACTCTGTACCAGTGGTATCACTTGTTCCGATATATTCAACAATTTCTATAGTGTCATTATTTGGGTGTAGATTTAGAAATATAACTGATGCCATATGGTGAATAGTCGTATTGAACATAATTAAAAACCGTTAGCCATGTTAACGAACTGTGCCAAAAACGTACATTGATTAGAAGAGACATAATTTTGATGGAAAGATTAAGAGCACTCATGTATACAATGGAATTACATTAGAACGTTTTAGAAAAGTTTTCACATGAAGCGGATGTAGTACTGATTCAAAGTATCACTCTAGTGAAATTATTCCATCTGTTCAGTGAAAACGATGTAATTTGAATGTAATAATGAGGTACATTCTAAACTAAGTCTTGTACATTTTTGTCTGGAACTGTGTCATTCACTAATATTCAGTGTAACTGTGTCATTCACTAATATTCAGTGTAACTGTGTCATTCACTAATATTCAGTGCAAGGTTGAGCAAAGACTTTGATATTTTTTTTTGGCTCCAATCTTCCGACCAAATCAAGGAGACAAACCTGATGCGATTACAAAGTATCCTAATCATACCTGCACAAACAAACCAACAAAAACATATACCTAAAATCGGATGTGATATATATCCGCTAGGTATCATTGTCATTTTTTCAATTTCCGAGTCCATAATCATACAATTATGTTTCTTATTATCCCTTAAATACTAGTACGTAATCCGTGTATAGGTTGTGGGGTGTCATTATGATACATGTCTTTGCAATCATTCGACAGATGTTATATCGCGCGGGTTAGAACTGCCTGTCAGGACTTCTATCCAAATCATCCTCGAGAAAATGGCCAGCCGTCCAGCTTTAACCTCCAAGCAAACTTCTGTAAATTTGCATACACAATCACAGGGGCTCGTTACTGTTGTTAATCGGTTAATTAGGTTGATTGGGGAGGGAGGGTGGAGGGTGTAAAGAAACGTGGGATGGCGGACAATCAAGTCGGCACCGCCGCCACACCACGCTCCCAAAACTCAGGTTTTATAACCCGTTTTCAAAATCGAATAAACTTCACTTTAAACAGAACGACAAATGGTTAAATTGCATATATCTTACTTTAGCTTTTCCTGGTCTGGCCTCTTGGAGCGAATAAGTTCATTTTTCTGCCAAATTCCAATAAATATTTCAAGATTGACCGTAACCTGGATAAAAATTCTTGCGAAAATGCCCGAGAACCGGCGAGACCATGCCAAATGTGTTCGCCATGAGCAATTCGCAGTTGATTGGAGACCCACTCGGTATCGTTGATAATTGGTTAATTAGGTTGATTAGGGGATTTGGTGGTCTGGGGTGGGGGGGGGGGTCGAGAGAGTAAAAAAGTACCGGTAAGCCTCAAATCAGCTGGTCTCGCCCGCTCTCGGGGATTATCGCGAGAGTTTTTATTCGGGATACTGTCAATCTGGAAATATCAGTTGGAATTTGGCGAAGAAAAACATTTATTCGCCCAAAAACCCAACCCAGGAAAAGTTGAAGTACGGTAAGATAAATACAATTTAACCAGTTGTCGTTTTATACGATTTTTGAGAAAACGGGTTATAAAACCAGAGTTTTGGAAGCGTGTTGTTGCGGCAGGCCCCCTCCTCCGCCCATAGGACGGCTTTTATGCTAGTTTGTATAAATTACCTGAACTACAGAATTTTCTACATTAACCTCTTATTTCTCTACAACAGGGGGTATTTTTCTCCGAATTTTAAAGAATGTCTTCAGTTGAAAATGAGCCTACTGTTTGGGTTCCCCTTTAAAATTATCATTTGTAAGCGAGAAATTATTCTTTAGACACTCCATAATATTGTAATGTGGTATACGTTATACCTTCCTATATACCTAGACCAGTAAGACATGTGAGCTGTGGGTGGGACACATACTGCCCAGATATTCTGTCATTATGTCCCAGTCTATTATGTTTAAAGTCGTGGTTATACATAAGTGGATTATGTAAAAATTATGCATAACCTAAAATGATTATAACATAATCATCAATCATAGTTATCTTGAATGCTAAAAGGCTGTCTTGTTTATGTACCACGTAAATAGGAGGCTTGCCCTGAGGATATTTAGGTTGAAATATCTGACTTTTGTCAATACAGTTGTAGATGAAGGGGGACGGTATGAGAGAAAAAATTGAAGGTAGCATTGTTTAGGAGGGGTGCACAGATGGAGTAGTATTGGACAGGATACGAGAAGGACAATTAAATGTGGAAATCGTACTGGACAGGATGTGACAGGGATAAATGTGGAGATCGTACTGGACAGGATGTGGTAACGACAAATGTGGGGGTAGTATTGGACAGGATATTCGAAGGATAAATATGGAGATCGTACTGGACAGGATGTGCGAGGAACAAACGTATAGATCGTACTGGACAGGATGTGGTAGTTACAAACGTTGGGGGTAGTTCTGGACAGGATGTGAGAGGGTCAAATGTGAAGATCGTTCTGGACAGGATGTGAGAGGGACACATGTGGAGATCATAATGGACATGAATAGGTAAAAACAAATGTTGGGGTATTACTGGACAGGATGTGGGAGGGACAAATGTGGAGATTGTACTGGACAGGGTGTGAGAGGGATAAATGTGGAGAACGCACCGGGCAGAATGTGGTAACGGCAAAGGTTGGGGTAGTATTGGACAAGACGTGGGAAGGACAAATGTGGACGTCGTACTGGACAGGATGTGGGAGAGACAAATGTGGAGTTCGTACTCAACAGGACGTGGTAAGACAAAATGTTGAGGTAGTATTGAACAGGATGTGGGAGGGACAAATGCGGAGATCGTATTGGACAGGATGTGGCAAAGACAAATTCTGGGCTAGTATTGGACAGGATATTCGAGGGACAAATGTGAAGATCGTACTGGATGGGATGTGAAAAGGACAAATGTGGCGATCGAACTGGACAGGATGTGGGAAAGATAAACGTTGGGGGTAGTACTGGACAGGGTATGAGAGGAACAAATGTGGAGGTCGTATTGGACAGGATGTGGAAGGGATAAATGTGGAGATCGTATTGAACAGGATGTGGTTAAGACAAATGTTTGCGGTAGTACTGGACAGGGTGTGAGAGGGCCAAATGTGGAGATCGTATTGGAAAGGATGTAGGAGGGACAAATGTGGAGATCATACTGGACAGGATGTGTTTAAGGCAAATGTTGGGAGTAGTATTGGACAGGGTGTGAGAGGGACAAATGTTGATATCGTACTGGACCAGATGTGGAAGGGGCAAATGCGGAGGTCGTAGTGGACAGGATGTGAGAGGGACACATCTGGAGATCGCACTGGACAGGATGTGTAACGACAAATGTTGGGGACAGAAAGAGGGTTTGAGAGGAACAAATGTGGGGATCGTACTGGGCAGGATGTGAGAGGGACAAATGTGTTGATCGAGCTGGACGAGATTTGGGAGGGACAAATATGGAAATCGTACTGGACAGGATGTGAGAGGGATAAATGTGGAGATCGCACTGGGCAGGATGTGGGAGGGACAAATCTGGAAATCGTACTGGACAGGATGTGAGAGGGATAAATGTGGAGATCGCACTGGACAGGATGTGGTAAAGGCAAGGGTCGGGGGTAATATTGGACAAGGTGTGAGAGAAAAAATGTGGAGATCATAATGGACAGGATGTGGTAAACAAAATTGTTGGGGGTATTACTGTACAGGGTGTGAGAGGGACAACTGTGGAGATCCCACTGGACAGGATGTGAGAGGGGCAAATATGGAGATTGCACTGGACAGGATGTGATAAAGACACAATTTGGGGGTGTTATTGGACAGGGTAGGAGAGGGACAAATGTGAAGATCATACTGGACAGGATGTGAGAGGGACAAGTATGGAGATCCCACTGGAGAGGATGTGAGAGGGACAAATATGGAGATCCCACTGGACAGGATGCGAGAGGGACAAATATGGAGATTGCACTGGACAGGATGTGGTAAGGACACAATTTGGGGGTATTATTGGACAGGGTAGGAGAGGAACAAATGTGAAGATCATACTGGACAGGATGTGGGAGAGACAAACATGGGGATCGTACTGAACAGGATGTGAGAGGGACAAATGTGGGGACCGCGCTGGACACGATGTGGTAAAGGCAAGTGTTGGGTAGGATTGGACAGAATATTCGAGGGACAACTGTGGAGATCGTACCGGACAGGATTTGGTAAAGACAAATGTTGGGGGTAGTATTGGGCCGGGCGAGGGAGGGACAAATGTAGAGATGGTATTGGACAGAATGTGGGAGGGACAAATATAGTGTTCGTACTGGGCAGGATTTGGTAAAGGCAAATATTTGGACAGCATTGTACAGGATATGGCGGACAACTGTGAAGGTCGTACAGCACAGGATGTGGGAGAGATCAAACTTGAGTAGTATTGAACAGGGTATTAGGGGACAACTGTGAAGGTCGTACAGCACATGATGTGGGAGAGATCAAACTTGTGTAGTATTGAACAGGATATGGAGGGGACTGTGAAGGTCGTACAGCACAGGATGTGGGAGAGATCAAACTTGAGTAGTATTGAACAGGGTATTGGGGACAACTGTGAAGGTCGTACAGCACAGGATGTGGGAGAGATCAAACTTGTGTAGTATTGAACAGGATATGGAGGGGACTGAGAAGGTCGTACAGCACAGGATGTGGGAGAGATAAACTTTTGGTAGTATTGAATATGATGTGGAAGACAAGTTCAAAGATCGTATAGGACAGGATGCGTGAGAGACAAATGCCAAGGTGATATAGGACAGGATATGTGAGAGACAAGATTTGAGGTCGTATAGGGAAGGATACTAAGGAGACATTTAGGTTGACGAAGTATTGGTCAGGATATGGGAGAGACAAATCTAGAGGTCGTATATGACACGATTTGGGGGAGACATATGTTGGGGTGATAGTGGACAGGATGTGAGAGAGACACATATGCAGTAGTATTAGACAGGACGTAGGAGGAAAATGTATGGGTAGTGGTGGGTAGCATGTGGGAGACACGAATATGAAGATCGTATATGCCAGCATATGAGAGTAGTATATTTGGACAGGATGTGAAAGACAGAAATGCGGAAGTCGTATATGACAAGTTGTGGGAGACAAACGATGGGCTAGAATTGGGCAGGATGTGGGAGAGACGAATGTGCAGGTCAAACGGAACAGGATGTATAGGGAAGGAAGTGTTGTGTTAGTATTGGACAGGACGTGGGAGACTTGTTTGAAGGTCGTATAGGTTGGATGTGGGAGAGACAAATGTGGGCAGAGTATCGGGACAGGATATGGAAGAGACAAACCTAAAGGTTGTATAAGAAACGATCTGTGGGAAGACAAATGTCGGGGTCGTGTTGGACATGATATGATAGAGACAAATGTTGAAGTATTATTAGACAGGAAATGTTAGGGTAATGTTGTACAGGATGTGAGAAAGACAGATGTTGAAGTATTATTAGACAGGAAATGTTGGGGTAATGTTGTACAGAACGTGAGAGAGACCGATGTTGAAGTAGTATAAGACAGGAAATATTGGGGTAATGTTGTACAGGATGTGAGAGAGATAGATGTTGAAGTAGTATTAGACAAGAAATGTTGGGGTAATGTTGTACAGGATGTGAGACAGACAGATGCTGAAGTAGTATAAGACAGGAAATGTTGGGTTATGTTGTACAGGATGTGAGAGAGACAGATGTTGAAGTAGTATTAGACAGGAAATGTTAGGGTATAATGTTGTACAGAATGTGAGAGAGACAGATGCTGAAGTAGTATAAGACAGGAAATGTTGGGTTATGTTGTACAGGATGTGAGAGAGACAGATGTTGAAGTAGTATTAGACAGGAAATGTTAGGGTAATGCTGTACAGGATGTGAGAGAGACAGATGCTGAAGTAGTATAGACAGGAAATGTTGGGTTATGTTGTACAGGATGTGAGAGAGACAGATGTTGAAGTTGTACAGGATGTGAGAGAGACAGTATGTAGACAGGAAATGTTGTACAGGATGTTGAAGTAGTATTAGACCGATGTGAGAGAGACAGAAGTAGTATAAGACAGGAAATGTTGGGGTAATGTTGTACAGGATGTGAGAGAGTCAGATGTTGAAGTAGTATTAGACAAGAAATGTTGGGGTAATGTTGTACAGGATGTGAGAGAGACAGATGCTGAAGTAGTATAAGACAGAAAATGTTGGGTTATGTTGTACAGGATGTGAGAGAGACAGATGTTGAAGTAGTATTAGACAGGAAATGTTAGGGTATAATGTTGTACAGAATGTGAGAGAGACAGATGCTGAAGTAGTATAAGACAGGAAATGTTGGGTTATGTTGTACAGGATGTGAGAGAGACAGATGTTGAAGTAGTATTAGACAGGAAATGTTAGGGTAATGTTGTACAGGATGTGAGAGAGACAGATGCTGAAGTAGTATAAGACAGGAAATGTTGGGTTATGTTGTACAGGATGTGAGAGAGACAGATGTTGAAGTAGTATTAGACAGGAAATGTTGAGGTATAATGTTGTACAGAATGTGAGAGAGACAGATGCTGAAGTAGTATAAGACAGGAAATGTTGGGTTATGTTGTACAGGATGTGAGAGAGACAGATGTTGAAGTAGTATTAGACAGGAAATGTTGGGGTAATGTTGTACAGGATGTGAGAGAGACAGATGTTGAAGTAGTATTAGACAGGAAATGTTGGGGTAATGTTGTACAGGATGTGAGAGAGACAAATGTGTAGTTCGTATATGCCAGGATTTGTTAGTTATATATCTCTACTATACAGGGGGTAGCGATGGACAGGATGTGAGACAAAACGAATTTGAATGTCGTATAGGACATATTTTGGGCTGGTATTGAACAGGATGTTGGAACGGTATAATACTAATATCGGTTATGAAGAGATAAGTTACAGCACATGCTACATCTATCATTATCAGTATGGTATATCACCGCATCCGCGATTTTAGATATTAAAGTAAAAACCCGAGCGTGAATATCGACGATCCTAAGGCATCCATGATACGAATCTCAATGGTGAGATCATTTTAGGATGAGTGAAACGCATTCATGCCATTAGCACATCTGACTCCGTCTGTCAACCATTCATCCATTCGTGGATAACTCATTCACCGAGGAATACTTTTATGACGTTGACGTTGTCCAAAAACGTCACATGCTATTTACGTGCATCAACCCCTCACAATTGGACCGCCATTTGTTTCACTGAACCACAATCAAAATAGTGAGGTGGCTTAGGGTCATATTTTGGGGAGATCGTGACACGCTGGACCAAAGCACCAAACTTGGCACACCCATCACTTGAGGCATATACAACAATATCAGAAGGGGTGCCCTTTGCTCTGGGCTCTGTGATGCCCTCTGGTCCCCAAAAGGGCATCTGAGGGACAATATTGTTATGTAAAGAATAGTTAGCTTAGAAACAGCTTCGTTATTTTCATTATCCTTCAGGCTGGGAAGCTGAAACTTGCCACACTGTATCACTGGTTCATGCGCAACCGGAAAATGTCACAAAATCCAAGATGGCGGCCATGATGACATCACAGTGACATCATATTCCCAAAATAAGCCATTTTGCGGACTATTTTTCGGACCGATTTTTCTCATTTTTTATTTATGGAATTTTCTTCGCTGAAACTGCCTGGTAAATTAGTAAATAATCATCTTATTTGAGATAAAGTACCTTTGAGCACTTTTACGAAGAACAACACATTAATTTTGAAGGAATACGATGAAAACAACTTTCTGGTACACCCTAATGTTATCCATTATGAATTTACTCATGAAGCTGTGCTCCGAGTTTTATGCAACAGGCTAAAAAATAACATCAGTATCATAAGCTATAACTGCTCTAAGTTACAGCCCTCGACGTTTCTTCATTTTGGAGTATTAGGGAAAAGTTTTTTGAGAAGGGAGAGCTGGGTGGCTGAATCCACCTATATCAATTAGGTTTACATAATCGCCTGTGTAAAAGGAAACAATCGCCCCTTGTCCATGTAAAAATTGACAATTCAGCTTTTCATCTCGTAAAATGGAAAAATGAAGATGGAAATGTCCAAGACTGGACAGTTTTTTAGGATATTCTAGCGTTTACCAGGTTCACCCCATATTGAGGCGTTTACTTCATCAGACGTCCTCGATGCTCATCCAGTAACATCCGATGAGTTATTTGTTTGAGTTGATCTGTCATCACAGCTCACGAGCTAGCGTATCTAATTCCGCTTAAGGCGTTGCTAGGGGCCGTGGGGATACTTCATAGTATCCATATTAACAGCTGCAATAAAAGCGCGGTTGAGATACTAAGGCTACGACCGAGAGGTCACCGTATTCTCGGGTCTGCAGGCGAGGTTCCAAGGGAAGCTTTAATGTTAAGTCATATGATTGCTCTTTAGTCGCCAGACATCAATTTTCCCCACTTCTTGCATATCGCTCCAATTTCAATCTTTCTACTTTTAAGTTCGAGAGAAGGATAGCTGAATTAACAATTGTTACACGGGCCGGGGACTTGTGTTTAGTTCTACACGTCTCTGTTTGTATATTTGTGACCGCCGAAAAAAGTCAAAATTTTTGGACGAAATGGTACGAACCTTCATCTGAAGAGTGTTGGAGTCAGTGAGGGTAAAACTGAAAAGAACAATCCCAAAAAGGGCATCTTACGCCTGTTGGAGGCCGGGATTTTTTATTGGAAGGCCATCAAATTACGTCAGGATAGCTAACAGATTGCTGTATGGCCAGAAAAGGGACTCTAAAACCAAGAAGGAATCAAAAGAACATTCAACGCCCAATGAGGACCGACAGCATCGAACATACAAGTAAGGGCGAGTGAGTGAATAGAATTTAACGTGGCTTTCAACAATATTTCAGCTATATCGCGACGAGCCAACTAAGCATCACCCAGCCAAGTTGCGTTCCTTTTACTTCAAAGAAGAAATCTTTGAAGCAGCATGGAACCAGACACCCTCCATCCACCCTATAAAACACTGAAGACAGCACACAAGACACAGACAGGACGCTTACATGTTGCAATAAAGACAAGTGATATTACAGTTCTAGACATCACATTATCAAGTTCCTGCTGCTTCTCAGCAAATGCTTTGAAGCAACAGGAACCTGTATCAATCCAATCACCCGCGCAACATACAAGTAACTTGTTATAGCATTTGTCTATATATTGCCATTGAATGGACACAGCTTTGGTCGAATGTTCATGGAACTTTGCCAACATAGCTGTGGGAATACCAAGTGTGAAAATAGAGGCCCGCAATATTGGTGTTTTTTTTGGTCAAAAGCCTGTCAAACATTTTCAGGATAACTATAGGGATCTCAGAGAGTGAATAGACACATGAAAAGGATCGGAAATTGCATTTAACGCCCATTGAGGGACAGGAACATGAAATTAACATTAAAATAACACGTTGACTTCTATCCGTCGCTATTGACATGACTGAGAGTGCTTAGGACGATTTCAGGCTCAGAGGCAGATTGGGGGAGGGGTCTGAAACTACACCTTATTCCCACTGGGTGACAATACCATTATATTTACACATTTACATGTGCATGGTTCAGGACCCCGTGCACAGCTCCAATTATATGCCGGTTCTGCAGGCACACCCACTACTAAAATGATACTGAATAGGGAGGATCCTGTGTTCAATTGTTATTGTTGGATTCAGCTTCATCCCCCCCCCCCCTCCCCACTCTTCCCAATACAATTTTCTCTGATGCTCGGAACTGTTAAGAGCTGGCATTTTGTGTCCATATAGCAAATCATATTAGGGCCATTTAATTCTCGGAGAAGAGCATCATGGGTAAATTCAGAATGGACGACAGTTGTGTTTTTGTCATATTTTCTTCAAAATTGGTGTATTTTGTCCACGTGAAAGTGCATAATAATATTTGATTTCATATCAGATGATTATTTACTGATTTACAAGGCAATTTGAGCGAAGAAAATGGCACAAATACAAAATTTAAAAAACCGATCAGAAAAATCGTCAATAAAATGGCTTATTTTTATCATATGACGTCACTGTGACATCATCATAGAGGCCATCTTCAATTTTGTTACATTTTATTTTAGCGCTGGAACCAAAGATATAATGTGGCCTCGAGGATAACGAAAATCATGAAGCTATTGGGAAGCCAACTATTTTTTCAATGATAATATTTTCCCTTAGATGCCCTTTTAGGGGCCAGAGGGCGTCATACGGCACAGAGCAATGGGCACCCCTTCTGATATTGTTCTGTATGCTTCAAGTGATGGGTGTGCCAAGATTGGTGCTTTGGTCCAGCGTGTCACGATCTTTTTGCTAAGCCACCTCACTAAAAGGACCATGTATGTTTAGATGAGTAAATGGCCTCAGAACAGGTGCGGTAGAAGTGCCAAAAATAAAATATTACATATACATTATACATATTACTCGAGAATCATTAGACTCGGTGCCTTGAAAATTTTCTGAGTATACCATATAATATTTCCTCACATCACAGCGGCCAAAAGCAATGTGATACACCCATGTGATACAAAACCTGTATCACACCCTTACAGTTTGCTAACTATATTTTTGGTTATTTTTCAACATTATTTTGATGTGAGAAATAAATTATGACACTCGTGGTCATTTATCTGATTTTTATCACACTCGTTTGATAAACCCCATATGAAACTCGCTAAAGCTCGGTTCATATGGGTTTTATCAAACTCGTGTGATAAAAATCAGATAAATGACCACTCGTAGTGATAATCTAGATGTACTTCATGCCAATTGAACAATTTTTTACAGTGGAAGTATTTTATTTTGGCACTTTTGCATTGCACCTGACCTGGGGTCATTCAGCTATCTAAAGATACAAGGTCCTTCGAACACAAATACAAGATTTTGCAGAAATCGAGCATGACGCAGTTTCATAACTCCTGGTTCTCTGTTGGGAATCTTTGCCTCTTTTTTTCTGACGGACATATATTCCCCTTGCGAGTACGTTGTCCAGCAAAAGTGGAAGAGATCCTGTAAGAGAGTGGCAGAAAGGTCTATTACAACTGTGGGACAGAGAGTGAGCGTACGATACTGCCAGAGATCATGTACGGTAATGGGAGAGAGATCACATGCAGTGGTACAGAGAGAGAGACCCTGTACGAGTGTAGGAGAGAAATCTGATCAAAAAAAGTAGAAGAATGTGCCAGTGAAACCCACACAATAGTGGGAGAGAGACAATACACTCTAAATAGGGTAAACTTGTAAGACTTACTATTTTATTTCACATGAGCGTTCGTAAATATAAGAGGTCATGTGAAATGAAATAGTTTCAAAAGAACAACTCTTCTAACGTGGTTTTTATTATCTTTTGAATAGACTAACATTGCTACATGTACCCATACCTCTGTATTTTTTTGAAGAAAATATAAGTTTCGCATATCAGGTTACGAACTGAAGGCCAAAAAAAACTACACAGCTACATCTCTGTCCTGAGTGATTTGGAACCTGTCCAGGCCTACGAAGGAGGGGGGTCATTTCGGCCACCTTGATATTTTTTTTACCCCTTGAGCTAAAGGACTGAAACTTACCACGCTATACGTTTGGGTCAAACTCTACCAGAAAATGTAAAATATCCAAGATGGCCACCATAACGACGTCACCGTGACGTCATTTTCAAAAAAGGCATTTCTGGGACCATTTTTCAGTCAGATTTTTCGAATTTTTTATTTATGTGTTTTCTTCGCAAACACTGTATGATAAATTAGTAAATACTAATCTGATGTGAAATAAATAGCTTTTGCCCATTTTTCTTCGCAGAAAAGCAGGAATTTTGAAGAAAAAGGACGAAACATCACTTTTCTGATACCCTATTTCAATTTTCCCATGATCCTCTGCTCGGGGAGTTATGTAACTAGGCACAAAATGACCCCAATATGATAAACTACAAAGTCACGGAGTGTCAGCTCTCAAGATTTTGTCGTTTCCGAGATAGGGTAGAAACTTTGGTAGGGAGGTTTTTATCCCCTCCCCCGGGCCTAGTAAGATTAAACTGCCCTATGCAGCTTCATTCTGGACCTCTCGTCCTTAAGCAAATTAGGCGCTTGTTGCGAGTGGGATCTCAATTTTCTTTTCTAAATAATACTCTGGTGTCATAATACAGACATATGAACTTCCTACATTTCATCGACCCTAACCTACCCCTAGCTCGGTAGTTTACATTGTTGAACGTGATAAGATCAGACCACAACACCAATATACGAGTACCAGCTTGATCTTTGTTAAGGGGAAGGGTGACCCGAGAGATTTTGACACTTTTTTGCGAAATTTCTTAATTCTTAAAAATTTCTGAAAAGGTTTCACGTAATTTCATTCCAGAAGTATATGAAAAGTATATTTCCCAGACATCGCTTAAAAAAGCCTTTTACTATATATGATGTCACTTCCGGCGGTGTGCTGTCTGGGCGATAAACCTGTCATTTCAATCTGACTGGTGACGGGGGTATTATTATGTCCCAGTGAGGTGGTTGTCAATCTGACTGGTGACTGGGGTATTATTATGTCCCAGTGAGGTGGTTGTCAATCTGACTGGTGACTGGGGTATTATTATGTCCCAGTGAGGTGGTTGTCAATCTGACTGGTGACTGGAGTATTATTATGTCCCAGTGAAGTGGTTGTCAATCAGACTGGTGACGGAGATATTATTATGTACCAGTGAGACGGTTGTCAATCTGACTGGTGACTGGAGTATTATTATATCCCAGTGAGGTGGTTGTCAATCTGACTGGTGACGGGGGTATTATTATGTCCCAGTGAGGTGGTTGTCAATCTGACTGGTGACGGGGGTATTATTATGTCCGAGTGAGGTGGTTGTCAATCTGACTGGTGACTGGAGTATTATTATGTCCCAGTGAGGTGGTTGTCAATCTGACTGGTGACGGGGGTATTATTATGTCCCAGTGAGGTGGTTGTCAATCTGACTGGTGACGGGGGTATTATTATGTCCCAGTGAGGTGGTTGTCAATCTGACTGGTGACTGGAGTATTATTATGTCCCAGTGAGGTGGTTGTCAATCTGACTGGTGACGGGGGTATTATTATGTCCCAGTGAGGTGGTTGTCAATCTGACTGGTGACGGGGGTATTATTATGTCCCAGTGAGGTGGTTGTCAATCTGACTGGTGACGGGGGTATTATTATGTCACAGTGAGATGGTTGTCAATCTGACTGGTGACTGGAGTATTATTATGTCCCAGTGAGGTGGCTGTCAATCTGACTGGTGACGGGGGTATTATTATGTCCCAGTGAGGTGGTTGTCAATCTGATTGGTGACGGGGAGGCGGGGGGTGGGGTATTATTATGTCCCAGTGAGGTGGTTGTCAATCTGACTGGTGACGGGGGTATTATTATGTCCCAGTGAGGTGGTTGTCAATCTGACTGATGATGGGGGTATTATTATGTCACAGTGAGATGGTTGTCAATCTGACTGGTGACTGGAGTATTATTATGTCCCAGTGAGGTGGTTGTCAATCTGACTGGTGACGGGGGTATTATTATGTCCCAGTGAGGTGGTTGTCAATCTGATTGGTGACGGGGAGGCGGGGGGTGGGGTATTATTATGTCCCAGTGAGGTGGTTGTCAATCTGACTGGTGACGAGGGTGGGGGGATATTATTATGCCCCAGTGAGGTGGTTGTCAATCTGACTGGTGATCGGGGTATTATTATGTCCCAATGAGGTGGCTGTCAATTTGACTGGTGATGGGGGTATTATTATGTCCCAGTGAGGTGGTTGTCAATCTGACTGGTGATTGGGGTATTATTATGTCCCAATGAGGTGGTTGTCAATCTGACTGGTGACTGGAGTATTATTATGTCCCAGTGAGGTGGTTGTCAATCTGACTGGTGACTGGGGTATTATTATGTCCCAGTGAGGTGGTTGTCAATCTGATTGATGACGGGGGTATTATTATGTCCCAGTGAGGTGGTTGTCAATCTGACTGGTGACTGGGGTATTATTATATCCCAGTGAGGTGGTTGTCAATCTGACTGGTGACTGGGGTATTATTATGTCCCAGTGAGGTGGTTGTCAATCTGACTGGTGACGGGGGTATTATTATGTCCCAGTGAGGTGGTTGTCAATCTGACTGGTGACTGGAGTATTATTATGTCCCAGTGAGGTGGTTGTCAATCTGACTGGTGACTGGAGTATTATTATGTTCCAGTGAGGTGGTTGTCAATCTGACTGGTGACTGGGGTATTATTATGTCCCAGTGAGGTGGTTGTCAATCTGACTGGTGACTGGGGTATTATTATGTCCCAGTGAGGTGGTTGTCAATCTGACTGGTGACTGGGGTATTATTATGCCCCAGTGAGGTGGTTGTCAATCTGACTGATGACTGGAGTATTATTGTGTCCCAGTGAGATGGTTGTCAATCTGACTGGTGACTGGAGAATTATTATGTTCCAGTGAGGTGATTGTCAATCTGACTGGTGATGGGGGTATTATTATGTTCCAGTGAGATGGTTGTCAATCTGACTGGTGACGGGGATATTATTATGTCCCAGTGAGGTGGTTGTCAATCTGACTGGTGACTGGAGTATTATTATGTCCCAGTGAGGTGGTTGTCAATCTGACTGGTGACTGGGGTATTATTATGTCCCAGTGAGGTGGTTGTCAATCTGACTGGTGACGGGGAGGCGGGGGGTGGGGTATTATTATGTCCCAGTGAGGTGGTGGTCAATCTGACTGGTGACGGGGGTATTATTATGTCCCAGTGAGGTAGTTGTCAATCTGACTGGTGACGGGGGGATATTATTATGTCCCAGTGAGGTGGTTGTCAATCTGACTGGTGATTGGGGTATTATTATGTCCCAATGAGGTGGTTGTCAATTTGACTGGTGATGGGGGTATTATTATGTCCCAGTGAGGTGGTTGTCAATCTGACTGGTGATTGGGGTATTATTATGTCCCAATGAGGTGGCTGTCAATCTGACTGGTGACTGGAGTATTATTATGTCCCAGTGAGGTGGTTGTCAATCTGACTGGTGACTGGGGTATTATTATGTCCCAGTGAGGTGGTTGTCAATCTGATTGATGACGGGGGTATTATTATGTCCCAGTGAGGTGGTTGTCAATCTGACTGGTGACTGGGGTATTATTATATCCCAGTGAGGTGGTTGTCAATCTGACTGGTGACTGGGGTATTATTATGTCCCAGTGAGGTGGTTGTCAATCTGACTGGTGACGGGGGTATTATTATGTCCCAGTGAGGTGGTTGTCAATCTGACTGGTGACTGGAGTATTATTATGTCCCAGTGAGGTGGTTGTCAATCTGACTGGTGACTGGAGTATTATTATGTTCCAGTGAGGTGGTTGTCAATCTGACTGGTGACTGGGGTATTATTATGTCCCAGTGAGGTGGTTGTCAATCTGACTGGTGACTGGGGTATTATTATGTCCCAGTGAGGTGGTTGTCAATCTGACTGGTGACTGGGGTATTATTATGTCCCAGTGAGGTGGTTGTGAATCTGACTGGTGACTGGAGTATTATTATGTCCCAGTGAGGTGGTTGTCAATCTGACTGGTGACTGGAGTATTATTATGTTCCAGTGAGATGGTTGTCAATCTGACTGGTGACGGGGGTATTATTATGTCCCAGTGAGGTGGTTGTCAATCTGACTGGTGACGGGGGTATTATTATGTCCGAGTGAGGTGGTTGTCAATCTGACTGGTGACTGGAGTATTATTATGTCCCAGTGAGGTGGTTGTCAATCTGACTGGTGATGGGGGTATTATTATGTCCCAGTGAGGTGGTTGTCAATCTGACTGGTGACGGGGAGGCGGGGGGTGGGGTATTATTATGTCCCAGTGAGGTGGTTGTCAATCTGACTGGTGACGGGGGTATTATTATGTCCCAGTGAGGTAGTTGTCAATCTGACTGGTGACGGGGGGGGGGTATTATTATGTCCCAGTGAGGTGGTTGTCAATCTGACTGGTGACGGGGGTATTATTATGTCCCAGTGAGGTGGTTGCATCCATCTAGATTATTGACGAGTGTATTATTATGCAGTGATGAGGTGGTTCTCAATCTGACTGGTGACTGGGGTATTATTATGTCCCAGTGAGGTGGTTGTCAATCTGACTGGTGACTGGGCTATTATTATGTCCCAGTGAGGTGGTTGTCAATCTGACTGGTGACGGGGGTATTATTATGTCCCAGTGAGGTAGTTGTCAATCTGACTGGTGACGGGGGGGGGGGTATTATTATGTCCCAGTGAGGTGGTTGTCAATCTGACTGGTGATTGATTTATTATTATATCCCAATGAGGTGGTTGTCAATTTAACTGGTGACGGTGGTATTATTATGTCCCAATGAGGTGGTTGTCAATCTGACTGGTGATTGGGGTATTATTATGTCCCAATGAGGTGGTTGTCAATCTGACGGGTGACTGGAGTATTATTATGTTCCAGTGAGGTGGTTGTCAATCTGACTGGTGACTGGGGTATTATTGTGTCCCAGTGAGGTGGTTGTCAATCTGATTGATGACCGGGGTATTATTATGTCCCAGTGAGGTGGTTGTCAATCTGACTGGTGACTGGGGTATTATTATGTCCCAGTGAGGTGGTTGTCAATCTGACTGGTGACTGGGGTATTATTATGTCCCAGTGAGGTGGTTGTCAATCTGACTGGTGACTGGGGTATTATTATGTCCCAGTGAGGTAGTTGTCAATCTGACTGGTGACGGGGGGGGTATTATTATGTCCCAGTGAAGTGGTTGTCAATCTGACTGGTGACGGGGGTATTATTATGTCCCAGTGAGGTGGTTGTCAATCTGATTGATGACGGGGGTATTATTATGTCCCAGTGAGGTGGTTCTCAATCTGACTGGTGACTGGGGTATTATTATGTCCCAGTGAGGTGGTTGTCAATCTGACTGGTGACTGGGCTATTATTATGTCCCAGTGAGGTGGTTGTCAATCTGACTGGTGACGGGGGTATTATTATGTCCCAGTGAGGTAGTTGTCAATCTGACTGGTGACGGGGGGGGGGGTATTATTATGTCCCAGTGAGGTGGTTGTCAATCTGACTGGTGATTGATTTATTATTATGTCCCAATGAGGTGGTTGTCAATTTAACTGGTGACGGGGGTATTATTATGTCCCAATGAGGTGGTTGTCAATCTGACTGGTGATTGGGGTATTATTATGTCCCAATGAGGTGGTTGTCAATCTGACGGGTGACTGGAGTATTATTATATTCCAGTGAGGTGGTTGTCAATCTGACTGGTGACTGGGGTATTATTGTGTCCCAGTGAGGTGGTTGTCAATCTGATTGATGACGGGGGTATTATTATGTCCCAGTGAGGTGGTTGTCAATCTGACTGGTGACTGGGGTATTATTATGTCCCAGTGAGGTGGTTGTCAATCTGACTGGTGACTGGGGTATTATTATGTCCCAGTGAGGTGGTTGTCAATCTGATTGGTGACGGGGGTATTATTATGTCCCAGTGAGGTGGTTGTCAATCTGACTGGTGACTGGGGTATTATTATGTCCCAGTGAGGTGGTTGTCAATCTGACTGGTGACGGGGGGGTATTATTATGTCCCAGTGAGGTGGTTGTCAATCTGACTGGTGATTGGGGTATTATTATGTCCCAATGAGGTGGTTGTCAATTTGACTGGTGACGGGGGTATTATTATGTCCCAGTGAGGTGGTTGTCAATCTGACTGGTGATTGGGGTATTATTATGTCCCAATGAGGTGGTTGTCAATCTGACTGGTGACTGGAGTATTATTATGTCCCAGTGAGGTGGTTGTCAATCTGACTGGTGACTGGGGTATTATTATGTCCCAGTGAGATGGTTGTCAATCTGGTTGATGACGGGGGTATTATTATGTCCCAGTGAGGTGGTTGTCAATCTGACTGGTGACGGGGGTATTATTATGTCCCAGTGAGGTGGTTGTCAATCTGACTGGTGACGGGGGTATTATTATGTCCGAGTGAGGTGGTTGTTAATCTGACTGGTGACTGGAGTATTATTATGTCCCAGTGAGGTGGTTGTCAATCTGACTGGTGACGGGGGTATTATTATGTCCCAGTGAGGTGGTTGTCAATCTGACTGGTGACTGGAGTATTATTATGTCCCAGTGAGGTGGTTGTCAGTTTGACTGGTGACAGGGGTATTATGACCCGGTAGGTGGTTGTCAATCTGACTGGTGATTGGGGTATTATTATGTCCCAATAGGTGGTTGTCAATCTGACTGGTGACTGGAGTATTATTATGTCCCAGTGGTGGTTGTCAATCTGACTGTGACTGGAGTATTATTATGTTCAGTGGTGGTTGTCAATCTGACTGGTGACTGGGGTATTATTATGTCCCAGTAGAGTGGTTGTCAATCTGATTGATGACGGGTGTATTATTATGTCCCAGTGAGGTGGTTCTCAATCTGACTGGTGACTGGGGTATTATTATGTCCCAGTGAGGTGGTTGTCAATCTGACTGGTGACTGGGCTATTATTATGTCCCAGTGAGGTGGTTGTCAATCTGACTGGTGACGGGGGTATTATTATGTCCCAGTGAGGTAGTTGTCAATCTGACTGGTGACGGGGGGGGGGGTATTATTATGTCCCAGTGAGGTGGTTGTCAATCTGACTGGTGATTGATTTATTATTATGTCCCAATGAGGTGGTTGTCAATTTAACTGGTGACGGGGGTATTATTATGTCCCAATGAGGTGGTTGTCAATCTGACTGGTGATTGGGGTATTATTATGTCCCAATGAGGTGGCTGTCAATCTGACTGGTGACTGGAGTATTATTATGTCCCAGTGAGGTGGTTGTCAATCTGACTGGTGACTGGGGTATTATTATGTCCCAGTGAGGTGGTTGTCAATCTGATTGATGACGGGGGTATTATTATTTCCCAGTGAGTTGGTTGTCAATCTGACTGGTGACTGGGGTATTATTATGTCCCAGTGAGGTGGTTGTCAATCTGACTGGTGACTGGGGTATTATTATGTCCCAGTGAGGTGGTTGTCAATCTGACTGATGACTGGGGTATTATTATGTCCCAGTGAGGTGGTTGTCAATCTGACTGGTGACTGGAGTATTATTATGTCCCAGTGAGGTGGTTGTCAATCTGACTGGTGACTGGGGTATTATTATGTCCCAACGAGGTGGTTGCTCGGAGCAAAGTACAGGTGTCAGATCTGGCATTTATTAGTCAGCCGTCGTCCACAAAAGAATTTCCGCGTCAATAATTGAAGTACCATTTACGATAGACGGTACCAATTCCAAAAAAGGCATGAAATGGAAAGGATATTGACACTCAAATGGGGGAAAACCCAACAGTCTCAAACATTTGGATTGTCAAATGCATAAAAATTGATTGATGATTGCTCACTAATTCCAAGTCGTTTTCTGCAGTATATTCAATCTCTGTCATGCTTTGATTTCGAGTTTTCTTTTGGAGACCATGAATATGTAAAGCAGTTTACGTTCAAACGACACCTAGCTCCGACAAGCAGAATTAGACGCAATTAGATGAAACGTAGCGCAAGAGATCTTGTACGCTACATTCATATTTTGCCTTCAGTGTGCGAAATTATAGCCTTGTGGTTTGTGGAATAGAATTGACAAGTTTCTGAAGAATGTTGACTTTGATTGAGATCAAGGATATCTACTAGAACTAGCTCGGCGAAAAGTGAATTGCCGCCACTTGCCGATCAAATATCTAGTGATCTTGAAAGATCGTATTCGGTATAGGAAAAGATACAATTATTTCGACACCGCGATAAAGGATGTCATGGTTTGAGGACTGAAAGTCATTTTCCTTAAAGAGTAGAGATAGACATTGAAGATGTTAGGGTCAACTGGCACAGTTTAGTATATTCATATTTCATATTTTCACCTTCGTATGTAGCTTTATTGTGAAATTGATACCTGGAATATGGCACTAATCATCACATGAAACTCTATAAAGAAGTTTGCATTCAGGAGTTTGCAAATGTTAAGAAACACCCGGGCTACTTTCCCTGGGTATTTCCGTTGAAAATATGCTGCCATCAATTAATCTTTTGCAAGAAAGTATCCATCGAATCGCGAAACTTCGTTTCTTGATCGTACTTTATCTTTTAGTCTCACAGTTAGGCAGAAACCACTTTTTTATCAATAATATTTATTAACAATTCGCTGCTGATGAAAATGTAGACGCAAAGTTTTGTCAGTTGGCGCAAGCATTGACAGCCACTTAGAAATTATAATTCATGATTCGACACAATTTAAGTACTTTTTACCTTTTCTGTAAATACCAATTCTTTGAGCCACCTTTTACAAATATCTTCAGGCAAAAAATGAACTCACTATACCGAAATATTAACGTATCTTTTAAGAAAACTTTGTATGGGAATTGCTTCACCCATTGCTGTTGAAAGGTAGCAGGTGCATTGTTCGTATTATTCATAAGAAGATCCTGCTTCCTGAAATAGAACAGTCACCTCTAAGTATTTAATAATGGTGTTTGAAATATCAAGATCAATGATTAAATAACAGTTTCGAAGCAGAGAATTGTCCTTCTTGCCGAGTGGTAATGTGTATAACCATAAGAGGTTATTTTCTCCAGTCATATTTCCATAAAGGTAGAGTATGGATGAAGGTGGAACACACTACGATAATTATGTCTCCCCCAACTATGTTGGGGGAAGACATCTAGTGTTTGTGCTGTCTGTCTGTCTGGATGTCTGGATATCTGGATGGATGTCTGTCCGTCCCCTTGCCTTCTCTGCAAGATATCTTGAGAACTACTGGATGGAATTTCACCAAACTTGGATGGAAGCTTCATTGGGATAGCCCCCTCATTTGATTAGGTTTTGGTGTGTTTGCGTGCATTCATCCATGTCCGGTGTCCGTCCGTCCGTCCATCTACTTGTACATGTATATACAGGCCTTGTCTGCAAGATATCTTAAGAACTATTGGATGGTATTTCACCAAACTTGGATGGAAGCTTCAGTGGAATAGCCCCCTCATTTGATTAGGTTTTGGTGTTTGTGCGTGCATTCATCCGTGTCCAGTGTCCGTCCGTCCGTCCATCTACTTGTACATGTATATACAGGCCTTGTCTGCAAGATATCTTGAGAACTACTGGACGGAATTTCACCAAACTTGGATGGAAGCTTCATTGGGATAGCCCCCTTATTTGATTAGGTTTTGGTGGGTGTGCGTGCATTCATCCATGTCCAGTGTCCGTCCGTCCATCTACTTGTACATGTATATACAGGCCTTGTCTGCAAGATATCTTGAGAACTACTGGACGGAATCTCACCAAACTTGGATGGAAGCTTCATTGGGATAACCCCCTTATTTGATTGGTGTGTGTGCATGCGTTCATCCGTGTCCGGTGTCCGTCCGTCCGTCCATCTACTTGTACATGTATATACAGGCCTTGTCTGCAACATATCTTGAGAACTACTGGATGGAATTTCACCAAACTTGGATGGAAGCTTCATTGGGATAGCCCCCCCCCCCAGTTGATCAGGTTTTGGTGTATGTGTGCATGCATTCATCCGTGTCGGGTGTCCGTCCGTCCGTTCATCTACTTGTACATGTATATAGAGGCCTGGTCTGCAAGATATCTGGAGAACTACGTGACGGAAGTTCACCAAACTTGGATGGAAGCTTTATTGGGATAGTCCTCTCATCTGATTAGGTTTTGGTTTGTGTGTGCATTCGTCCATGTTCGGTGTCCGTTCGTCTGTCCATGTACTTGTACATGTATATGTATATACATGCCCTTTCTGCAAGATATCTGAAGAACTACTGGACAGAATTTCACCAAATTTGGATGGAAGGTTCATTGGGATAGCCCCCTCATTTGATTAGGTTTGGGTGTGTGTGTGCATTTATCCATGTCCATCGTCCGTCCGTCCATCTAATTGTTCATGTCTATATACCTTGTCTGCAAGATATCTGGAGAACTACTCGACGGAATTCCACCAAACTTGGATGGAAGCTTCATTGAAATGGTCTTATGATCTAATTAGGTTTGGGTGTGAGCTAGTGCTTGCGTGGGTCCATGCAAATTGTGCTTATCTGTCTGTCCAATTTTTGTTCACTCCATATCTTTGAAACTACTGAAGGCAGATGCATGAAACTTCTATACGGTACAGCATGTAAACTATAGATGTGGCTCTTGTATGTTTTGCATCTTTCTTATAACGTGATCAGTTTCGAAATAGTTGATGCTTCACAATTACATGTATTTCACATTGGTTGGACGTTGTAGATGTCAACAATCCACTCATTGCTATATAAATCCCGACTCCTCACTGGGTTACTGCAACAATAAAAATCGCCTCTTTGTAATTAATATTTTTAGATGCGCAGCTTTGTTTAGGATACTTATTGCTACATTCATTTTATAGCACTTTCCCTTACATTATGTGCCCAATCAAGGCAAGGTGGGAGGTTGGGGGAGACGTATGTTTTTGCTTAAAAAAACAACCAGCATAGGCTTCATGCCGGAGCGACAACTCAAGGGTCAAAACGGAACCTCTAGTTTTTATCAATGACATTTTAGTGCATATATTTAAAGACACTGGCTGGACAAAAGCTCTGGCGGTTAGAACTTTTGTATTTGATATCATGATATCATGATTTTTGAAGTCGAAAATCAACCCCATCTGCAAGTGGAGGTCGATAAATAATAATCTCAATTTGATAATGCATTGGAATGTCGCTGGTACATTACATATGTCAGATTATAAAATTTCGCCGTATTTTCCTCCAGCTATGACTCCAGAATGTTCAAGTAGACCGAATACCGAGGGCATACTTTTGTGATCTATGACAAATCCTGATATGATGGAGATTAGGTCAACAGTTCGGCGGCCGTCTTGTTTTCGTTGTTTTACAGAATTCGAGAACCGTATACCCAATGAATTTGAAGTATGAGATCTGGGCGACGATATTAGCTAAATGTTATATGTTTCAATACTGCAATGAATGCTATGGTGATATTTCAGTCTTAGTTTTTATTGGAGTTCGTGTCAGTTAAAATAGAGCTGTTTTAAAAAGAACAGTAAGAAACATAATTAAATAAATATGGACACAAGAAGGAAATCCTATAGAACATACAGCAGATTAAAACTTATAAGAACAATATAATATGATAAAGTTTACACAAATTTCGCAAATTGATCTAAAACATATTTACTGCATTTGTTTTAAAATTGAAGTACGATTTTGACTTCTGAATTTCGCTAAGCAGGACATTCCTTGACCCTGTGACATTAAATTTGAAAAGTGACGAATTTGTATGACATTTGTCTGGGTATAGATATTAAGTTTGGTACAGGCTGTTTTATAGCGATTTGTCCTAGCAAGTATCAAATTAAACTGATTATTTAAATGATCGGGAGCATTCTTGTTGATATCTTTCCTCATTAAACAACATCTGTTAAAACAATTATTTGATAGACTTTCGGGAAATGGAGCTCAGAATATAAGTTGTCGGCATGACTTCGGGGATGACTGTTAAGAATAATTCGCATAGCCCTGTTCTGGATACGCTGCAGTCTTCTAATAGAAACACTAGGCAAGTCACCCCAGACACTAGAACAATAATGAAAATGGAGCAAAACAATCGTAGGATATAGGCTTCTTGTTTTCTCGGGGATACAAGGAGACACTTTCTGAGAATTCCATTTGCTCTATTGAGCTTACTGAAAGTTGATTTAAGACTATCTCTAAACTTCAGTTGAACAGTGATATCTGCGAAACAGTTACAACGAAACTACTGCTAATTTCATCAGCGAAAACACGTTTATATTGATCATTGGGCGTTTATATCGAATTATTATTAAATGTGTTGTCGAATATGACTTCTCATGTAAAGGCAATTGAATGTCAAAGTATAGCCAATTTGGGAGTAAATTTTAGGGAAATATATTGTGTGTTGAACAAGCAATTCGTAATGCGAAACGAAGACATATATATACTCTACACAACTCACATTCTCCGGTATAAAGCCCATGCAGGAACCCAAACGAGTTCACGGCATGATATTTCAGTGGAACAGCACTATAAAAATGGCAGCATTAGATCTGTTCTGTAACAAGTAGTGTCGCTTGTGTGAACTCTCTAGATTGTGTGAACTCTCTAGTTCGTGTTAACTCACTAGTTTGTGTGAACTCACTAGTTTGTGTTAACTCTCTAACTTGTGTGAACTCTAGTTTTTCGGCAGATCCGATGCTCTTAGGAACGGCTAACTCGTGAATGTTAGACACAAATCTTATGTTGCTTAAACGCAAGTTCGTGTTAAAATAAAAACACGAACTGTTGTGTTGATATTCAATTTTGTTGTGTGTATTTACCGTTGTTTGTAGTGTTTTGATCTGTCGTGCATCGCCCCGAGCAATAATTGAGATAAAACTCTCACCTGTTACAACAAAGGTAGAATATCATGAATTTTATTGGTGTCTGGCGCGTCAATTAACAATCTGATTTTCCACAGGCTCTGCATTCAATAATAATGTAAATTGTATGTATGAATACCTATTTACTGCGAGATCTTTCGCGAAACCAGACAAGTTTTTCTTACTTACACCATTTTGCATTGATATTCTATGAATATGTCATAATATATATGCTGCCATTTGCCATATGTTTCAAGGAACAGCAGTTATTCCAAATAACAACTTTGGAATGGCTACAGATTGCAATAATCGTTCCGATTTCGTCCACCGTGGCACCGAAGTTAATTTTAAATCCTTGGAACGCCCTTTCCAGTGGGCAGCGGATTTAACGATGTACCATAAAATTTCATAACCATATATCAATATAAAATGATCCATGTTTGTCAAAATACTGTATTGATTGTTTTCACTTGATCCAGTTTCCTTCATGATATCGCATGTGGTATACAATTGGTGCGATCATTCACAGGCAATTATGGTGTGTCTGCCAGGTCGTAGACCGCTATAGCCCAGTATTGTGTCTGCCAGGTCCTATGCCTCTATAGTCCAGTATTGTGTCTGCCAGGTCCTAGGCCGCTATAGTCCAGTATTGTGTTTGTCAGGTCCTAGACCGTTATAGTCCAGTATAGTGTCTGCCAGGCCCTAGGCCGCTATAGTCCAGTATTGTGTCTATCAGATTCTAGGCCGCCATAGTCCAGTAGTGTGTCTATCAGGTACTACGCCGCTATAGTGCAGTATTGTGTCTGCCAGGCGCTATAGTCCAGTATGGTGTCTGTCAGGTCCTAGGCCGCTATAGTCCAGTATTGTGTCTGCCAGATTTTAAGCACACATGAACCAGCATTGTGTCCGCCATTTCTTAGGCAGCCATGGTCCTGTATTGTGTCTGCCATTACATTGTCCAGTATTGTGTCTGCCTGGTCCTATGCCTCTATAGTCCAGTATTGTGTCTGCCAGGTCCTAGGCCGATATAGTCCAATATTGTGTTTCTCTGGTTCTAGACCGCTAAAGTCCAGTACAGTGTCTGCCAGGCCCTAGGCCGCTATAGTCCAGTATTGTGTCTATCAGGTTCTAGGCCGCCATAGTCCAGTAGTGTGTCTATCAGGTCCTACGCCGCTATAGTGCAGTATTGTGTCTGCCAGATTCCATGCCGCTATAGTGCAGTTTTGTGTCAGCCAAGGCCCTAGGCCGCTATAGTCCAGTATTGTGTCTGTCAGGTTCTAGGGCCGCTATAGTCAAGTATTGTTTCTGTCAGGTCCTACGCCGCTATCGTCCAGTATTGTGTCTGCCAGGTCCTAGGTCGCTATAGTCCAGTATTGTGTCTACCAGGTCCAAGACCGCTATAATCCAGTATTGTGTCTGCCAGGTCGTTGAGCGTTATAGTCCAGTATTGTGTTTGTCAGGTCCTAGGCCGCTATAGTCTAGTAGTGTGTCTGTCAGGTCCGAGGCCGCTATAGTCCAATATTGTGTCTGCCAGGCCCTAGGCCGCTATAGTCCAGTATTGTGTCTGTCAGGTCCTAGGCCGCTATAGTCCAGTATTGTGTCTGCCAAATTTTAAGCAGACATGAACCAGTATTGTGTCCGCCATTTCTTAGACAGCCATGGTCCTGTATTGTATCTGCCATTACATTGTTCAGTGTTGTGTCTGAGATAGCTATGGTTCAGTGTTGTGTCTGCCGGTTCCTAGGTAGCTATGGTCCATCATTGTTTCTGCCTGCTCAGAGGCAGCCATGTCTTAGTATTGTGTCTACCAGTTCGTAGGCACCCATATTCCAGTATTGTGTCTGTCTGCCCCGAATTAGTCATGTCCCAGTACTGTGACTACAGGTTCGCATGCAGCTATGTTTCATCATTGTGTCTGCCACTTCCTGTGTAGCCATGGTCTAGTAGTTTGTCAGGTAGGTCCTAGGAAATAGATGTCCAGCATTTTGTCAGCCAGATCCTTGGCAATCATGATCCAGTATTGTATCTGTCAGGTCGTAGGCCGCTATAGTCATTTATTGTGTCTACCGGGTCTTAGGCCGCTACAGTCCAGTATTGTGTCTACCAGGTCCTAGGCCGCTATAGTCCAGTATTCTGCCTGTCAGGTCCTAGGCCGCTATTGTGCAGCATTGTGTCTGCCCGGTCCTAGGCCGCTATAGGCCAGTATTGTATCTGCCACGTCCTACGCTGCTATATAGTTCAGTATTCTGTCTATCAGGTCCCAGGACGCTATAGTGCAGTATTGCGTCTGCCGGGTCCTAGGCCGCTATAGACCAGTATTGTGTCTGCCAGGTCCTAGACCGCTATAGTCCAGTATTGTGTCTGGCAGGTCCTAGGCAATCATGTTCCGGTATTTGTCAGCCAGGTCCTTGACATTCATGGCCCAGTATTGTGTCTGCCATTTCCTAGGCAGTCATGGTCCAGTATTGTGACTGCCATTTCTTAAGTAGTCATGGTTCAGTATTGTTTCTATCCAAATATCAACTCAAAAAAATACTCCCTTTCAAAAAAGGGGGTATATTGAATTGCTATATATCTCTTAACACTGATCTCATCTATCTAAACGTCATCATTTATTGTTCAGCGCTACGTAGCGCAGTTTTCCAATACCTAACGTCGTAGTTGTATTCGAATCCTATGGTACATTGAAAAAGGGGGTATGTGTGAATAAATTGACATATCTTTCTTATTAATAACCCTAAGTGTCTGAAATTTATTATATTGTATTTAGTATATATGTCAGAGTTATAAACAATCAGGATTTGGTTCTGTATCTCAATGTATGACATCATTCAGGGGCCGTATCCAAATATCAACTTGAAGAAAAATATTCCTTTCCACAGAATGGGGTTCGTGTACTTCAATGGTCGTAATTCACTTATGAAATCATCCAATCTTTCTAAACATTATCATATACAGTTCAGCATTTTGAGTAGTGTTTGTTATTATCAGAGGTGTTTTTGATTCCCAGTTGTATGATGTCATTTGGGGGTAATATTCACGTATCAACGTGTTATTCATGTTACGGGAGATTGAATTGTGCCAGGGAATATTCAGTCCAGTTTCACAATTCAAGTGTACCACGTCAGAAGATTAATAGATGGTAGGGCTGAGTGAACATGACTGTTGAAGATAATCATCGCCGAGCTGGTGAGCTGATTTTTAGGTTGGTGACCTAAAGTACCTTCCCAGACTGATCACGTGGTAATCCTGATCACAGAAGAACAAAGTGATACGATATAAGTCGCTCATGCGTGGTAGATCAGTAGCTCTAGTACAGAGTGGCTTATCTACTGGAGTTACCCAATTATAGTAGCTGGAAATCCCCTTTGAACAGCAGTAACAGCCGCGAAGCAACTGCTTCTTTAAAACATGTATTTTTTTCAAAAACAGCAAAATCTCTCTACAACACATCATACCGGAAACTTTTTATCCTGGTTTATTTTGAACATATTTCTACTATACTTGTCCATCTCATATTATCAGACTTGACCCCTCCCCCCCCCCCTATCACCAGCGTAACCGCCTTTCCGTGACCTCAAGAAGAAAACCTCCACACTAGAAGCATAATCCTCATCATTCATAATTTTTAGAAAATAATCGAGTTATTCGTTTAACTCTTCACACGTTCATTGCTCGATATTGAGCACCCAATCAGTTACGTTTTAAAACGTATAAGTCTGATTGGTTACAGTCATGCGCAGCCAGCGGATGGTAGATCGTAATTGAGGACAGAAGGTTAGTATTGACACTTGAAGAATGTAGTCTGTTTACATCATCAAGAATCGGTTCAGCATCATTATTAATTAAATTGACATGTTGAGGTCAAATGACTTGCCTTTTGCAGATTGTTATCAGATGCTAAGCATAATGATGAATATACTTTTCGCAATCAACGCTGAATGCACCAAAGTTTCCGTTTTACTCGTTTTGGAATATAAATTCGTGCACTAATAATCAGAGATAAATTGAATATGACAGGGACAAGATGTCATTAAATGAAGGAATCGTTTTATTATTCGGGGCATTTATTTAAACCTCGTGAATGCACAATTATCAAAATCCAATGTTTCATATCGAAACTCATCATCTTGGGCCCAGTTTTCCCTGATCTGTGATCCAATGTCTCTCTTCTACAGATAATGGAACCCGATTTAGCTTCAAAGGACCTTTTAGAAATTTGAAATTTAATTCGTATCGAGTCGTCCATCTTGATAAGCAATACGGTGAATATTTGCTTGGCGATTGTGGATTTTGACTAAGATCAATGGCTGTTTCGTAATTTATCGATGAAGCTCCAGTGAAATGCTTACTTAAACAAGCTGAAAAATCAACATGAAACTGTTGCAGTAAATTTTATGAAGCTGGATGTGTACAGTGAGATCTGAAATTACCCTCAATCTCATGAAAAATTTAACATTTCTGACGATGGCCAAGGCCGCCATTTTGAATTTAGCAATGATACCGTATGTGGTAAGTAAATTTGCAATGACATTAAAGTTACCTGGATTTATTGTACCACTCAGTCTGTAGCTTTTACAAGTCTCATTCATACTCGTTTGACAAAAATGCGCTACACAATAGGGAAGTTCATATTTGGCAGTCAAATTAATGCAAAGCTGAACTACAATTACTAACTCTGTGAATAACTGATGCAGTTGTTCTTATGAGATATATAGCAAAACATGTACAGTTACAGACGAACTATTCATTAAGAAGATATGCTGAACCTATTACCTATGTCTTATTCTGTTCACTTTGTATTTTAAAACGAATCTCAGTTACATGTGATAAAAATATGATAACAATGTTCACTAATACACGACACAGGCCAGGCAGATTGAATCAGTATTGAAATAAATATGCTAAATGCTATATAATCGAACATACCCACTTTGGCAGCCGCGAGTACGTTTTCGACTTGATATTTGAATATGGTCCCCCGACGACGTTACAGAGTTGGAAAACTACCATCTATCTCGCTAATATATAACTTCGCTTTCAACTGCTGAGTAATAAATGAGGCAGTTTAGACAGCCCAAATAATTATTAAGAAATGTGTAGCGAGTCATTCACACATAACCCCCTTTTCAAGACGGAGTAGATTTGTTCGAGTGAAATTTGAACACAATCCCCAATTACATCATACGGTTGAGCGATAAAACAAAAGTACAACTGGAAAATACTGCTAAGTAATGTTGAGAATTATATTACGATATTCAGACATATTTGGATCAGTAAAAAACAGGATATATAGCAACACACTTACCCCCATTTTGGAAAGGAGTATTTTTTTTCAAGTTGACATTTGGATACGGCCCTCAAGTATGTCATACAAGGTTGAGATACAAAAATGAATCGTGGTTGTATATGGCAATGGCATAAATGCTGAATAAAATATAATGAATTTCAGACAGATAGGACCGTTATTAAGAAAGATATGGCAGTTCAATCACACATACACGTTTTTGAACAGGCAATATATTTTTCTGATAAAATTTCATTTGAATACCACCTCCAAATACATCATATGGTTGGGATACAACCACGATCTTAGATTTTAAAAAAACTTCGCGGGGTAAAACTTCACCACGTTTACATAGATTGATTCAATAATAAGGGAGATATAGCGATACAAATACACCTACCCCCTTTTTTAAACTGGAGCATTTTTTTCAGTTGACATTTGGATATGATCCCCAAGTGACGTTACAAGGACGGGATACAGGAACAAATATTGATTGCATTTAACTCTACTACTATTAATGATTAATATATGATACTGTTTAGGCTGATTAGACCAATGACAAAAAAGCTACGGCGATTAAAATACAACTATCTCTCATTTTCGGCAAAGTAAAATGAATGTCTGTAGGGGGATATATTGTCCGCTATAGGAAAAACTGCACCACTTTGGAACCCTACATCCACCTTGGGTAATACCCCCCATAGCCATAGAAAGTCATGGTAGGCCCATATAGATGGAAATTATCTTGCCGATGGGGTGAACAATGTCACTAAAACCCGATCTTGGCTCCCAGACTATAAAACAACTCACTGTAGCATCGCCATCTACCAATGGAACTTAGTCACTGAATGTGATGATCGAACCGAGTAATCGATTATGATAACGCCATCTACTGATGAAATTAATAACTGACTGCGACAGTGCCTTCATGATGGCAGAATTAAGCGTGACTGTGACAATATAATCTTCTGAGCGAACTAAGTAAATGATGATGGCATTACCATCCACTGATCGAACAAGGTGATCGACTTTGACATCGCCATCTACTGATTGAACTGAGCAGCTCATCGTTGTAGTGCCGTCTACTGATCGAACCAAGTGATCGAATGTGATAGCACCATCAACTGAGTGAACAAAGTAACTGACTATGACAGTGTAATTCACTGATCGAACGGAGTTGCTGACTGCGAAATACCCATCTATTGAACGAACTAACTAATCGACTGTGCCATCGTCATCTACTGAGCGAACTAAGTAACTGATGGTGACAGTGTCATCTATACCCACTAAACTGAATATCTGACTGTGGGTCACCATCTATTGAGCGAACTAAGTAACTGATGGCGACAGTGTCATCTAGTGATTGAACAGAGTGATTGACCGTGATATTACCATCTACTGGACAAACGCATATCTGATACTACCGACACCTACTGATAGAACTAAGTAACTCACTGTGACAGTGTTATCTACCAATGAAACTAACTCACCGACTGTGGCAGTGCCATCCACTGATCGAATTGAGTAATGGACTGGAATATCGCCATCTACTGAGTGAACTAAGTAACTGAATGTGACAGTGTCATCTGCCGATTGAACTGAAAATCTGACAGTGACATCACCATCTACTTAGCGAACTAAGTAACTGACTGTGACAGTGCCATCTACTGAGCCAAATAAGTACATGATGATTTAACTGAGTGACTGACTGTGATATCACTATCTCGCCCATATATGATGGTGACAGTGTCATCTACTGAGCGGACTAACAACTGATAGAGCTAAGTAACTCACAGTGACAATGCTATCTACTGATGGAACTAAGTCACTGATGGTGATCGACCTAAAGAATCGACTGTGACATGTGTCATCTATCGATCAAACTGAGTAACTGATTGTGATAGCGTCATCTACACATCGAAACAAGTAATCCACTGTGACGTCACCATCTCATAACTGAACTGAATAACTGATTGTTACATCAACATCTACTGAATGAACTCATTAAATGGCTGACAGCATTAACTACCGATTGAACTGATTAACTGACTGTAACATCACCATCTACTGACTGAACTCATTAACTGACTATGACAGCACTATCTACAGACTAAATTGATTAACTGACTGCTACGTCACAATCTAATGACTGAACTCAGTAATGGACAAGGACAGCACTGCCTACAGACTGACATGACACATTGACTACAACAGCATTATCTACGGAGTGCACAGAGTAACTGACTGTAACATCACAATCTACAGACTGACATGACACACTGACTACGACAGCACTATCTACGGATTGCACAGAGTAACTGACTGTAACATCACCATCTACAGACTGACATGACACACTGACTACGACAGCATTATCTACGGATTGCACAGAGTGACTGACTGTAACATCACAATCTACTGATTGAACTCATTACTATCTACAGATTGAACTGAGTTACTGACTGTTACATCACCATCTGACTTAACTGATTAACTGACTGTAACATCACCATCTACTGACTGAACGCATTACTATCTACAGATTGAACTGAGTTACTGACTGTTACATCACCATCTGATTTAACTGAGTAACTGACTGTAACATCACCATCTACTGACTGAACTCATTAACTGACTATGGCAGTACTATCTACAGATTGAACTCAGTAACTATCACATCACCATCTACTGACTGAACTCATTAACTGACTATGGCAGTACTATCTACAGATTGAACTCAGTAACTATCACATCACCATCTACTGACTGAACTCATTAACTGACTATGGCAGTACTATCTACAGATTGAACTCAGTAACTATCACATCACCATCCAATGAATGAACTCATTAACTGACTATGGCAGTACTATCTACAGATTGAACTCAGTAACTATCACATCACCATCTACTGACTGAACTCATTAACTGACTATGGCAGTACTATCTACAGATTGAACTCAGTAACTATCACATCACCATCTACTGACTGAACTCATTAACTGACTATGGCAGTACTATCTACAGATTGAACTCAGTAACTATCACATCACCATCCAATGAATGAACTCATTAACTGACTATGACAGTACTATCTACAGATTGAACTCAGTAACTATCACATCACCATCCAATGAATGAACTCATTAACTGACTATGACAGTACTATCTACAGATTGAACTCAGTAACTATCACATCACCATCCAATGAATGAACTCATTAACTGACTATGGCAGTACTATCTACAGATTGAACTCAGTAACTATCACATCACCATCTACTGACTGAACTCATTAACTGACTATGGCAGTACTATCTACAGATTGAACTCAGTAACTATCACATCACCATCCAATGAATGAACTCATTAACTGACTATGGCAGTACTATCTACAGATTGAACTCAGTAACTATCACATCACCATCTACTGACTGAACTCATTAACTGACTATGGCAGTACTATCTACAGATTGAACTCAGTAACTATCACATCACCATCCAATGAATGAACTCATTAACTGACTATGGCAGTACTATCTACAGATTGAACTCAGTAACTATCACATCATCATCTACTGACTGAACTCATTAACTGACTATGACAGTACTATCTACAGATTGAACTCAGTAACTATCACATCACCATCTACTGACTGAACTCATTAACTGAATATGGCAGTACTATCTACAGATTGAACTCAGTAACTATCACATCACCATCCAATGAATGAACTCATTAACTGACTATGACAGTACTATCTACAGATTGAACTCAGTAACTATCACATCACCATCTACTGACTGAACTCATTAACTGACTATGGCAGTACTATCTACAGATTGAACTCAGTAACTATCACATCACCATCTACTGACTGAACTCATTAACTGACTATGGCAGTACTATCTACAGATTGAACTCAGTAACTATCACATCACCATCTACTGACTGAACTCATTAACTGACTATGGCAGTACTATCTACAGATTGAACTCAGTAACTATCACATCACCATCTACTGACTGAACTCATTAACTGACTATGGCAGTACTATCTACAGATTGAACTCAGTAACTATCACATCACCATCTACTGACTGAACTCATTAACTGACTATGGCAGTACTATCTACAGATTGAACTCAGTAACTATCACATCACCATCCAATGAATGAACTCATTAACTGACTATGACAGTACTATCTACAGATTGAACTCAGTAACTATCACATCACCATCCAATGAATGAACTCATTAACTGACTATGACAGTACTATCTACAGATTGAACTCAGTAACTATCACATCACCATCCAATGAATGAACTCATTAACTGACTATGGCAGTACTATCTACAGATTGAACTCAGTAACTATCACATCACCATCTACTGACTGAACTCATTAACTGACTATGGCAGTACTATCTACAGATTGAACTCAGTAACTATCACATCACCATCCAATGAATGAACTCATTAACTGACTATGACAGTACTATCTACAGATTGAACTCAGTAACTATCACATCACCATCTACTGACTGAACTCATTAACTGACTATGGCAGTACTATCTACAGATTGAACTCAGTAACTATCACATCACCATCCAATGAATGAACTCATTAACTGACTATGGCAGTACTATCTACAGATTGAACTCAGTAACTATCACATCATCATCTACTGACTGAACTCATTAACTGACTATGACAGTACTATCTACAGATTGAACTCAGTAACTATCACATCACCATCTACTGACTGAACTCATTAACTGAATATGGCAGTACTATCTACAGATTGAACTCAGTAACTATCACATCACCATCCAATGAATGAACTCATTAACTGACTATGACAGTACTATCTACAGATTGAACTCAGTAACTATCACATCACCATCCAATGAATGAACTCATTAACTGACTATGACAGTACTATCTACAGATTGAACTCAGTAACTATCACATCACCATCCAATGAATGAACTCATTAACTGACTATGGCAGTACTATCTACAGATTGAACTCAGTAACTATCACATCACCATCTACTGACTGAACTCATTAACTGACTATGGCAGTACTATCTACAGATTGAACTCAGTAACTATCACATCACCATCCAATGAATGAACTCATTAACTGACTATGGCAGTACTATCTACAGATTGAACTCAGTAACTATCACATCACCATCTACTGACTGAACTCATTAACTGACTATGGCAGTACTATCTACAGATTGAACTCAGTAACTATCACATCACCATCCAATGAATGAACTCATTAACTGACTATGGCAGTACTATCTACAGATTGAACTCAGTAACTATCACATCACCATCTACTGACTGAACTCATTAACTGACTATGACAGTACTGTCTACAGATTGAATTGAGTAACTGACATATACTGATTGGAATACCTTTATATCACACTTCACTGATCGAGTGAGTGAGTGAATAGGATCTAACGTCGCTTTCAACAATATTTCAGCCATATCACGATGAACCAACTAAACACCACCCAGCCAAGTTGCGTTCCTGTTGCTTCGAACTCAGTAATTAACGTAGCCCAGAAACTAACCTAACTCAGTATGTAACCTAACTCAGTAACTAACCTTGACAGCGTCATCTACACTGGTGGAGCTCAGTTATTGGATGTTAAATATTGAATGTATCCTATGGTAATTCGTATAAACTCTTGTCTATTCCTCACATAAACCACGTATGTTTATCTTGCGTATATCTTTGTCACACATTGTCGAGCATGTCTATACACAATTTGCCAACATAACAGCTGAAAATCCCTCATAATTTTGCTTCGGCTAATGTTAATCTCGAACTTGTATTGAACAACTTCATGAGCACTCTAGTCTTCTTGGTGACCCTGTTCCCCTACCTGGCAATCAATAAGCTTTTACCTGTGAGACAGCAGCGATCACGCCTATCGATGTGCGTTGAACACTGTTTTATATCACTTACCTTTTAATAAACAGCTGCATGTGAACAGCGACTATAATTTATTCATGAGACTCCGACGTCTTTCGCCATCCCTTTTATCGTTGGCGCAAGTTACAACAGCTTATCGTGTTTTATGTGTTTATACTCACCTGTAATATTGAAATTGAACGATGACAGGTGAGAGTTCTGTAACCGCACTAGTCATTTCAAACAGTAGCTTCGATCCAATAAAGTGATAAGAATCTCGGATTACATTTTATAATTTAGATAAGAAGTGAGCAATAACTCCTGGCGTGCTGATTATTTTACGCCATTAATATTTCTGCATCTCAATTGAGTGAGACGAGAGTATGTGTATGATACTATGTTATATTATTGATGAAGTAAAGTCTGATTCATTGCGTTTCAGGCTTGATTCCGTACCTAATTGATTACGCATATCTGAGATTAAAGATAACTCACACTACCTTTTTACAGGGATTACGACATCAGCCTTACAAGGTCAAGAAATTGTTTTATTTATTTGGGCTTCAACCTGAGATTAATCTATTGTTCACATTGCTGTACTCGTTGAAACTTTTTTTCAAATTAGCGAGGCTTCATCCGAGCTCATTTAAACACTGGAGCTTTATTGGGTTCAAATGAACTTTTATCCATTTTCTTTGCTTTCAAAGATTTCTTTCTCGTTTTTCCACTTTTTTTCATTTTCTTCGAATCGCTTTACAACTTTCTACAGTAAACGATTTCTCGCGATACCATTGTTTTTCAGAACCCCGCTTATTTGTTTAATAATGCAAAAACTTTCAAAAATGGGCAACTGAATAGATATAACAGAATATTTGTTAGGATTTGATGATTGCGGCTAATGGCTTCTATCCTTCAGAAGTTAGCAATTTTGTTCTTGTACTTATAGACATACTCTGGTGTATTTATTGGATCTAACGCCTATAATTTTATATATTTTCAAGCGGAATGTGTTAACTTTAGTCCCACATCTCGTAAAATTAATATTGAGAGTAGAAGCATTCGATAAGCCAGTTTGCTTAATTCACCATTTTCCTGAATATTCGACATAACCGTAAATATCGGAAAAGTATGTCAAAAACCGACATGGACGAATCTGTGCAAGGCGACATGCGATTGGACTAATCGACACTCACTTATAGTTGGAGGCGAGAACTTCGGATTTCTGGTAAGATCGCAATGCGGCTTTTTCACCACAACGTTTTTTACAGTGTTTTGTGTGTTTTTTTGTTTTATGAGTAGCTTTGTCATAAATATCCTTATATCATCGAAAGTAATAAATCTATCTTGCCCTGATGCTATAAGTCACTGACTCAATCCCCAACATTCATCCCCTTGAACAAGCTCAATCATATTTGTATTTAAACCGTTTTGGAAACGACACAGAAATTCACCTAAAAAAATAAACAATCCAATGTGTCTCAGAACTCTGATACAATCTATCAATGCTGGAAAACGTACAATTCCCATCACTATACTTTAGTTGGATTTAGGACGTAGATAATACACGTATATTTCCACCAAGCGTGGTAATTGTGGAAATCCCTTTGTTCTTTGCCAGAGCTTGTCCCCAACGGCTCTTGAAAGTGCAATGTTATGGTGCTACAAGCCTCGATGGCGGAGCTTGCCTGTGGCTGATTAAAACGAACGGTTTTGGACACGCAAACGTGAAGATGTGAACCCATATAGAAGAACCCGTGTTAACTATTCGTGTAGGGTCTCCGCTCCGATCCCCGTGTAAAGATGTAAAGCCAACGTGATCTAGACAACTAGCGCTAATATTTATAGCTCGTTAGAAGGTTATAAACAAGAAAATCGTCCTCTAATTAACACACAGGTGAGATAAGCAGGTTCTCAAAAACTCATGAAGAAAACGTCCTTATTATTCTGCTTTGCCTTAGTTGTTCGTTGCTGACCCGGAAGCGCACTTTGATTTCATGTCTAAGAAACAAAGGGAATTATGCTGCCGATCATAAATGATTTTTTCTTCCCATAAATTTCCATTGGTGGGACACCGAATACTTGGCATACGGTGCCAATTCTATAGATATCTTCAGTCTATTATTTCATGACGTGTCCAGCTAGGCTCACTATATCTCTGTAACTGACACAAAAGAGATATTTCCGAGGAACAAAGATGTTAGTTAACAAGACATTTCTGCAATTAACCTTTTATGTTAACAGGAATCAGAATATACGGAAAATGTAGGGAAGTAACAATGTAAGGAAGTAACAATGTAGGGAAGTAACAATGTAGGGAAGTAACAATGTAAGGAATGTAGGGAAGTAACAATGTAGGGAAGTAACAATGTAGGGAAGTAACAATGTAGGGAAGTAACAATGCAAACATCAAGAGATCGCCAAAAGAGCTTCACAGATAATTCTCGCTAGAAATTCACTTTTATCCTTACTTAAATTTGTTCCAGGTATTTGAATTTTTCAGTGAGATTGTCACTTCGCTAACCTGTCATGGGTCATTTCCACCGTGATATTGTTGAAGAATATAACATTTGTCCTGTTTTTTTTTTAGTTTTCTCTGGTAATCCTCGAGATTGCATTTCCCACAATATATTTCTATCGATTGAATATATCTGCGGCTTTCATCCAATCAGTTTTATCGCCATAATTGAGCCCGTATTGACATAGTGGACCCACCTTTTGGGGTCTGTGTATCGCTGTCGGCGACAAGCAATGTTTGCTGGGACAGCCTTATCGTGGTGCGTGCACAGCTCTCAGTCCTCCGCTTTGAGCCCTTTTGGCACAAAAGGCACATATGAAAGCTTATATGTCAATAGACCAGGTTATAACTCGCACTTGTTACATGATAAAATAACAAAATTTGTGTTTGCTTAAACTTTATTTTTATGGAGCTGGAGATTCCTCCTGAAGTTTTTCTGTGGGGAGCCTCTCCCCTGTGGAATTGCGATATCAAACATTATTGCTGGTGCAGAGAGAAGTCGGTACCCTTCACTTCTCATCAAAGTCTCCTTGCGTCACCTTCGTGTGTACATGGGTGGATACAAAAGGATTAATATTCACGTATTCACATCATCTATGGGAAGGCTTTATGGATTTAGCAAAACGGACAAAAATGCTAAATATACCAACTATTTCATAAAGAATCCAAAATGATAGGTGAATAGCAAACTTATTATATTTGCAGACTGGGAATACTTGTGGGAAATAGGCGGAGAAAAGAATATGAAACGGATGTATATTGCGTTCAATTTTGGCCCATGATTTTGTTTTCCGCATTATCCAGGAACTTGTTCTCCCAATACCAGATGTCTTCGATAACTATCTTTATTATTTCGGGTAGGAATTATCTCCATCATTGAATCGAGATTGTTGACCGGTTGTGTCTTTCAAGAAAATGGTGCTTATTTCATTTTTCATTCTTCCAGGTCTTCTTGGAATGGAATTGGGACTTTCGGTTATTGACGCGAGACCACTTTTTATTTTATTTTATGTACTTTTTATTTTTATTTCATTTCATTTCATTTCATTTCATTTCATATCATTTCATTTCATATCATATCATATCATATCATATCATATCTTATTTTATTTTATTCTATTCTATTCTATTCTATTCTGTTCTATTCTATTCTATTTTATTCTATTCTATTCTATTCTATTCTGTTCTATTTTTTTGCTTGTTTATTGAAAGGTCATGGGAAAATCTACCGTCCTGCTACACAGATATGGATCAAATGTGAAAGAAACGACAAATTTGTTTCGTAGATTACATACAACAGAGCGAATGTTTAGAATTGGCGACTTGCTTTATGTGTAGAAGACAGATTGGGGAAGATCCTTTCTCTGTAGCCCTAGGGTTTTAGGATAGCTTTGGTAAATGAGACCATTATAAATCATATTTAATTCGTAGATATCACCCTCGATTTTGTCCTTGTCTGAACATATAGATCTTCTAGCTAAGTGCATGGGTGTCACTTTCGCCCGTTAGGCAGGTGTCGGTGTCTGCCCGATTGTCCTTAATGTTTCCATCGGACCTCTGGCGGCGCCGTACCTTAATGCTAAGGTAAATAACTCTTATGGTCGTGGCGCTGGAAATAGGATAGGGTGAAAGGGTTTGGAGAGAAATGAATGTGATTGGATGATAAAGTGCATGACCAACAAAAGGCGTCCAGACCCAGGCCTGCTCACCCCTAATCCTTCCGCCAATATTCCGATTATTCACAAACTCTCACCGACTGCTTACAGAACAGAAGGAAAATCTGTCGCTGAAGTTCTTTGCTTCACCGATCTATCTCACGTCGTGTCAAAGTGCTGTTGGGCGCTATTCTTACCCGACGGTCGGGTATCACGATTAGGACTGTATATAACCCAACATAACATAAAGATATATTTTTGCAGAGAGAAGGAGAATAAGTTATCTGTCTGGCCAAGTCGAATCCGCATTGTCTCCGACCTCCTACATCTGAGATAGGCCGATCCATAGCTCCCTCAACCTTCTCTCTCTCTGTGGTACAATGTGTACAACTAACTTGTTTATATAAATAAATGATAGCTCGTCATTTATCACCAGCTGTCTTATTCGCAGGTCTGGTTCAACGGATTCCCATTAAGCAACTTGTATAGAAATCTGCTTCACGAAAAATGTAAATCTCTGGACAGTCGTGGTTTTGCAATTTTAATTATCAGTTGCAATGTTTGCTTGTCAGCCAATATACGCAATTGAGTGTTTTTGGGCAAGGCGATCAAGATTCAACAATACCAGCAAGATAGCTTGTGGTCATCTTCAAAACCACGATCATTCGCCAGTTTTCATCAATCAATATAATATAATATATGGACGCTCCGACCATGTAAACTGTGGTCGAAGAGTATCCGACCAAGAAAATTTGGTCGGAAATTCTTGGTCGAAAAAAACGATCAAGAAATATAGTACAGTCGTGACCGACCAAGTATTATCTGGTCGAACTCCAACCAATCAATACATTGTGGCTCCGACCAGGAAAAGTGTGGTCGGATAGCGATCAAATAATAATACTTGGTCGGTCACGTCTATACCATACTTTATATGGTCCCAGGCGATCAAATTTTCTTGGTCGTTTCGACTATTTTGTTCTACCAACAATATATTTGAGTCATGCTCTGATTTGTATGTGTTCATGCAAACGCCAATTCAGACTGAATACAGTTCGGTATATATCTTCAAGTATATGAAGTTTGAAGGTGTCCTGGTTTTCAAAGGTAAGCACGGAACAGTACAATTTCCGAGGGAGATATATGTTGTTGCCATAAAATTTAAAAATTGATTTCATGAAAATATTCCTGCTGACTTTAGCTCCGGTGTAGCCTTGTTCCATACTACGTGAGAACAAGGCCCCGGCTGTAAACCAGTCACCAGATCGAGTTGTTGGGAAATTGCCGTACGGGCAATATTTGCCGAACCAATTGACCATAACCAATAAAATAATTCGATTCTATGTCCACTTACCTTTCATAAAAATCCTTGTTTAGGAGTGACCGTCCGTTTTTAGCTTGGCAAGAGATCGAAACTCGGACGAGGGGGGTTAAACTGTCCATGTAAAACTTATCGATGTAAAGATGGCGGAGATGTGGACAGTTTTACCCCCCTCGTCCGAGTTTCGATCTCTTGCCAAGCTAAAAACGGACGGTCACTCATAAACAAGGATTTTTATGAAAGGTAAGTGGACATAGAATCGAATTATTTTATTGGTTATGGTCAATTGGGTCGGCAAATATTGCCCGTACGGCAATTTCCCAACAACTCGATCTGGTGACTGGTTTACAGCCGGGGCCTTGTTCTCACGTAGTATGGAACAAGGCTACACCGGAGCTATGCTGACTTCTGAGATATCGTACTTTGGGTCAAATTGGGTATGCAAATGACCTTTGAAATATTTGTATCTAATACCGCTCAAGCCAGTACTATGGGCTGTGCGGTCATGTCATTCGCCAATGACATGTCCATGCTGTTGTATACTATAAGTTATACCAGTGTCTTGCGTTGGTATACAGGCTGATATTTCGTCGAGAAGATAAATATTTTCACGAGCCCGAAGGGCGAGTGAAAATATTTATCTTCGAGACGAAATATCAGCCTGTATACCAACGCAAAACACTGGTATAACGAATTTATCACATTGAAGAGCTATTTTCCTGGTTGGTTTAACATATATCACCAACTCAAAAGAAAAACAGGCATAGAACTGAACGTTGAACAATGTACGGTTTTACAAGACATCGTGAGTCGGACAGGCAAAGTGCTTCGATCTCTTTCCGATCTGTTCCGCGATGAACAATGAACTGGATGAAATACTTAGCTGACATTCTGACGTTCCTGTTTATGTGGCATATAAAGCTTTGGATGATAATTTATTTCTTATCTTCATCCGCAAATACGCAATTTGCCTCGCACAATTGTTCCTGTGGCGGAACTCGCCCATACAAACTCGCGCAGACAAATTCGCCTGAAACAGGCTTTGTCTGCAGGTGTTGCACGCGCGTCCCTAACTGCGTTGGTATATGAGCACGCGCGACCTTGACAGCATTGGTATACGAGAATTCTGAATTGGTATACCAACGGTGGCAAACGAATACGGCGTAATGCACTATGGTAATTAACCAATCAAAACCCTACAATTTACTCTGAAATGTGATAATGTTCCGTACTTGGATTATGGACGCGGATATTCTTTAATGAACGACGGCTGAATTATGAATGACGGACCAGACGCTTGTAATTCAATATGTCCACATGAACAGCTACAATAAAAGCGTGGCTGGGATGCAAATCACTTTTGATTGTTGTGATGCTTTTAGAAATATGCAGTCAGTATATCCATCGTTTTCCACCACCCCTTTAATGTTGCGTTTAGCTGTAGATAGCACGCGGTTAATTAGAGAGATAATTATATAGACAAATAATGGTATATTTGCTTTTCCAAGAAACAAAGGATTCTGATTCTTTTGCATTTCATTAACAATATTTAGAGGTTATTGTATATCACTTTTATCACTTGATTACCAATAGTTTCAGAAATATGGTTACCACAGAAACCGGTACCCAAGCGCTTTATCTAAGAAACTTAAATTGTTAAAGTGAATTTTTAAATGAATATGAAATAGCATAGACCGTTGTTATGCTGGAGTTTATAACCTGCGTACATGTCATAATAAAGCCCTATAGTTTAGTTGGACTTTTTCGAAAAGTAAAGTCAAATAGTTTGCATAATGTTATAAGTAATCAATATTATAAATTTGAAAGCTATTAAACTTCTAGATCTGTGAATATACCATCATGAGACCATTTGGTGACATCACACAATCTCATTTGTATAAATGCCCTGAATATCAGATTTATAATTCCAATATCTCAGCAACCGTTTGGAGTATTTACATGCGGTAAACGGCAAATACTCAGAATCGTGAGTAATTTGGTCTCCTAAGTGACCCTAGACCATTTGGGTTCTCTTTTCAGCATGTATTGGCCTTATTTTGTCATATACCCATTGGTGTCGACCCTCTGCCGATGTCTTTCACAGTGGCTTCCTGTCCAGAATTGCTATGTTTTCTGAGGTAGTTGCGCTGTTCCGATTTTTTCACTGTTAGTGGTAAATGAAATATGACACAATGCATCAAAATCTTAGCTAACACACCAATAGTCTTCATTTTCTGACTGCCCAATGCTAACGTCATTTACGTGTTCTTTATTACTCAAATGTGTAATTCTTACAAGTTTCGTAGAATATATATTAGGCCCGATATTCGATACGTATGATCAAGTAAATATCTCTGTTCAGTTTCTTAAAAAGACATGTAGTTTGGGGAAGTAACCTTCCCCAAGCAAAACAAGTACTGACAGACCTCAATTCCCGCAAGCAAATCGCCGGAGTAAATTCGTCATAGTCCCAGCCGACAAAGCTTCAAATAATATAATATTCATATGTAAACATTACTATAATTAACATGTGCTGATTAAGGAATTGAGTGTAAGCATACCATCATCAAAAACGTCTACTTACTCCCAAACTGCATTTACTCTCGAAGATTTATTTAACAATCACAAAACGTTTCTCAAGGAAAGAGGTATTTGTTTTCTAACCAATCATAACGACATACCAAAAGTATACTGGAATCCCAAAATGCATAAATAACCATACAAAACAAGATTCATAGCTGGTTCTAGAGGTCTCATCCGTGGGGTTCCGGGTGTAAAAGGGAACAGAACCCTATCCGTGGGGTTCCCGGGTATGAAATGGAATAGGTCTCTAACGTCGTGATATTGCTAAAATATTGTTAAAAGCGACGTTAAACCATATTCACTCACTGGTTCTAGAAGCTCTACCAACAAGCTTCTTTCCACCCTGTTGACGAGGGCCCTTCAGGAAGTAAAAGCATTTTGGAAAAAGTATTGCACCACTGTTTCTAAAACTCTGGCGTTGAATGTATGGGAGTATTGAAAAACTCAAAATGTCTTACGGAAGAACTTGATGCTAAAGGTCACATACCGTACAGACATGTATTCACATGGGATTTCTCGACTCTCTATACTGCGATCACTCATCAGGGTCTAAGTTCATTAATAATATCTGTGTTCAAGAAAACTGATCGCCGATATATTAATATCAGAAGCCATAAAACACTCCTTAGCTTTACTACATACAAGGAATGTCATTAATTCATGGGGTGTTTCTTTGTTTATAGAGTTCCTTGAAATTCTCATTAAAATATCTATGTGAAATTTGGCAACACAATATATCAACAGCATACAGGTATTCCAATGGGTACTAATTGTGCAGCCCTGTTAGCTGACCTATATCTGTTCTATTATGAATATGACTTATGCAGGCGCTTTCAAATACCGATCAATTCAAAGCCCGTTCCGTCTCATTTACCAAACGCTATATAGACGATCTTCTTGCTGTGAATAATCGTTATATAATTGACGCAGTGAAGGATATATATCCACCTTCACTGGATTTGAAGGAATCTACAGAGAGCCCTAACGGCATATGATTTTTAGACCTATTTCTCTATAAAAATGAAGCGGGCCTTCTCTCTCCTCGACTTTACGACAAAAGAGATGATTACAATTTCGACATCGTAAACTATCCATTCCTGGGCAGCAATATTCCAGTGGGACCTGCATATGGCGTATACATAACTGGCCTAGTAGCATTTGCTAGATCCTGTGTTAAATGTGACGATTTTAATCAACGTCACAAAACATTATTGCGGAAACTTATAAAACAGGGCTATACCACAGAGCGCCTCCACTCAATGTTTCTCAAATTTGACGATACATATCGCTTGCTGATAGCAAAATACGAACGTAGCGTGCAAGATCTATTGCGTTATGTTTCATAACTTGTACCTAATTCCGCTTAACCCGGGGCTAAGGGCCGTATATGAACCCATGTACTTCCAGATCCTCATGGTGTTCATATGGACAGTCACAATCAAAGCGTCACTGATGTGCATCATTCTCTAGATGACAAATTTACAACGAATATCATATGGATTAATATCTTTGATCGGCGATACGAATTTGATAGTTTTAGAACATCATGATGCCTTGACGGCATCATTGAAAACTGTTGACCGCTTCTCTCTCGCAGGAAACTAGTCTATGCTTATATGTACTGTGATTGTTTGTTGTTGTTTTTTTTGTTTTTTTCTTCTTTAATTTGTTGCTAATGCTGTTATATAAAACATGGAATAGGGTTTGGATTATGGACGCCGAGATTCTTTAATAGACGACGGCTAAATAAAAAATGACGGTCCAGACGCTTATAATCTGTATAGTACTATTTCCAGAAGTATTTGCACATACAGGGTATACAAATATTTTACTAATAATATTCTGTTAAAATGTACCGATTCAATCAACGTCACAAAACATCATTGCAGCAAGTTGTTCGACATAGTTATATGCTACATACTATCAAGCGCCTTCATTCTAAATTTCCAAATTTCGTGAAATTTAATGAACGATCAAACGTGACAGAGAACTATTATAAAGAAAACGAACTGGAAATTCATTTGAATGATGGAATTGTCCCAGGTGATCAGGGTTTGAAAACAAAATCATCATGATGTCTACCTGATGATGATAACAAATCTGTTTGTCCCAGTCCATCAAAATTAATAAACCACTAGATTGAGCGGAATTTCATGAGTATATGCCGCTATATATGCCCCAAAAACTCAAAATGATTTTGTTGTTTACTATTTTGCATTGTACCGACCGAAATTCTATGTATTGCCTTTCGTGAAATGGGGTCAATAGGTGACTAATAATATGTTTAAGCTGTTTAATTAGAACGTGTTCAGGGCGTAGAAGTTAGCGTTAGTGACAGTGAATTAGTCCCTCTAATCCTCAGACTCCATTTTCTCTTGTTTTCATCTTGTCCAGAACCAATTGGTTAATTTCGGTTTTCAGTGGCCGCGGTAAATTACACGAAAGTCTGAGTAACATATATTTTTATGACGGTAATTTGATTCGCTATTGACCTAATGCAGCAGATCTTAGATACACCACAAGTCATAGTCCAGTCCAATCACATACACCTGGAGGTTTTATCATCAAATGCGATTCGTGTCTCATATTTAAGGTAAATCCACAATTGTCCTCGTTTTTTTTCAACCATTAAAATTTGCTACTTTGCTATATGTAATGGCTTTTGATTTGAAAAATCTGTGGAATACGATGGATAGAGCACAGATGTTTTAATAATTCTATGATTGTCAGATTCAATAGTTGGCTGTTAGACGAGAAAGGAAAACGACCAGACGGCGGCTAACTAGCGCCGCCATAACCACTCACAGACAGTTTCTCTCTACCGCTCTCAAAGGGCCTGTCAAGAACACTTTTCGGAATATTTCCCAAACTCTTTTGAGAAATATCGACATAGAGCCAGTTAGAGTTTTCAAAATATGACAAAAAGTGAGAACTAGGCGCCTGAGATAGCTTTTTGTCGGTATATCACCAGCTCTTCAGCCCTTATTGAAATGTACATTTTAACTAACATAGGTATACAAGATATATTGCGTTGTGGGGGTATCACAACTGTTTCCGCTAGTTGAGTATCTTCAACATGTCAAATACTATACAGAGATGTCAGGCATAACCTCGCTGTGGGTCTGTGGGAATGACTATGTAACATTCTCACACAAGACATATTACTGAGCTGTATAACTTCGAGTTACTTACTAAATATTACGAAATGTACACGCAGTATGCGTTTTAAGACAGATCTTATTATAAATTGGTCTAAGATTTTGACTTTGCTTTTTCTAAAACATAAGGTGAACTTCAAGCCTATAGCATCTCTGCACAGTGAGCAGAATTGACTGTACTCATGATAAATTATCTGTAAGTTATATTATTGACAGATAACCGTTATATTATTGACAGATAACCGTTATATTATTGACAGATAACCGTTATATTATTGACAGATAACCGTTATATTATTGACAGATAACCGTTATATTATTGACAGATAACCGTTATATTATTGACAGATAACCGTTGTCCGCCAACAACTTCACTGTGAATCTATAAAGATAAGGCGAGAACAATGATATCCTCATTTCAAACTATCACGTGATGTGCTTAATCATGGACCGTCTATGGTTTGATGAAGTCACAATTTATTATGGTAAATCTGCTTTGTGTTTTGTGGCAGAAATCAATTAATGATTCACAAATGTTTGTGATAGGATAGCGATCAGATGGAATGACCTTGTCTGCTGCCAACTGCGATCGAAACAGCAGGACATTATCCTATATGAAGTTCAGCTTCATCAAGTAATGGTAAATCCTAGCTACTTTTATTATGCCATTACTGAAGAGATCACTTCGCGCCGAATCCTTCGCACAGATCATCACCATCTGTTGTTATTTAATTACACGAATATACGGAATTTGTCTTGCAATGCAGTTCGCCATGACCGCCGGAAGCGAATATGGAAGCCGGAAGCCGGAAGAGTCAATGGAATTATCACGTTGTCGTGTTGACATCAATACATCTGTTGACTGCTTCTCTCTTTCGAAAAACTAGCTTCAAGTTGTCTTCACTAAACTTTTACGCTGTTTCGTACCCACGTGAACGATTCAGTTGCCAGAATTTAGCGTTATACTGGACAATAACAAGGGCCTTATGATTATTGGCAGGGAAACATATCTGAATGCTAGCTGTCAACTGATCAAATCTTCCGCTTATGGATCCAGATATATTTTGTTATCACTGACCACCAATGACGACATTCGGTTGATCCAAAAGGACGACATATAGTTGTGACAGTATTTGTTTTAGGAGCAAGGCTCTCTGAGGCCAATACGATTGATGAAAATGGGCATCGGACGTTCCATCAAAAATTGTAGTATCATTTAACAAATCATGTAAATAATCATGGAACCAGAAATTACCATTGTGTAGCATTTTCCTTGAGGATTATATGAAGTGCACATATTTCTTTCTCTGACTTTGGTTTGGTTTGGTTTGCATACTATTGTACGGTACTTTATTAGCCAAGGTGGCAAATCTGATTTGAAAGCAGCCTTTGGAAACCCAACCATACAAATACTGAATTACTGATGATTAATGTTAATTTGATACCTGGAGTAACCGTCCAGAATGTTTGTCAGATTTAGATTGTCCTTATTAAAGTGAATATTGAGTCGAATATCCAAAACCCTGCCCGGTAGATCTGTCATATTGAGATTATTGACCCATCAGTGGTATAGTTGAGGTGTTTTTCACCTGAGGAGGGTTAGGTGTACAACAACGTAGGATAATGCCCGTTGGGGGAGGAAGTGCTATAGTTAATTCAACAGATTTCCAGGTAGAGGGCGAGGACTGGAGACTAGGGTGGCATTCAGCTGTCTATGACATCGCCTCAAGTGGACTACTTATCGGCTATATTGATATCTCTTACTCAATTATTAACGAGAAAGCATTATCAGATTTACATCTCGTAGAAACCGGGCGATACGCGATACCAACGAGTTGTTATTATTTAATGAGACACGAGAACTTACTCGATGGTGCCCTATCTGTCTAAGTGTCCCATTTACTGTCTCTTCTAGACAAAACTTGTCTATTCTTGAGCTGTTAAGGCACAAAACACACAGGAGAAGCTCGATCGGCCATCTTCTCTAGAATGTCTCCCGCCATGGAGACGCGATCCTGGTGGTGTCTCCTCGTCCATTCTCCGTGATGTTACCTTGATCACACAGATACTCGAGAAGACAGCTAATAACCCATGCGCGGAGATTGGTCATAGGTTAAAACAAGTCGAGATGAAACGATAATAGTGGTGTAATAATAGCCCGGGTTTTAAAAATGTGTAAAGTGCCTGGCTTTCCTTTTTTGAATGGACGTTGTAAGATGGCTCAGCGGACAACTGAGACTATAACAATGTGTGACTAAAGCCATCCGTGTTGGGATTTAGCAGACCACTTACTCCTATCTCACCATACATCTGTTAACTGATTGAAAAGTACTTCTTATCATTGGAGAAATCTGATCATCCAAACATTCCTGTCCTTATCAAGATATATAGTACCATACCATTTCCTCCCTTAACTACCCACACCACCATGTCGCCCCCATAACCCTCGATGTTCACTTCACGCTCTCATCACCACCGCTCATCCACCACGCCCTCACTACAACCTCTACATCACCGTCCAGCTCCAAGACTCCCCCCTTGACCGCCATTGACCAACCGTGCCAAAATTAGATAATATAAACCCCTCACGTTGCTTCAAACGTTAAGAATTACTTTGACTGGAAGCAAAACTCATGGTTTTATGAATATATCTTCCGTGGACGTCACCTCCCCCAACAAGGGCACATTTACACGACTGCTATGTTATTTCAAAATCAGAACCACCAAGCAGACATCAGAACCTTCAAGCAGACATCAGACCCACCAAGCAGTCCCCGCCTCAAGAATAGGATAATATTTTACGTATACGATATCCGTTTTCTGTTAATGCATGTATAGCTCAGGACGTCGGCCAGACGCTGAAATTTGGCTAATTTAATAATGGATGGAGTTCGATAACCTGTTGATTAAATTCAACGTTTGCATCTAAAAAGGTCTTATATTGTTTTTGAACTTCGTGTACAGCCTTGCAAGTTTTGAATAAATTAACAGTTTAAGGTAGAAGAGTCCATAAAGTTTGACCAAATGCGAACATGTACAGCGTCCCCTATGAGTCTAATCATTTTCCCAGTTTCCGGGAAACATATAGATAAGTGTGTGATAGATAATCTGTGGATGAAAATCTCGGTTCGAGGTTTTATTTATTCCGAGTGGCGAGTGGTCCAGCTGAATACTGCCACACCACAACAGATATATCGGTTTCTCCTTTTGTCCTTCTGAATGTACAGCTGTGCTTAAACTACTCTTCTTGTTGATGGGATGTACCAAAGGAACTGGCTCGGTTTAGCAGGGATTTGGTCCCCAATGAGGCGCGGTTTAAGGTAGCTCGGAAACATTTTGTCCGGTGGCCTACCCTTGTCTTTGAACTGTGAATATCCGTGGTGTTTATCATTAGGAAAACATGAAAACATTTTCGTTTTAGATTTTCCTTTTCCTGCTCGCCAATCTAAATAGGGTTCACAATTTGGTGATAAAATACGAAAAATGTTTTCTTCATAGCAATGTCTGTAAATGCAAGCACGAAATTGATTTATTTTTATTTACAGAAAAACAAAAACAACAGAACAAATGTGCTTAGACGGGGACAAATGGGTCATATGTGTAAAAAAAATATCCATAATCAGGCAATCAAGCACAACAAATTCCAGTCGAGATTACAAAATTGACTACAGATCAAAATTTTGCTCGGTAACATATATTGATAATTTGAAGAAAAGAAATTCCATCGTAGTATCTTTAGACAAATCATATAAAACGTATGTGTTTTCCTCTGAAACCTCCCACCCTAATTAGCTGCAGCCGTCGGTACTTTATTACTAGTGAATCGATGACGTTAAAGGGAGACAACTCTTTCAAAATGACGTCGTCATGCATGTTTGCGTTGAGGGAAAGGGGTGGCATTATGGCGCCCCTATACTATTTTAATTCACATCCGATTATTATTTACTGATTTATCAGATTTTGCGAAGAAACCTACGTAAATAACAAAATTCGAAATATCTGGTCGAAAAATCGATCAAAAAGGGACTTCTCGAAACATGACGTCACAGTGAGGTCATCAGAGCGGCCATCTTGGATTTTGTAACATATCTTAGGTTCTTGAATAAGCTAAATGTCGTCTATTTCGAAGTGAAATAAACACCTTTTCCTCTCTGTAAACATATGAAGCCAGTCTAAAACACAAATAAACCTCACACTGAAATGTCGTGTCGATGGGTATAGTTGTCCAAAAGCGGTTTTGATTCTGGACTGGCTTCATATGTTTACAGAGAGAAAGGGAGCTGTATTCACCTCGAAATGGACGATTTGCACAAATACACTAATTCAAGATGCTGTGGTTCAAGAAAGCTAAGACTCAGCGCCTGAGAATTACACAGCATACGACAAGATAATATACTGAATTATCCTAGGCCTATATATGATCCCTCAAACAAACCAAAATACTCTCCAAAAACACTTATGTGGAATTCTCTCAAGTATAGGAGTATAAATTGATTCCAAAAATCCACTTGAGTGAACTTCTTGAATAAAGTAACTGACTGCATCGAACGGTCTTGTCACTCAACTTGACACTGCATCGAATTGTCTTTTCACTCAGTCTGATTCATTTTCGTATTTTTCAACAAAAATTAACTCAAGCTTAGTCAATTTCACTCAACTTGAAGGTTCAAGGTTTTTTTCTAGAGAGTGTTATTTGTAATCTGTGGACAGCATGTAGGTTGTGAAGATCATTGTCAATATCATATTTCACTTAGTAGCATTTTATGATATCATTTTCATACAATATATAATGACTTACAGAAACTGGTTCGACAAAGCCACGCAGTTATCTCAAATTCGACAAAATACGAAGAATCTCTAGTACCACGTTTCGTAACTCGTTTCTAATTATTAACCAATCCATTTCAGTCTGTGAATTTGAATCAAGTCACAATTGAAGCGTCACTGAGATAGATTATACTCGAGAAAGCGACTCGAATATTCAGTCGGATTAGCGAATAATTCTCATTGATACGGATTTGGTCATAGAAATATGAAGTCTCGCTGATAGCATTACTGATTTTCTCTTGTAAAGGACTACCCTGAGTTTACAAGATACACGGATTTTTATATAAGGTCGGGTTACATGGGAAACGCATAATAAACTTTGGACGCAAGTTTCTCGACAAAGCAGGTTTATTCAAATTTGGTTTGAATTTAGTTCCCCATAATGTCACAAGAACAAGATAACTGGATTATGGAAGCAGCTTTTTTTTCTTTTCTTTTTTTTATCTAATATAATAAAGTATCGTATACTTGAACTGAATCATGTTATATATGACTGCGTGGAAATTTCAGGGACGGTGAGATAACATTGGCTATGGTTATCTTGTGTTATTTTTAATATCATATAGCCGCTAGTTGTACTTCCACTCCTATGTCTCTTTAGATATAACTGCGTGTTTGTATATCTATTATGCCTACGGTAATTCACGATACCCATCGGCTTTTATTGGTTTTACAGTAACAGGTGCCAGTTATGTCCATATTGCTGCTGCATCGTTTAACTTATACACTTTGATATCATCAACGAACACTAGACGAGGAGTCGCCGATAAAGGGGAAACACTCAAAAAATTATCCATTCATGGAAACGGGGAAAAATCCATTAGATTTGAGTTTAGGGATATTTCTGGTAATTTAACGAAACTGGGAAATACAATTCATTACATTTTTCGTTATGATTAACGAATATCGGAGTAACTTAATCCGCTGAAGCAGAATCAGTTCCGTTAAAGTAAGGATATTTTCTTTACAACTAACGATGTTGTTAAGGGAAATGATTTGAGGTTTATTGTCTCAGTGAATAAGCGTTAGCGAAAAAATCTCTCCGTGAATCTGTCCGGTTGTAACCCTGCAAACAGCGAATAATAAGCTTTCTGCCTTCGCTGGTATGCTACAACTAAGGCACGCGGCTTATGAACAGGGTCTGCAACCTATGATATGGTCCGGTTTCTCTGACGGAATCTAATCCATTAAAAAATCAGCAGACTTGAAGGGTTTTAAAGAAATCAGTTGATTTATATTGCCAGACCATTCCGTTGAATTGAAATATTTATTTCAGTTATGATGAACGCATATTGAGATAACTTAAACTTTTGAAAGCAGAATCATTTCCGCTAAAGTTATTTCTTTTTCAGCCAATGGTATTGTTAACGAAAATAATTCCCGCAACATTCAAGATTTAGTGTTTCAGTGAATAGGCAGCCGATAGCACAATACCATGAACATATGACCATAAATTCAATCTCAAAATCCTGTATGTATGATAGTTAAATGATTTAAACGTAAATTTAATTGAAATTATATACGCTTCCAATTTTATATAGAATTATGTAGCGGTCTCAGTTTCAATGTCATATTGCCGTTATCATATAAACTAAACAGAGAATATCGTATTTTAAACAGCAGTTTGTATAGACTGTTCTAGAAAGTATGATCAATCAAATATGAACCCTACAGCGCCTGCCACGCTGATTTTTTTAACAGCGAACATATTCTCTTATCTTTACAGACACGTGGGTATAATAGTGAATTTTCCCGTTTTATTTTCAATATCTGAAACCCTTGGGGCCTGAACGTAAAACATTGTTCCTTGCATGCGATTGACTGTCACCGACCAGCTTCTTTGAAAAATTAGCGTATGAAAATCTGCAAATGCATTCACAGATGAAGATGTTAAATGCATGGAGTTGGATGCGTTCCCATTCAAGTTTTTATGTTGAAGTGGAGTTAAGCTTTATCTGACAACCGTTTCTTATATAAAGTGACGTATCGTTTTCAACAGATGCTTTATAAGCGAGATTGAAACTGTGATTGTTTTGTTCGTTATTAAGTTAAAATAGAAAAATATGAAATCGATGGACAAACTAGTTCATGTATTTGACTTTCCTATATGAATAAATAGGAATGCATGTGAATGGGAGAAACTAAAATTACATGGGAAATAATGGGAATGGAAATATTAGGGGGACTCAGTATGGTGTTAATTGTAAGTGAATATATAGAGAATAAATATTGAATGGGTTATACTCCACTGAAGGCTCATAATATTGTTTTTCAAAAAATGTATATGGTAAATCTGATTGTAAACCTCCTGCTATTACCGACAGTTAAAAATAATAAACTCGATGGTCGCAATAGGACAAGCGCCTCTCTTCGTGAGGTTTGAGGACAGGAGGTCACAAACTCTGAAAATGGGAGAATGTAAATTGACTGAGGTTAGTCCATATTCAATGATGCATCGAAATATTTGAAGATTCAGATCTTATTCTGACTAACATTCCTTAATTTTGTACAGAGGATTTGCGTTCTTTTTGTTTCACTTGATATGCTAATATGAGCTAGGAACGGCCTCAGCAGACCGCGGTTGCCTTCCCAATGTCGGATTGGAGGTCTATATTTTTGAATCTGATCGGGTACGGTGTGCTTGAGGTGATATAAGTGGAAATCCCGGTTTGTGCAATCGCTCGACAGTACGGAGCCAACCACTACAAAGGGGCCCGCAGTGACATTACACTATAACGGATGAGTTTATCATTAAAAACCACTAAGACTTACTTTTCTTAGTGTTACAATGATTATAAAATCAGATTAAGTTAAGCCTCAGGTCTGTAGGCTGATTTATTGTGTCGCCAGTGTTTGTCTCTCTTTTTTGGTGATTTATGATCCGGTTTGGAAGATGAATTAAATATTTCTCTCTGATTTGAGACCGCTTGATGAAGAGGCCCTGTAACGTGGATAACAGCACTGACCACAAACGACTAACTGAATCAACATTGATATCATTCATGGGTGGAAAACTTCCATGTAATGTTCTTTTTCCCCAGATTCGAAGACTGTATGGATACGGTCGAAATACTGATGTGTAGTACTTAATTTGACTTCGGCGCTATTAAATTTAAATCCTTCTCGGATGAACTGAATAGCAAATATGCCCTTTTTTAAGGAGCGGAGTTAGGGGTTCGTGGAAAATAGATGTGTCCTCCATTAGGACCGGCCTCCAGTCTGTTTAACTTTCGTGTTTGCTAAAGAATATCAGATTCAGCATCTATTTGAGACTAGATACGGTCAATATTTAGCCTTCAGATTTCATAATACCTCGTTATTGAGAAGGAATATATTGGTTAATAGAGCTATGTTTAGATCGTGTGGTTAGACTACGGCATATACCCCATTAATGCAGGGAGATTTAGCTTATACTGTGGCCGAGAGACCCTGCCAATAGCCAGACACTCAACCTGTCAGTTTGGACGCCGCAGTATGGTTAAATCTTGTCTCTGTATAGACCACAGGTGTAGGATATGTCCGGGATATTACCATTCAGTGTTAGAGAGCAGGTAAACTTTGGTGAATATCGTCCAGGAGCGTTAGTCAGTCGGTTATAATCCTCGATCCCACACCGACACCGGCTAACCGCCACCAGCTCAGTCTAGCAACAAGCGGCTAACTTCGCCATCACTTGGCGCCAATGAATTAAAAAAAAGCCATTACGGAAATTAAAATCTCGTGTGATCGACGCCTTACAAGGTCACTTTATAAGTCCCGTTGTTTCATCTTTGGGAACTTTGTTTTATCCGGAGACGAGTGATAAGTTTAAGCTTAAACCTGTAAACATACCTTCTGTTTTCACGTATAACATACTTAAATTCGATATGTACTATACTTTTGAACACTCTTTTCTTCGAGTTGTTCTCCGTGGTGCTACACAGAAGTGTCACTTCCATAGCTTGACGGACAGACCTTTCAGTAACGTCCAACTCTTGGAGAGAGACCTTCCAGCCACGATCAAAGCTTGCGGGAGAAGTCTCCCAACCACGACCAAAGCTGGGTAGGGAAATCTCCCAACCACGACCAATGCTTGGTAGAGAGATATTCCTACCACAACCAAAGCTTGGTAGGGAGACCTCTCAAACACAACCAAAGTTTGGTAGAGAGACCTTTCAACCACGACCAAAGCTTGGGGCTACGTCCATATCTTGATGGGCAGACCTTCCAACAAAGACCAATGCTTGATGTCACGTCCATATCTTTATGGACAGACTTTCAACCACGACCAGAGCTTGGTGTCACGTCCATATCTTAATATACAGTCCTTCCAACCACGACCAAAGTTTGGTGTCACATCTATATCTTGATGGACAGACCTTCCAACCACGATCAAAGCTTGGTGTCACGTCCATATCTTGATGGAAAAATCTTCCAACCACGACCAAAGCTTGGTGTCACACTCATATCTTGATGGGCAGTCACAATCAAAGCGTGACTGAGATACATCATTCTTTAGATGACGACTTTACAACGAATGTTATGGATTAAGAATACTGATCAGCGATACGGATTTGATATTTTTGGAACATCATGATGTCTTGCCGGCATCATTGAAAACTGTTGACCGCTTCTCTCTTGCAGGAAACAAGCCTATGTTTATGTATACTATGATTGTCTTTTTGAATTTGGTGCTAATAGTGTTGTATGGAATATGGAATAGGTCTTTGGATTATGGACGCGGATATTCTCTAATGGACGACGGCTGAATTATGGATGACGGATTAGACGCTTGTAATTCCAGTCACGACAAAAACTTATTGGAAAGCCTTAACCACCACCAAGGATTGGCAGAGAGATATTCGAACCACAACTAAAGCTTGGCGGAGAGACATGCCAACCACGATCAATGTTCGGCCATGAAACTTCCTACCATGACCAGAGCTTTACGGTGAAACCTTCCAACCACGACTTAAAGGCTTAATGGTTCCTACCAAATGACCGCCACATCCCATACTTTTTGGTGCTATGTTGTTATAAAACGGTATATTTGATGTTCTATATTAGTTTACTGTTTTGAAGAATGGCTGACGTTTCGAAAAGATCAAACTTGAATCCCTCAAATATCATGTCTGTTTGGAAACGGCGAAGGCCGTGATCTGTTGACCCATGACGTCAGAGGTGGAGTACGATCGATGGCAGCAAGCAAATCGCAGCAAATGTTCAGGTGACATTTTCATTATAATTACACCTTATATAAGATAGACGAGTTTTGATTGGTTCTTAGCCGGGGCATTTGCGGCAAATTCTCATCCACAAGTCATTCTCACGCGACTGTCAGGGGCAGCGGGAAATCTGCCTTCTGCTGCATTGGCAGCGGGGTATTTGCCTAAAAGTATTTGCCGAATAATCCCGCCGCCGAATTATTTCCCCTGATGGCGATCTTCGCCGTCTTGTTTGTAAACAAACATGGCAGCGTCCACAGACGACAGATTTGGAGCGTTTGCTGACGATGAGATCGTCTCGTTTGTATTATCTTTCTGTCTTCATCTATGCTTCTCTTTAGCATATGCGGTGTAATTATACAGATATACCAGGTTTCGGGGGTGTATTTGCGATATATCCCGGTCTCGACCACGGCAAATTTCCCTCGCTAACGCTCTGGAAATTTTCTATGGTCTTGACCGGGATATATCGCAAATAATAATGACAAAATTACTCGTCAACGTTAAGGACATTAGTCGCAACATCAGTGTTACGTATGGACATAGTGTAATATAATGTCTTCATAGTTTTCAAATGAACCAACAATGTACATTCAAAGTACGACTGAGAAACATTATGCCCTTGGAAACGACTTGGGAATTCATTTGGATTGAGGAGTACTGGTCAGGGATACGAGTTTGGCGATAGGAACATCATGATGTCTCGCCAGCGTCATTGAAACATTTGACTGATTCTCTCTTGCAAAAAAGTAGCTTGTGTTCAGTGAAAATTTGGTGAGAACTTTCTTCACCATCTTAGTTGGATACCTCTCTGCCTTATCATATATTTTGTCGATATCTTTATTCACAATCCTACGTCGATGTCCCTCATTCTCTGTGGAGACCTCTCTGTACTATGTTAACTCGGGATGCCATTCTCCTTGTCGGGTAGTATCACTGTTAAGTGAGAGGTAACATGGAATGATGGTTGGCACATATAACAACATAATCGGACAAGAAGATAAACGAACCTCAATGTTAATATTCTGACATCCCAAGATCCAGCAGTGATTCGCCGTCTTTATTAACGGATTCGTTCAAAAACCGGCCGAATTGGACGAGACCGGAATACATCCCACTGTTCAACTAATCAAATCTCCATTAGCTAGACAATAAACTTGACGATAAAGCAGTTTTCAACGAAGCCCTTACAAGATGGTTGTCTCGGTGTGTCTTAGTGAGATTATTTCTTGAAGATTCCTTGAATGACCCGATCATGTCACCCCTAGTAGTGACACAAGGAGGATTAGAGAAAGTCGAATAGCTGTGGTGATATTATAGTACTGTGAGCCTACCAGATGGGAATGAATGAGTTTTGAGATCGCAGATGTAAGCGATTTCTCAGTGTAGAGTAGTTCTTAGGCTGTACACTAGGCTGTAAAACCCGACGTCGCAAGTAAAAACCCTACCTGGTCAAATGACTATGCCATCGGGAGAACCTTGGACCCTAGAGTCACAAGCAGAATTTCACCAAAAACAGATAACAAGTAAACGATGACATACTGACAACGGCGTAACTTAAGTTACTGTTCATCTCTTTACAACAACAACAACTCTTCATCAAAGCTAACGGCCGTTTGTTTGAACACAAATCAGCAATGTTTGTTTTTCGGAATCAATTATTGGTCACGCACATTCATCTTCAAATTAAAATACCTCAGTATTTAGTATGCTGATAAGGATTGTTTGACTGGTAAGATTCAGGTTTTGTGAAATGATGTTTTGGTACAGGGTTATATGTAAAGTGAATGACGGCAGGGTCGATCGACTGGCAGAAAGGGAGATAACCCTGTTGGGCGGTTGAATCAATCCTGATACTGGTGCAGCGGACTCGTGGGTCGCCATGTTATATGTGCCCTTAGGCTACAAGCTTTGAAGGTATGCCGCTGTACAATTGTGCTTTGCAGATTCCAGTGTTCAACTGTTCACGAACTTGTATCTGGGGCTCACCATTACCTCCACACCTATAGTGATATAGTGATACACCTCCACACCTATAGTGATATAGTGATACACCACTGTACTTGTGACCAGCGATGAAATCCTGCGAAAATCTTCGCTGCTTATGTTTCATCGATTTTATCTATTCCATAATAAACAATCCTTCGAGTAATGTAACGTTTTCAAACGTAGCAAACATCAATCTCTTTGATCTTGTCGGTTATTTGTGTTTTTTCTATATTCGATAGCACAAACCTTGACAACTCGTTATCTGTGTGATTATGCCTGTGGGTCTCAGCAATCCAACTCGATTCTGTGGATTTTACCTGTGGGATCTTCACTGAGGTGTTGCAGCCATCCTAGCCGATGGTGCTGTTGTTGAATATATAATGTAAGAAAGGTGGAGACATTCTACAGACATGAATGTATTATGCATTATAGCCATGCTCTATTTTTGATATACGCTGTGTTGGCCCGCTAAGGTGTACCTTGTGGATATATCAAAGAATAGGACTTGGTATTAATAATCTAACGATCAAGTGTCATACTATCACTAATGCTGGAGGTGATCTGTCAGAATGGAGGAATGGCGTGAATACCATCATTAAGTTCCTTGCCTGTTGGCTGATTCTGAATCTGCCGCCACACAGTCAGTTTTGGATGACACATTTCTAAAGTCATATTGACTTGTATTTAATCACGAGACAGACCATCTACTGACCACGCTGTATATATGAAGGTGGGCCAGGTACGACATCGTATAGGCCGTCATCGTCCTAGCCTGGGCCAGGTATGACATCGTATAGGCCGTCATCGTCCTAGCCTGTGTAAAAGTTCCATAAACGTTCTCAGTAGAAAAGTTTTTCTCCGTAGAAAAGTTTTACGATTTTGGTACCCAGAGTACCGTCGTCCATGGCGTCGTCAATGGTAAAAGTGTTAGAAAGTTGTTATATACGGCGGCCAAAGGCTCCGAGAGATAAACGTCAAATAACTCGCCCGATCAATATAGCCCTGGACGTGGTCGGAAGGTCCGTGTAACCTTGCACAATTCAATTTTCGTTTTTTTGTTTTTGGTTTCTCAAAATCAAAAATTGAAATTTGACCGTCAATTTTCAATTTTCGTTTTTCGTTTTCGGTTTCTCAAAATCAAAAATTGAAATTTGACATTCAATTTTCAATTTTCGTTTTTCGTTTTACTTCACGCAAAAATGAAAATCAAATATTGAAAATTGCCTCGACTTGTCCGTTTTTCGTTTTTTGATTTTAACTTTGACTCGTCAATGTTAACTGGGCACGCGCAAGACTTATGATGTCACTTTCGGTTCGCGGAGTAGTATGGAAAGCGCAAATCGGATTGTTTAGGCAGGTGTGGAGCATAATATGGAAAAACAGTAGGGGGCAAGATGTGGGAGTTTCACTCCACTATAGATCCCTGGAGCCAGGCATTCGAGCTAGAATATAATGGGCCAACTGCGCATGTGCAGAAGCGAGTAGGCAATCGTGCAGCAGGTGTGAAGCATTATATGGAGAACAACGGGGTTGATACACATGGGAGTTTCATTAAAGTAGGGTAGTATAATAAATACGTGGGTACCCTAATCACATCTTCATTTTATCTAGCCAATTTCTACGTTCCCACTTCGAACTTCCCTTGATATATCTGGACCCCTTCAATGTTCAAATAACTTATAAATAGACACGAGACGTCACTGACCTCGAAAACATTTGAAATTCGAAATGGGTCGCACAAGAGCGTTATTGATTGGCTGACCTAATTAGTGGGCACCTTATTAGGAGGAAAGACGCCGCTAATAGAGGATGATGTCACTCAACGTGACTTCATTCGCAATCGATGTACGTTCTGATTGGTTCTTCTGTCGTTAGTAGGTGAAATTTACACCTCGGATTTTGAACACTGAAGGGGTCAGATGAATCAAGGCAGGTTCGAAGTGGGAACGTAGAAATTGGCTCGATAAAATGAAGATGCCTAATCATAATCCCCAAGGGAACTTCCCACGTCGATGCGTTGAAGCGTTTGACACCCACACTTGCGTTGAAGCGTTTTTGACGCTGAACGTTGACGAGCATCTGAACGCTCCAACGATCCAGGTCCCAAAAATAGAGAATGAAGATTGGACCTGAAGCGTTGAAGCATTCAGACGTCTGACATCAAACGTGGCGATTGTGTGCTTGTTTGAAATGGTGGTTTACGGGCCGCATACTTACTCTTATTGGTATTAAATCTTTGTTGGTATCTTTATAAATACTATATTTCAAATCAATAGCAAATAGCGGTTGTCTGCATGAATGCTGTTCGCTTTTGTAGCGCTCTAAACATCTATTTTTAGAAATGAGAAAATCTAAGACTGCGTTCTGATTGGCTCAGGCCTCAAGGCCAATAACCATTGAGAACAGCGGGATGCCACATATCCAGACCTGTCTGGTGCATCTTCACAAGTCCAGGTAAATCGTGAATCCCCGCACATAGGCTGTAGTACTCTCTGTTAATTCAAGATATTAACAGACAGTGATAGTGTACTGTTCCAGCTGTCTCCCCTTCAGAGATTGGTCATTCGACTCCGCCATTTTAAACTAAGACGAGCATTTTCATTGGATCACTATTTATAGGAGCCACCCCAATCTTCATACACAACCACGTGACTGTCTCAGTTGATCGATGACATAGCGCGGCATCGTTTTCGATTTCAAAATCTGGCGTATAACTGGGAAAATGTTGTTGTTGCTGCATCAGCCTATCATTGGCCCTCCGTAGAAGGGTCCAATACTATAGGCTATCCCCGCACAGGGTTTACTTGGACATTTTTGGTGATTCGAGTGAGTTCTTGAGTCGTTGCCTCAATCTCGAACATTTCATCCCCGAGGTTATTTTGAATTAGCATGTCGGTATCCCAAGCCGGCGGTTTTTGCCTTGACTCTCGATGTCGATTTCAGCCTGACATCAAAGTTATGCCAGCGATGTCACATCTCAAATCGTCCAGCTAGTGGATTGGAGTAATGAGCTAGCTGAACCTGTTGAATAATTGGTTTGATTTAGAGGATACCCCTTGATCTTTTTTTTATCCAGAACTATCGTGTGCAACCAACCAAGGCAATGTATAGATACCCTAACAAATCGATCAATACACTGGCTCCCGAGGATGGCCTGGTGGGCCACATGCCTCTCACGCTCCACACCTCTCATACGACACGATTTGCGTTTTCTATTCTACTCGTCGTACCGGAAGTGACATGATAACCCGTCCACATGAGAACTTAACATAGATACGTCAAAGTTAAAATCAAAAAACGAAAACGGACAAGTCGAGGCAATTTTCAATATTTGATTTTCATTTTTGCGTGAAGCAAAACGAAAAACGTAAATTGAAAATTGACTGTCAAATATCAATTTTCGTTTTTTGTTTTTGTAATCCCAGAATCAAAAATTGAAAATTGACGGTCAAATTTCAATTTTTGATTTCCAGAACACAAAAACAAAAAACGAAAATTGAAAATTGACGGTCAAATTTCAATTTTTGATTTTGAGATTACAGAAACAAAAAACGAAAATTGAAAATTGACGGTCAAATTTCAATTTTTGATTTTGAGAAAGCAAAAACGAAAAACGAAAATTGAACTGTGCAAGGTTACACGGACCTCGGAACCAGACTACCATAATGTTTTGTGAAGTTCATTACAGGTCAGAGGTGTTCACATATCTCGCCAATCTCTCGTTACATGTATAATGATGTCTTTCGAAGCCTATTGGTATATCTAACACTTTTACCATAATTTACTGTATACATTACGTGAATCTGACATGCAAGTTTATTCCGATTTGTACTCCAAATGGAACGCTCTATTGTACGTAAATGCCTGTAAATAATGAGTACTTGTATATATATTTATATATACAACTGACTTTACCCCCTTCCCCCACTTCTCTTCTTCATTAATTGTATTGTGTATGATATGGATGTTTTTTCGTCTGGAATAAAATCATATTATTATTATTATTATATCACCATTTCCAGAAATCTTCATTGTTGTTGTTGTTCGCAAATGTTTTGTTGAGTTCATAAGTATCCTGTTTCTGTTAATTATATCTTTGTACTGCCGGTGTACTTCTATTTTTGTGCATACCAGACATTTCCACAGATATTTGTGAACTTTCACACAGTATATAAACTCAATTAGAGTAATTTTATTTCCGTATTTAATGAAAATCTGTTAAGAGTTGAATAAATAGCAAATATCTTGTTATTCTGCGACCACGATGACATTGGACTACCAATGTTACTATGCTGCCTTGCCACCATGATAACCCACGAATCGCCCATCTAATTATTTTTTGTGAGATTTATTCATAACTATTGGAAGGAATGTCTTGATAATTTGGAAAAAAATACCTAATTGAGTTTATATATACTGTGTGAAATTTTAATGTTGTACGATGAAATTACTTCGAAATATCGGCGAAAACGCCTGGAACAGATTATCTGATGAAGACAACAAGAGTTGAATTGGCGTTTACTGTTTATTCAGGCATTTTCTGTTTATTCAGGTATTTACTATATTAATCGTATCCGACATTTCAGTGAGCAATTTTCATATATGCAGATTTCCCACGTCGGTAAAGGCAAATGTTTTTTATCGTATGACGGTGATCCATGACATAGTTTGCTCGTCATATCTTTGATGAAATTCTGCTGACGGCTCTATGAGGATCAACCACTGTACATAACCATTTGACCAAAATACTAACACGGTCGGGCTCCTTTTGTCGGCGTCGAGCCTTACAGACTGTATTTCTGAATGAGAACTTACATTTCATTATAACATTCCGCACATTTTCCTGCTTTGAGCCGTCGCAAACATCTGACGCTCACTACATTTATCTTATTTTTAGCGGGTAGGTTCGCAGGGCTAATACATCATCACAGCCCTTCCATTCATGTATCTGCTGTTCGATTAAGCCTTGTTGGGGACCGTGTGGTCACGTCATTCAAGGTGTCAACATGAATACTTCAATAAAAGCGGCGCTAATATAGACATATACCATAACAAAGGAGAATCACTGGTGGCTATTTGAATGTCTGAGGGAATAGTGTAGTCAGAATGTCAATTCCAATAAACTCAGATATAATGTCAGGTATATATATATATATATATATTTATGATATACCATCTTGGTTTACCTAGATTGTCAGAATATCAACTATTGAGGTTATGTCCCTTCCTATCCGGTTACGCCGTTCTATGTCCACAGCACCATGCCCTTGCATGTAATGACTTAGTTTAGCACCCAAATCGATGAAGGTAAAACTAAACATTTCGTTCATCAAAATCAGTTTCCAAAACGGTTTTCGATGTTTCTCAGCCACGCTTCGAGTGTGACTGCTCATTTAAACACCTTGAATATCTTAGAGACATTGTACCATAAAGCTTATTAGTTCAGTATTAACTGAACGGATAAGATTATAGGTCCAACTGAGCACCATGATATCTGGCATACTTCGATCGAGAAGCCCGGAATCAATCGACTTGTTGGTATAACTAGCTTGTAAAACCAGTTTCCGTATGCTTTATGGCGTTACTTGATTGGTCATAGCATGGATTTTACACTGACAGTGTAAACTCTATTAAATAATAGCCCAGATATTGCCATACGTACTTCCAGACACATTCGAGTAGGTCAAATTATCATTGTCATACATTCCCCAGATTGGACATTCAGTAAAAAGCCGTCATCCATGAACAATTGCCGCGTCTAAAGACCTTACTCTGACCTCATCCTGACCTTACTCTGAGCTTATACCACTCTGTTAGCACGAATATCTAAGCTGGCATAACTAGAAAATATAAAGACTTGCCACTTTTTTGCAACGATCTCATAGCATGAGATGTACCGATATACCGACAGTTGAAGTGGTTACAAACTCTTGCGATAAAAACGGCACAATTTTCTAGCGCACTTTGGTATATAAACGAAACAAAACATTATCTTTCAACGATTATTTTGCCCTCTATTTTATGTCGTTACGTAACATAAAATTTGTGTAGTGTGTTAGCCTTGATAAGGAAAACCGATTACCCTTCTCCGGGGACTGGACAGACGGAATGGCTCTGTTATCACCGTTACGTCAGCTTGGCTAATTCGACCTTTTGGGCCACTGAATGTCTAATGACCGGGTTGATTATTGCAGTGTTAAACGTGCGCTGATCAAAATCTGATAGCATGGGCGCCATGCTTGCTTTCTCTCTTTTCTGGAACCAGCCTGTAGTCGAAGAAACTGGATCCTCTTGTATCATTTCGGGTTTGCCTTGTGATAAGTTTATCGCCATTTTAACTGATAAGGTATGATATGAAGTGGTTAGAAGTGATTAGAGACTGATTGGGGTCGATATGAGCAGGAATGGCGCGTGGCTGTGATGGCGATACTCGTAATGGTTCTGTCTGGTTAAGGTGAAGAATGTCTCTGTTTGATGAAGGAATCATCTAAAGGCCATGTGGTCATCGGTCACAATTACGGCCTCCATAGTATACCATTTGGAAGTCTTCATAGAAATTTTGTGTGTTCAATCATTCTTTGATTGCGGTTATCGTAAAATCATCCCGGCTGTGTTTTATTCCCTCTCGATGTACGTAACATATGTTGTACATTCGGGGGTGAGTGCTTGGATTATAAAACGTGAGTTTCATTACGTTATAAGTGATGAAATTTGACATATATATAATAACGTTCATCCGCAACGAAACGAATGATTTCGTTGGAGCATGCAGACAGTGAAATATTTCGCCTACTTGGGTCCCAAACCCTTTGTATGAATATATATGTCCATAATCTCATTAGGGACACTTTATTGTTATTTGGTTGCTGTTACTTCATTTCACCTTTCAACAAACGATATCGAAAATTCGAAAAAATTGAAGTCACATTACCGCTTGTTATATAATTGTGAAGTGTGTATTTCATTCCTGATCATGACTGGACAACAAACAGATATTTGATTTTACATTCCTGAAAGTTAAACAAGAGAAATTTGTGAAATCACTTTAAAATTCATTAAGTAGTAAACGCATCAATAAAGAACAAGATCGAGACAACATAAATCTTGCAATATTCTTAACGTCAGATAAGCCACTTCTATACTTAACTGACGAGGACTTCTCTATAGAAATTATAGCACTGGTTTGGCATAATACATTTGGTTTTCAATAGCAAGGAAATTTAAGATTAGTTAGAGGGAGTTAATTGTGTGAGATATGAGACATCGTGGGAAAGTTGTCTGATAAATGCCATCAGAAGACTTGTTACAAACACTGTTTTTTGGTTCCTACTGTCATACATACTGTCTTCATGTGATCTTCAGTTTCACCCTTCCAAATTAGTTAATAAATAGTTAACTAACAGCTAAAAGAACGAGTTAGCGGCTCTGACAAACTTTGTGCAAACCGTTTTTTCCGTAACGTGGGAAAATTTTCCTAGATTATGGATCGGTATGTTCTCTGTGGTGGGGAGGGGGGAGAGTTATTGGATATGGTTGCTGACGAAATAAATTTTGCTCATGAAAACCGTTTCAACATAACCAAACAATTTTGACCTGGCGATAATTGTATCGCCATTTTAACTGGTAAGGCATTAAAGTATGATATGAAGTGGTTAGAAGTGATTAGAGACTGATTGAGGTCAATATGAACAGAAATGGCGCGTGGCTGTGATGGGGATACGCGTAATGGTTCAGTCTGGTTAAGGTGAAGGATGTCTCTGTTTGATGGAGGAACCATCTAACGGCCATGTGGTTATTGGTCACAATTAGGGCCTCCATAGTATACCACTTTCCGGTTTTCTTAAATTATCCCGACTCAGGGTATCGATGTACGTAATATATATTGTACATTCGGATGGAGGTGCATTGAAATTACTTTACGTTACAAGTGATGAAGTTTGGAATATATAACATTTATCCACAGCGATACGCATGCTTTCAGGCTAGATAGACGGTGAAGAATTTCGCTTTCGTTCACAAATATCTAAGTCCATCGGAAAGTATGAAATTACTTCCATAATCTCGTTACTGACACTTTATGGCTACTTGGTTGCTGTTACTTCATTCCACAATTCAACAAATGATATGGAAAATTCAGCTTATTGTTTTTACATAACTGTCTGTTTATATAATTGTGTAGTATGTGTTTTATTCCCTTAAATAACGATCATGGACAACAAAAATATATTTCGTTTTACTTTTCTAAAAATAAAAAATAAACTTAATAAAGTCACTTAAAAATGCATTAAGTCATAATACATCTCAATAAAGATCAAGATCGATATAGTTATAGATAACCGAATTCTATATACTTAATAGATGACGTATTCTCTATAGAAATTGTACATTAACACTATAGTCTGACATAATACATTTGGTTTTCAATAACAAGGAAAGCGAAAAATAGTTTAATTGTGAGAGATTGCCTGCTATATGCCATATCTGCAGACTTGTTACAAACATTGTTTGCTGCATGATTCTTACTGCCATACAGCGTATACTGTCTTCATGTGATCTTCATTTTAATCACGGACATTATTGGGTATAATCTCTCTCAGGTTGAACCCTTCCTAATTATTTGTTAAATAGTTAATTACCAGGTAAAACAATGAGTTAGCGACTCTGACAAACTCTGTGCAAACTGTTTTCTCTGTACCGTGGGAATTATTCCGAGATTCTCGATCTGTATTTTCTGTGCTGGAAGTTTAGAGTGTGGTCGGAACGGGGGGGGGAATTGTCTTACAGTTTATGAGAGAACTGAGTCTGATTGTTTATGAAATAAATTGTGTTTATCAAAACCGTTTCAACATAACCAACAATATCTTTAAGAAAAATTATATTATGGTTTAATTTGATTATTATTTTTGAAAGAAATGAAATAAGTGATCTGCAACTATATCACGGACCACCTCCTTATACTCGATATGATGTTTCCGTAGAAATATGTCTCTATAATTTCTTGTGGTTGTATGGGTGAGAAACAAGTTGAACATTTATGGCAATTGTAGGGATTTCGATGATGTGATTAAAATTTCAATTGATTTATGATGGTAAATATGGAGAGACAATTTTTAAGTTGAAGAAAACCTCCTAAATTGTTTGTGTATCTGATCTCAAAATAAATAAGTGGTAATTTCAACTATCTATATTGTACCTGTATTATATTCATTGAGATCATGTGAGTTAATAAAATTAATCAGTTGGTTCGATCGATAAATTTTCTGCATCCAGGTCACTTTAATAGAAGTGGTGCTATTGTATTTTATGTTGCCTTATACGTCATTTTCCGGACAATATAAAATCCATATAGATATTTCACTATATCGCCCCCATATATATGAATGTAGAGAGATGAACAGGAACTATCGTCCATGTATCCGTCATCTCGGAATCTTTACTTCACTTCAAATGACGACCCGCAGCCATTTTTTCTTGTTGCAAAATAATTTATGCTCTGGAATTAGTATACTTAATGTTGTAATCCAACTTATTGAATCGGGGATGAATTTAAAACTTCAAAATTCTCAGTTCGGTCAAGAATATATTCCCGTATAGGCCGGTTCAGAGAATAGTAATATACTGCTGCATGGAATTAACCAAACAAGCATTGGAAGGAAACATTTGCCATTATCACCATCAGATAGCAACGGACACTGATCGGAGAAATTGTATTCACTGTCTGATATCATGTTTGGGGATCGTACACTCTTCCTTCTTATTTTAGATGATAGCAGTGAAGAAATATATAAGAACACACAAAACAAACACGCAAATCAGAAATAAAATGACCTTTGAGTTTCCACGACTGCAAATGGCATACTACCGGTAAGTGTTACAATAAAAGCGTCAGGTTCTCCATTCAATATTCAGCCGTTGTCCATTAAAGAATTTCCGCATCCATAATTCAAAGAACTAATTCATATAACAGCATTAGCACCAAAGCTAAAAAACACACTGATAGTATACATACACGTATAGGCTAGTTTCCTGGAAGAGAGAAGCGGCCCCATAATGATATGGGTAAATTATATATTATTATTAATGTGTTTAATACAAGTTACTTGTTGTCCCCCGCCGCAACGCGGCCGGGGACTTTAAAATGGTTCTTGCTTCTATGTGTCCGTGCAAATACTTCGTAAGCAATAACTTCTAAATGCTTTGTCGGATTCCTCCGAAATTTGGCATCTGCATTCTTTGCGACAAGACGTCTCTTGGTATTACGTTTCAGCAAGATCCGCCTGTAGGTGGCGCCACTGGGGTCTTGCTTCTATGTGTCGTGCATGCACGGACATGTCCGTGCAAATACTTCGTAAGCAATAACTTCTAAATGCTTTGTCGGATTCCTCCGAAATTTGGCATCTGCATTCTTTGCGACAAGACGTCTCTTGGTATTACGTTTCAGCAAGATCCGCCTGTAGGTGGCGCCACTGGGTCTTGTTCCAATCTTTAGTGCATGTCCGTGCAAATACTTCGTAAGCGATAACTCTTAAATGCTTTGTCGGATTCCTCCGAAATTTGGCATCTGCATTCTTTGCGACAAGATGTCTGTTGGTATTACGTTTCAGCAAGATCCGCCTGTAGGTGGCGCCACTGGGTCTTGTTCCAATCTTTAGTGGATGTTCGTGCAAATGCTTCATAAGCGATAACTCCTAACTGCTTTGTCGGATTCCTCCGAAATTTGGCATCTGCATTCTTTGCGACAAGACGTCTGTTGGTATTACGTTTCAGCAAGATCCGCCTGTAGGTGGCGCCACTGGGTCTTGTTCCAATATTTAGTGCATGTCCGTGCAAATACTGCGTAAGCGATAACTCCTAAATGCTTTGTCGGATTCCTCCGAAATTTGGCATCTGCATTCTTTGCGACAAGACGTCGCTGGTATTACGTTTCAGCAAGATCCGCCTGTAGGTAGCGCCACTGGGTCTTGTCCCAATCTGTAATGCATGTCCGTTCATGTTTGTTCAAATCCTTCGCGAGCGATAACTTTCGAACAATTTGTCGGATTTCTTTGAAATTTGGTAAATGCATTCCCTGCGACAAAACACCGTTGGTGGTGCGTTTCAGCAAAATCCACCCAGAGGTGGCGCCACTAGAGTTCATTCCATTATTCCATGCTGCAAGTGATAACTTAGAAACACTTGGTCGAATTTCTTTGAAATATCCTACATATGTATCTTTCTGGGTAACATGAGAAACGTTGCGGCTCATCGGATTCTTCTCAAATTTGGCATGCATTTACCATGCCAGGAGCTGTTTCTTGGGATTACCTTTCGCTCACTTGCACTCACAGGTGGCGCCACCTGGTGGCAACATCACAAATTCGTTTCCGGGTAATAACTTGAGAACTGACCATCGGATTCTTCTCAAATTTTGTATGAATGTACCGTGACATAAGATGTCGCTTGATAATGCATTTCACTGACTTGCGCCTAGAGATGGCGTCACCTGGTGTCAAAATCTAAATTTGGTTTCTGGGCAATAACTTGAGGACCCTCATCGGATTCTTCTCAAATTTGGTATGCAGATGTCCCCACGATACCATGTTCCTTGGGATTGTATTTTTCCCGCTTCTGCTTACAGGTGGCGTCTCCTGGTGGAAAAATTTGTTTCCGGGCAATAATTTGGCAACAGCTCATCAGATTATTCTCAAATTTTGTATTCATATGTGACCCGCCCCAAATAACATGAACACCGGTGGGCATCTAGTACCGGCAATAACTTGAGGACCCCTCTTCAGAGTCTCAAAGTTCATATGCCGATACCATGACATGAGATGTCATTTGGGATTGTGTTTTGCCTGCTTGCACCTACAGGTGGTGACTCCTTGTGGCAAAGTCTAAATTTGGTTTCTGGGCAATAGGTTGAGGATGCCTTCATATTCTTGTCAAATTTAGTTTGCAGATAATATGCCATGAGTTGTCTCTTGGGGTTGCATTTCGGTTACATAATTTTCATGCTACATGGTAAAGAAAATATATTACAGTAGCAATCAACATTCAGTCAGCCATTCGGAGTTGATCTCAAAACCTGGGAAGGTGGAAAGACCCCTCTGCTTCTTACGCCTGTGAAGTAGCTGTTGCCATCCTCATGAATATCTTCTGAAACCGACAGCGCTTATAAATATTGCTGCCATTTTGGCGGGGGACCTAGCACCCTCTGGCTGCTTGTTATAATGACTGTTTGGTCGAACCAGAAGGTGACATGGACTCGTATACACATGGGTGGAGTCCTGGTATAGACAATTGCTGTGTTTAATCTGCCAGGTTTAGTACATATATGATATAATTATCGTGTCAGATTAACAGTTCTGGCGCTTATATCATACACTGACAGTGTGTTCTAAACATCTGCAAAAATTGTAAATCGGTTCTCGATTCATGGACAAATCCTCAAACTACTGGCAGAAAAATACCTTAAATTACTATTCTTGAATTGTTTGAGTATCATTTTCTTGCATACCCTTTGTCCCTACTGTACCCAGTGTTGTTAAGTAGCTATCCAATTACCTTAACACAAATTTGTAAAGGTTTAAAAGTTTATTAATTCATATCAGAATATCATTAAGAAGCAGTTATCGTGGCAGCCATTGTCGTGCGTGAATTTGCCACACTGCGGCGTCAGTCTTTCCCGTCCCCTGTCTGAAAACCTCCGTAACAATCCCCCCGAGACAACAACGCACAATCCATGGTCAAACTTATCATTTATTCTATTCAGTAGGTATAGGGTATATGTGCGGGTGGTAGCTGTTGCTCCTATAAACACCCTGAATCCTGGGGGTATTTTTACAAACTGTCGAAAATTACCCCCATTCACAACAACTGTCGCCTCTCATACGGCAATGACAGTAAGTGTGTAACACCGGTCCATTATTTGAAAAAAAGAGAAATTAACTTTTACGACGTCGTGTTAAGTAGCCTACAGACACGCCCTGCCAATTCTGGGACAACAACCCCAACAATGAATGACGTAATATTTGTCAATGTTTGTAATGGCTGACCGCGCGTGCCACTTAACGTTAAGAGGGTTAAAGATTAGGATTAAAGAGGACGTTTGGCATTTCAGCCATATTATACTAATATTTTGCCAGTCTACTTCCTGTTCTGAATCAGATAGAGTACCGGAATCATGACCAATCAAAACCCTCCACTGGATCTCCGACAATCCGATTGGCTATACTATCCAGTCTTGGGACCAGACGTGAATTGATCAGCCGTGGTCCATTACAATGTGAGACCAACTGAAACATGGTGTCATCATCAACAATGGTTGATTCAGAACTATATTTACTCTCCATTCACCAATTAAACCAACTACTACCCATCCCAAACTATACTGTTACGGTATTTTCTATACGGTTTGAAGTAAGTGGAAGGCTCCAAGCCAGAATTACTGCAAGATATCTTGGAGGAGGGATGGGACGGAACAGGTGCTTTCTAGCATATATTATTTTTTACGAAATCTAAATCCAGAAGTTCTTTTTCTATAATATTCCTCCTTAAATCCTAACCCGGACACCAGGCTATAGATCTACCTGCGATATGTCTTCGAGACCACCAAGGCTTATATCGCAACGACCTAAGTGTATTTTGTTCTTTCTCATTATGTCTAAACCCCGACTAGGTCTTGGACCCGATTACGTGGAATTTATTTAAACTTTATGTTGGCTAAATCCGACCGAATTCTGGTGCAAATACCCACAATTCCAGAACCTCAGTAATTATAATCAAAGTTGTCTCTGTATTATATAACAAGACTTTCTCCTGCTGTTGTATACGACATCCCCGTATCATACAACTCACAACTCCCACCCTATATATAAAGTCTCCTGAACAGTCACTAAAAATAACAAGCAAGGGTTGGAACAAGCGGCTGTACGTCGACCCTGTCCTGCATCCGCCATTGGGAATTCCACCTGCATGGTCGGAGACTATGGTCGTTGTCGTTATAGCCTCTCCAACTGTTTTTGTCTTCGCAATAGTCTGTGAAATCTCATAATATCGATCTTTTTATTGCTCTTTCATCGGCAAAAAATCACCAGGGATGTATGATGATATATTGAATGATGACGGTTAGGTTGAAGATGAGAACCAGTGGGCGTTGGGTTACCTGCTCACTAACAGCGTGCTTGGGATAATTAATAAAGTGCTCATTGTATGCAGCTTTATGTATATCCATACCCGCTAATCATATTCACTTTGTCGACTTATAACAAATTTGTCTCTAGTTTTCACTTTTTCATTGCGCATTTATATGATTTGAGGCGGTTCGGTGAGACAGCTTCATGATTAATTAGCGCATAACTCTGACATTAATCCGTCTCACCTCGGGCTACAGTCGTTCATATATGTTACAGTGAATCGTCGTAGGACTGTGAGCGAGACCATACGTGGACGAATGGCGGGAGATGACATGGTGTATGTCTGCCGGCGATATCCTCTGATTGTTTGATCCTGGGATAGTCTGGCGCCATTGTCTCACATCCATGTCACGCCTTTACTTACACGTTCTAGACGAAAAATGAGAGCATTTTTATGAATTTTCCAATCATCCCGCTCGAGTCCGTGTGAAATTTATACGGTCGCTGGTAGGAAATTGAGCGTAAAGCTGCCGCTTTCGGCACAAAATCTGTTCGGGATTGTAATTGTTTAATCTCGCACTGTTTGATGATGACAATCAAATGGAGATGTTCGGAAATTGAAGTCATAATACATTATATTTTTAACTTCCAGCTTGTGGGGGGAAAAATGATATATACATGTACTAGAATCTAGCCATTTCTGTTGAAAACCAATTTTGCTTAAAGCTCAAAATTTTGACCGACTTTTTTCCGAAAGTAGAAATGGTGCAGTGAATGGATGCATTGATACAATGATCAGGTAGGAATTACTATACAAGTGTCTTAACGCGTCCATAACTGAAAGACAACATTAGCAGACGAGTGTTACATTTATGAAATACCTACCATCACCACCCTCCCCAAACCCACCCCACCCCAATGTCTCTATCGCCTTCTCCTCTTTCCAAACATACGCACACGCGTGAATAAATGAATGGCAAGTTAATCGATGCCTTTTCATTTATGATGGAATTATCAAATGTAATCAGCATAATTGCAAGTATGATGTTTCCCCCACAGGCAGTTCCACAGTGGTCACTCGGTTAAATGATCATAAACGTATTATCAGCGCCATCAGAGAAAACGTGGAAGCTTGTCCAAATATTATTCCAGGAAGTGTCCAAAATGGTAGCACCCTTGGGCGACGTTGGGGGCCGCACGGTACAAAAGACTGATTTGGGACCGATTTCAAATATCTCACCAGACTTAGACTATACAAAATATGATAGGGACTATATAAAAGCCATATACATCTGGCTGGACGAGAAAGAAGGACGTAAAATCTGAATAAAGATGGATGTTGAAAATCTTACAAAGCCCATGTTGCGTCATAAGTTTGTAAACGACATGGACCGTACTTGTGATCTAACGTTATTCCGCAACCTTATGAGACGACTATAGGGTCGGATCGCCCACTACTCGGCAATTTTGTTTCGTTTGAAAGAGTTCCTTGCCTTCCGTTCTGAGATATAAATGGGGAAATAGTGGCTTGTGACTTGATATTCCAACCAAAATATAAAGCAAGCCTGTGAATTATACCGAATGCTGCGCAATAACCCGGCACTCAAAACACACTTCAGTACTTGACTGGCTTTGGGCTTAGACGGTATATACCGCAAAACGCGTTAACTACTTATATAGCCTAACGCAAAAGTCTGATACCAAGCGTGTTAAAGTTTTATTAACGGCGAGGGCAATATCTAGGAGTTTGAAGAAGGGTGGGCCTTTGAAGGGGATATTTTATAGAGGCAAACCTGGCAAAGCTGTCTCTTTGAAGCGTGACTCTCACAGTCTTATTACAGGAAGGAACAATTTAGGAGAGGAAATCGCGATTTAATATTCTAACTCTAGTTTATCTATATAAAGCGATACTTTGTGAATAAAATCTCAAACCAAATTGAAAAAAACAGTGCCTTCCCGTGTATTCTGGCCTGCCGTTTTACTGTACATTAGCAACAAATTATTCAAAATGCAAAAGAATCACGTATATTCGTATTTTCCTCGGAATAAAGAAAATTGTAGTAAATCTTATACAGAGGATTGTGCTACGATGAGGTGATTGTGATAGGATGAGGCGATTGTGATAGAATGAGTGGATGGTGATGGAATAAAACGATGGTGATGAGATGAGGCGGTTGTGATAGGATGAGTGGATGGTGATGGAATAAGGCGATGGCGAGGAGATGAGGCGATTGTGATAGGATGAGTGGATGGTCATGGAATAAGGGCATGGTGATGAGATGAGGCGATTGTGATAGAATGAGTGGATGGTGATGGAATAAGGCGATGGTGATAGGATGAGGCGATTGTGATAGGATGAGTGGATGGTGATGGAATAAGGCGATGGTGATGAGATGAGGCGATTGTGATAGGATGAGTGGATGGTGATGGAATAAGGGCATGGTGATGAGATGAGACGATTGTGATAGGATGAGTGGATGGTGATGGAATAAGGCGATGATGATGAGATGAGGCGATTGTGATAGGATGAGTGGATGGTGATGGAATAAAGGCATGGTGATGAGATGATGCGATTGTGATAGGATGAGTGGATGGTGGTGGAATAAGGCGATGGTGATGAGATGAGGCGATTGTGATAGGATGAGTGGATGGTGATGGAATAAGGGCATGGTGATGAGATGAGGCGATTGTGATAGGATGAGTGGATGGTGATGAAATAAGGCGATGGTGATAAGATGAGGCGGTTGTGATAGGATGAGTGGATGATGATGGAATAAGGCGATGATGATGAGATGAGGCGATTAGATGAGACAGTGGTAATGGGATGACTGGATGGTGATGAGATGGGATGATGGGATGAGGCGATGGTGATAGGATGACTGGATGTTGATGACTCGATGGAGCGACGGTGATGGGATGGGTGAATAGTGATGGCGATTGTTATGGGATGAGTGGATGGTGATGGATGAGGTGATGGAATTAGTGGATGTTGATGGAATGAGGCGACGGTAATGGGATGAGAAGATCGTGATGGATGAGTCGATGGTGATAGGATGATTGGATGGTGATGACTGGGTGGAGCGACGGTGGGATGAGTGGATGGTGATGGATGAGGTGATGAATGGTGATGGGATGAGGCGACGGTGATGAGATGGGTAGATGGTGATGGGATGAGGGGAAGAGTGATGGGATGATTTGTGAGAGAAAGTCATACCTCCAGTATTTGACAATGTCTGCATGAAATTTGTATCAGTCTGAAATTGATTGCAGTTCGCGACCGAGACTATATGGGAATGTTGGACCAGGGGTCTATATATTTGTAGATATAACGAGGTTTCTAAACAATAATGCCTAAAAATAAGTGATTTTTTTCTGGTTCCTTGAAGAATCCCTCCATTCTCATCAGCACCGGCCCGATTACATCTCGGATGGTATTCGATTTGACTGGGTTCGCGTAGATGTCCATACGAGTATGCATAAAATACTGGAGTTCCTAGTCAATACTTGATGAACCTCTCCGTTCGTGGACACATCTTGCAACCTGGGATTACAGTATTCCAGTTAGTGTAAAAATTACCCTGGTCAGATACCACGCCGTACGGATTGAAATATTCATTGTATGATTGTTGAGTGTTAGTTACTTTCTCCATAATTATTAATAATAAGTCATTGAGGTGACAAAATGTAGCTACCTGTACATCAAATTGCTATGAAGAGTTCCAGCGAAAAGTGAATTTCTGATGTAGACAAACAGCAATCACTGCAGATGTTTGAGTCATCCTACTGATTGGTGTAAGTAATTGTATGTAAATAACATAAAATGCGTGATTATAGGCTGTGAGTATCGATAATGATCAGTTGACAATTCCCCATCAGATCGAATAACAGGTGATGCATCAGCTACTATAGATCTTCATAGAATATAGGGTGGTAGAGAGAGCAGAGATCAGGGTGTGAACTAACCACTGAGGAACACCGCGCACCTGAGGAAAATCATAACATAGCACGTCGTAAGTGTCCCACAATTATAGAATAGCACCCAATTAACATCAAAATGCGATAATCATACGCTCTGGTCAACCGGTGGACAATGCGCTGTGCGTCAGGATGACCTTTAATACCTGTAGGGGTAATTACTTGTCCACTTATCATAATGAGATAAAGGTTTTATACATATTCCAATCGACAGCAACTTGCATGTGACTCCATCTTTTTCAATAATTGAGGAATTGACGTAATCCGGGAGTACCTACCATTTAAAGCATTTAGAAAGGTAAAACCATCTTGCGTGCTATTCGCTCTTTCTATATATGATATGTACCATCCTTCGTCATTATGTCATGTTACGTAATATGTTCCCAAAAAATTATATTTTATGTTGTTTCTTCAATTTTAGAGAAATTGGATATGAATTAATATGCTGAATGGATCACTCTTCAATCATGAATATCTGGCACAGCCTTTATCGTTATCATTATACGTTTTGTGAAATCCGAAGAATGAGCAGAGTACTATTCACAAAAGAAGCATTTTATCTACTGCAGTATACTTCGTTGGTATATAAAATCATTGGTATACCATCCAATGCTGTATACTTTATTATTCCCAAGACAGCATATTATCTACTGCAGTATATTTCGCTAGTATTCACAATGGTATTCACTGCAGTATACTTCGTTGGTATACACAAGGGTTGGTGTAACATCCAATGCTGTATACTTTATTATTCCCAACACAGCATATTATCTACTGCAGTATACTTCGTTGGTATACACAATGGTATCCACTGCAGTATACTTCGCTAGTATTCACAATGGTATCCACTGCAGTATACTTCGTTGGTATACACATGGGTTGGTGTAACATCCAATGCTGTATACTTTATTATTCCCAAGACAGCATATTATCTACTGCAGTATACTTCGTTGGTATACACGATGGTATCCACTGCAGTATACTTCGCAAGTATTCACAATGGTATCCACTGCAGTATACTTCGTTGGTATACACATGGGTTGGTGTAACATCCAATGCTGTATACTTTATTATTCCCAACACAGCATATTATCTACTGCAGTATACTGCGCTAGTATTCACAATGGTATCCACTGCAGTATACTTCGCTAATATTCACAAGGGTTGGTGTAACATCCAATGATGTATACTTTATTTTTCCCAAGACAGCGTAGTATATACTGTAGTATACTTCGTTAGTATACACATGGTTGGTATACCGCCCACTGCTGTATACGTTATTATTCTTAAGTCATCATAGTATATACTGTAGTATACTTCGTTAGTATCCACAATGGTTGGCTGTATCTTTTATAGTATCTACTGCAGTATGTTTCGTTAGTATACACAAGGGTTGGTGTACCATCCAACGCTGTATACTTTATTATTCTTAAGACCGCATAGTATCTACTGTAGTATATTTCGTTGGTATAAACAATGGTTGGTATACCATGCACTACTTTTATTATTCCCAAGTTAGCATAGTATCTACTGCAGTATATTTCGTTAGCATACACAGTGGATGGCATACTATCCACTGCTTTTGTAGTATCTAGTGCAGTATACTTTGTTTCCGTCCATAGGCAAAGCTTTTTGTCTACTGCAATATACTTTGTTATTATTCGTAAGAGAGCGTATAATATCTACTGCACAATACTCTGTTTTTTTATCCACAAGGCGAGCATATCATCCAGTACACGATCTTAGGCGCAGCGTAAGCTGTAGGCTTAAAGGTGAACTGCAAAGCTTTTAAATTTTTTTCTTTCTAAAATGTTGCTTACATACATCTTGTGTTATGTGATATAACTGTTATACGACTTTAGAGCGAATATACTTTACTAAATTGTACTAGTAACAATATTAAAGTTATCCTGTCACATGTATAAATCCGTATTGAAAACTTACATCGCTTGTCTCTCTTTGCTTGTAGAACGTTATGACTTTATAGAGGTCTCCTTCATTCAAGTTTTAATGTATCATTTTACATGACGTCATGCTACATCGGAAGGTTCCGATCAGGGTAGGTTCCCTACGAGATGGAGGATTATTACCCACATGGAGGACTTCTACCGCTCTACCTTTTTATTACAAACAATGAGGATATGTATACAGAAGTATACCTTACTATTACCCATAAGGAGGGTATGTTCACTATTACAGTATGCATTGTTATTCCCAACAAGGAGGGTAGGCCCTCTACTGCAGTATACCTGTTATTACCCACAAGGATAGTAGGTCCTCTACTGCAGTATACTTGTTATTACCCACAAGGATGGTAGGTCCTCTATACTGCAGTATACTTGCTATTACCCACAAGGATGGTAGGTCCTCTACTTCAGTATACTTGCTATTACCCACAAGGATGGTAGGTCCTCTATTGCAGTATATCTTGGTATTACCCACAAGGAGGGTAGGTCATCTACTACAATATAGTTGTTGTTACACAAGGAGGGTAGGTCCTCTACTGCAGTATATTTATTATTACCCACAAGGAGGGTAGGTCCTCTACTGTGATTTACTTATTACTCACAAATAGGGTATGTTGTCTATTACAGTATACTTTGTTTTACACACAGGGAGGGTATGTTCTCTACTGATCCAGATAAGAGGCGGTTCCTTGTACTATGTTAATACCCTGAAGCTGAGTCGGTTATCTGATGCAGTATAGTTCTATTGTTTATGAGGATGGAAGGTTCTCTATTGCAGTACACTGCGTCACGGTTATTGTCCTTAAGGAGGGACGGTTCTCTACTGTTTTATGCTTTGCTGATAACTCTAAGGAATGTCAGGAATCTACTGCGACAACCTTGCCCTTACCCACAACGAGGGCTGATTATCTGTACTTCAGTATGATATGCTAGTAACCATTAAATGGGCAGTTCCTTGATGCAGTATGCTTTGCTATTCATCTCAAGAAAGTTCGGATATCTTTGCAATAAAATCTGTTATTACGCACAAGGAGGGCCGGCCGGTTCTCTACTGCAGTATACTTGTTATTACGCACAAGGAGGGCCGGCCGGTTCTCTACTGCAGTTTGCTCTGCAAGTAACCTCGGGAATCTACGGCAGTGTACTTTGGTAAAGCATTGTCCAAAATTCAGTGTGAAATGGGTGGATTGTCTGTTCTGTGCTCTGTTTCTACCATTATACTAAGATTTTTCATAAGGAAGTCGGTTGTTTATTGTCGTACAATCTGTTGTTACCCACAACAGGGTGGGAAAATATAATTTACGGCAAATTCAGGTTACATTATTGCACTCTGCCATGTAGGGTAAGCTATAAGCACAAGTGCTCTCTGTCGTTTAATCAAATACAGGCCATGGCAGCCCACACCAATGTCGAGACAGTACATATACAAGTTGCAACATATGTCACTGAACATTGAATTCAATGAACCGTGATTAAATGTTTATGGAAATCAAAACTAATATACATTAAATAAACTAGTGAATGTATATACGCTGATGATATCGCGATCGTTCATTCTGTGAACTTAGATCAGTAACAGCTGAACATACCCTCATCACAGAAGAGCTCTCATGGCCGCCGCCATATGCATTACTGATTCTATTTCCACATAATTTGCTCTTATTTGGTGATCTATAATGTTCATAATTTTATAATGAGTTGATTTATTAATATCTTATCCAAAATACGTTTTACCAGAAGCAATGGGTTCAGCCGCTTTTGATTTTAAGTAACACCATTGAATGTTTGATGTTGAACAAACTTATTTCATTCAATGAGTGAATATTTCCTGAATTTTATGATTCATTTTTAGTCCCTTTCAGATATAAAAAATATACGAATAAATGGCGATACAGGAACCACGCAGTTCTTTTGTCCAGAGAACGAATGTTTGAAATTTTATACCACATACGATATCTATATATGGTATGAAGGAAAGTGATCTGACTTCATTATTTCTGTTAATGATGGGGTTGCAGTTTGTATAGTTTAATGGACGCGGGGGTTTCCTTTTTTTTTAACATCGACTTTTTGTCATATTCAGCCCCAAATTTCTGTAAACCATACACTACCGATGCGAAAATTCTCTTACTGTTGAGTTATAGTCGTGTTTTGCTTTTGGATTATTGTTATTTTATAGACTAAATAGCTGCAATTCTGGTTCATAAATTAACAGCAGTTCAGGCAATGAGGTCGATGCCCTTTCGATCAGCCCGTTTTCGCGAGCAAAAAAAGCCTATGTGGTATAATATTAGATTTAATCCATAATTTTGTATTATCCTTTCTTGCTATATGGTGGTCAAATTTACAATACTGATTTTTATCAAATCCAGTATGTATGTATGTTTGTGGAATTTGTCTTTGTTTCATATTTAAGAGGTATTTTGCCGATGACAGAAGCGCAATCCGTTAGGAAGAAAAAATGTGTATTACACGATTAATGCTATGAATGATGTCATGGCATGTGTATTGCCGTGAGTGGGGCTTAGACAATTTAAAGGGAGATCAATTATTATCGACTACAGTGTTTGTTCAACAACCTCATATCACTTGCCATATTTCTCATAACCAATTCACTGCACAAATCTGAAATCACTGTTTATTCCTGCTTGTCATAGAATGTGTATTAAATTTATTAATTTTCTTTTAAGCTAAACAAACTTTACTGGTTGTGTATTCAATTCAACTTTAGGAGTTGACATCTATTGTTATCTCACTCACAGTTTCATCGATCTCAACATATCGACTATAAACATATACATTTAACGATTGAACCCGTGTTTCATACAAAACTGTGCGGTGAAACATTTTTGCGTCTTCACGCCTCATATATAATTATTACTAAATATATGATAATTAAATTAGTAAGTTGATGAGTATTTTTCTCAAAAAATATATGATGCCTGTTTGGAAACAGCCAGTTCTCGGAACCACGAACCCACCACGAGTTGCATTTAGGTAAATTTCTATTTTATTCTGGTGTGACGAAGAGCTCGTTATTCTATACTTCAGAAAGTATATAAAAGAACTTCTTGCTTTTCTTTAATTTTCTGACAAACTTTACATATGATATTTCTTTTCAAATAAATTGTTATTATATGTATTATCGCTTTTTCAATTTTTAAGTCTAGTGTGGGTTATTTCCTGATTCGTTATCATGCATGTATTTGCTGAATGAATTCTGCGTTGTAGTATAAGTGTATACGCAATCAAACCAAACCAAACCCATACCACGTATACCTTCGCTGTATAACAGCTAAGGCATTTAGCATGTATTATACAGTTTTGCAGCTGATTATATAATTCGTAGAAAGAGATAAGTTCCAAAATTCTGAGGTTCGGTAACGTTAAGTGTTGTCATGTGATGGTAAAAAGACCGAGAACTTCGTTTGCTACATCAGCAGGGCCCACAAACACTCCAGAGTTACATCAGCAGGGCCCACAAACACTCCAGAGTTTAGAACGCGAAACGCATGGATCCCTGTGGCTCCAGAAACTTGTGTCGGAATCGAAATCTTATCTTTCCCCAGCTCATTTCAAAATCTATGAAAATTAAATTAACTCAACGCAGAGATTATTTATCAAGTGGACCCAACACCCGACGCAATATTCTAGACTTTCCCTTTAATCGCTTGCTCGCCCATCTTAGCATGCGCCTTATCTACGGCACAATCTAGAAGTCATTGGCTGCGATATGAACAGAGGCCTGGTGAGTATGGTGTGGGGTCTGCACAGCCATACTACAGACATAACCGATCATGGCAAGTAGGAAGAAGACATCATGTAGCAGCGCTAACGAGTTACATAAAAACACACGCCCTCATCGTACAAACGTCGCTGTTTCCATTTGCCTTTTTGTACGCGGTCATCCACGTTAAAAATTGTGCTTCAGTCTATCGGCTTCCAGTTTGGAATACTTTAGTAGAGAATTTTACAATAAAATTAATTCTTAGTCCAGAATATCATTTGTTTATTTTTCTTTCTTGCAATGTTTGTGTGTCTCTTGAAAGGCAGAAAGAAATACATCGACTTATATAAATGTGTAATATGAATTAGGAATAGATATTCGCACCATATATATAGCATATCATTGATGGTGTGCTCGTGGACAATAGGCATGAACGGGACTACAATAATTAGATCGCCCCGAGGAGATTTGAGCCGACTCATGGCGTTATATACTTATAAACATGCATGTCTACAGTAATATTAAAAGAAAACAATGTCTCAAGCGATATCCAATTTTCTATTAATACTTTGCGATTCCATGGGGCTTTTAGACTTGGCCAATGTGATTTTGACGGGTTTTTCGTCGGCTTTGGGCCTTAGCTGTTAGTCGGCATCAGTGTAAATGGTTGGACTATAGTAGTTGCTCAGTCAGCCGTCGGTGGCCGGCGCCAACAGGATTGCTGTGTTATGGACCAGAGTATTGAGCAATCTGCCCTCGAACAATACTAGTTTCACACCTATACTGTTTTATCCCGTACTTACTAATTATGTTAAACCTTGAAGGGGTCAACTACAATTGCACCGTGAACAATTTTTCCGGGGTGATTGAATCTGTGAAGGAAAGAGCCAGTACCGATCCCTTCATAATTATACAGTAAGAAATTTAGTCTCTAGAAAATAAACACGCCAGTTGAAAAAGGTTCTCTCTTAGACGAAGTGTTTAAATCCGTCCACCTATTCTAAATGCATTGATATGTCGAGCGGTGGGATGATGGAGACCCGGGGGTATAAACTCCCCCCTTTTCTCCGTTTTCTTTGCCAGAAACCGATATGCTTATAATACATACTCACATTTCCTACCTAGCTATTTTCGATTTCGCAGTATTATGAAGGTAGTAAAAAGAATTTTTTTTCAAATTAAAAGGTTGATTGAAAATTTAAGTAGCGGAAATTTCTTCGATAGGCTATTTAAGGACGCTAAGGATCCACGCTTCTGCATACAATAGTACCACATGGAAACACATTTGATGCACGGTTAATCTAGGCGCCATCATCCCATAATCGACCCTGGACAAACTCTCCGACGGCATCTATTCGGGGTGGGTGGATATGCAGTATGAAAAATAAGACTGAAAATAAGATACAGAAGACACTTATAAGAAATCATGCTATATATACTTTATGGTGATGTACGGTAGACCTGCCAAGCTTTCACGAAACTATAGTGGATATGGTTTACCTATCCATGATCAGGGCCGGGTGAATTCCTGCATGACGTGCAGACCCGTCCAACGTATAATTGCATTGTGATACGTCATGAGTCCGGCGCCAGCAATGCTTATGGATTCACCTCGGCATGTGGGTGAAAACTTCCAGCGACTTTTCTTGACGAAAACAACAGTGAATATGCCAGTTTTTACCCTTTTGTCTACTACCACTAGACCCTCACTCTCCAAACAAATTAACGCAAATTTAAAGAGTCGTGGTAAATGTGATTTTACTGCTACAGTTGCATCACAATATCGTTAAAGATCCCCTTGTTCGGGCTAGCGGTCATAATGTACGGCGATATGAGATTGAAGCCAAGTCGTGTCCAAAATTATGAACTTAACTCATTTTTGACCTCTCTTTTCTGACGACCCTCGGTGTCACTTGAGTTTATCAAGGATCATGTTTCGGTCTGTGTCTCCGTAAACGAGGGGTACAAATACAGCAGCCTTCAATATGCCGCTATGTAGTGTTTGCTAAGACTTAAAGGCACTCTTATTTCGCAAATTAAAATTTACGCCTTAAACTGTCAATCACACAATAAGGGTTGAGGTCAGAAAAAAAATGTCGCAGTTCCCTTTACTTTCTTAGACGCTTTATCTGTTTCCTAATATCCCCGTCTCGCCTGTCCTCATATCCTAACACGATATCTTCAACACAGAACACAGATAAAACAAATAACAAAGGTCGAGCAGACAAATCAACGCGATTAATAACATAGAAAGAAGTAAAGACAAAAAAGTGAAAGCGAAACTCGTTAGATTAATGTTTGGTGAAGTTCTAGACATATATCAAGGTAAGTAACAAGTGGTGACTTATTTTTATTCTTTTGGCGACACAGGTATTGAAGTGTCGTCTAATGATGTTGACATTTCTCCACGCTACACAATGGTATCAAAGGTACTTGGACTCCCCGACACTTTGTCTATGGAATACCTATCATCTCAACTCGCGAACAACACGCCTATTTCTCACCGGGGCTGGCCTCTATCTATCGAGTCAGCCAATCAGAGAAGGCCGTTGCGCTGTGCGTATCAGAGCGTACACCCAGGCCGTGAGGGCTTTAGTAAAGGCTCAAGCTACATTTAGACAGTTATTTCACGAGGACGTCTGTAGCTGACACATCTTATATGTATATTACAGTTAACCAGATATCCTAATGACCCTGGATCGTATGGGGTTAGATAGGCCTATACCTATGGCGGCTTACAACCCTTTTCTACTTCACAGGCCCGTGGATTACACGATGAACGCCCTGTTGGCCCAGTCACCTTACCTGCCCGGCTTCGCACTGCAACCGGGCGGCATGTCATCTTCTATGTTACCCAAGCTCCATCAAAACATGATGCGCGCGGGACCCCTGTCGGCGGCCGACATGCTTGCCCATCATCAACACCTGAGGCCCCTACGCTCCCTGGAGCCCCTCGAGGCGGATGTTCAAGATGACCCTAAGGTAGAGCTGGAAGGGAAGGAGCTATGGGACCAGTTTCATGGCATTGGTACAGAGATGGTGATCACGAAGTCGGGCAGGTACGTAACCCTTTGATCTCACCGCACTCCCCTCCTTCTCATAGCTTTACCCTTCCCACCACATCTTCATGGTAGTTTAACTTGACCGATATCAAAATCGTATAATACGATTTTATAAAATACATAATGTAATTTACATGTATTGGCTTTGAACAGTTTATCGAAATTTTCGGCTTTTATTCAATCAAAATTATGTATTGTAATATCTTATGACCTGTGAGTAGAATAGCCATTTACACCGGTGAACGTTTAGAACACTACGTGTGGGGTGAAAGTTCTCTGACTAGGGGTGATGACAGACTCGGAAAGGGTGGTAGTGTAAGAGGGTAGTTTGTGTGTTTAGTCGTCATCGCTGCTCGTGCCAGTCTCGGCAAAGATGGCGCATAAAAATAACAAATGGCTCTATAATCCCGTCATTGGTAATCGTTAGATATATGACATAGGACCGGCGGAGATAGCCGGACACACAAACTGTTCACAAATCCAGACCAAGAACACCAACTATATAGTTTCACATGTAGGCCTGATACCTTCCCTTATATATTCATTGCTCAAATATTCTTGTTCATATATGGATAATATGTTATATATATAAATATAATAAACAGAACAAACCGTATATATTCGATAATAGCAGCGAAACACAGGCATGTAATTTCACCTTAGTCCTCAACATTCAATACTTCATGACCACTGTTTTCACCTCTGTTTGAATCTTTCTTTTTTATCTTGACATTTTCTCTTCATTATAAGATAACCATTCACTTGCTGTTTTCTTATTTTCCTTGTCACTTTGTGTTTGGCAGTCTTATTTAAATGCAACACCTTCCCAAATTACAATTACTCAATTTGAATTTAATTACATTTTATTCCTTATAATTTAATTTATAAAATTGAACCACCACGCGATCAATTCAGGGTTAAACTGACACAAGAAAATCGAAATGGCATCTTTCTTTCGTTAACTGGAATTTACAGCTGAATAAATCTATAAAGATAAACAAAATAACGTATTTGAGAACTTGTCTATTTATACGTAAAATGTGTCAATTTAGTTAGGTATTTAAAATTCCAGATTCATGCAGTATTTGCAGAAGCATAAAAGGAATCTCTGTGCAAATCCATGTTTTTAGGTTACAAATGGATTTCTCCTGTGAGTTATGATATGATATACATTACTGGATAACCAGTGGATCTGACCAACAAATTGTTAACCATTTATTTGGAGATTGATAGGCAATTTGATGACGAAAGTGTATAAGCAGTGATTCAGAATCCTAAATCACAGGTGTAAGAGAGATTTTATTGAAAATATAAATCAATTAAACGCAAATGTAAATGCAAATTTAAACAATATATGATTATATGAATACTAGAATTGATCAGTTATAGCCTTCTTAAGAAGAAAGGGAACTCTACTTAAAACTTACAATTTAATACAGCATTTGAAAATTAAAAAGGAAATTGTGGTCTTTTTCTGTTTCCGATTTGTTTTCCTGAAAATTCTCAGTGAATCTAAAAAAAAAGAATTTTAAGATATTTATGGTTTATACATCTTAACATATGTTACAATTATTACCAAATGTTAATATATATATCACCCAGAGTCATAATTGCTTCGATTCATTATTTGATTGCATCTACCTATATGTTAGCATAATACATATTTTCGGGGACGTTTCCGAATGTACTATGAATTTCACCAGTTATATTTTAATTCTAATAATACTAATAAGTGATGTTATACTCAGTGAAATTATCATTATATTTTAAACGACCGAAAATTTGGAAAATTCGAAAAGCAAAAGAAAAGTCAAGAATTCGATAATCTTTTTTCCAGAATTTTCCCACACTGTTCCCCGCCGATATAGGAATAACCAAACTGTAAATGTTTGAGGAGATGAATATTAATTTGTATATTCCTGTTTGTGCAATTCTCAGTTTCCTCAAAGATGCTAACAAGTCCTTTAACAGAAACGAAAAATATTACTGATGTTGTGTTGTAGTCTGAAGTGTTTCCGACAAACACACCATGCTGCCAACTACTGAGCTATAGAAATTAATTGTGAAGTGTTAATTTTGGATTGCCTCAACTGCTCATTCCTAGAAGAAGGTGTTAATGTACGCTGATGACAAATGGATATTCCCACGGTAGTGCCGTCTCCGGACGGGACAGGCAGACTGACCGTTCAATGGGCAAATAATTTAACAGAGGCGCCGACAGGTGAAAACGGCAATCACGTAACATATATAATGGGTATATTATACGGTATATCCCCGAGACGCCTACCTCTGATTGTCAGCAACAGGGAGTCTATAAACTTACATAGGGGGGACAAGTCTGCACAAAAAACGGCTTTTCAATGATGGCCATTTTAGAAGAATTACAGATAATACGCGTTCTTGAAAAATCTAAATATGTAGGTATTTTTTATTAATATAAACCAGTTGGAGTTGTCATATACATTTGGGGGAAAGTGGCTACAGTAAGGGTATCGCATTAACCAAAATGGGTTCAAGTGTGTATTTTATACATCTTATAATTAAATTAAACCAACAGTTTACGGCCAATAATAAAAGCTTGTAATTCGCCTGGCGGTCCAGCTACATCTGCCGCCTCGATGCTTTGTTGTTATCAACGCTATATTTTCATAAGAAGGGAAAGTCGCCTCGAGATATAGTATTAACGGGTGACGCCGGATCTCCCTATACAGTTGAATATATATTACACTGATAATATATAAACCCTACCCCCGGGCTTCCAGTTAACGTTACCCTAACCCATATACGACTTCCTCACTTCTATGATATAATGTATATTTACCTTCAAATCTACAGCATGCTATTGACGAAGAGCAGCCATGCACAGTTGGAAGATTTGAGTTAACTTCATATTTGTATTTTTCTTTTTAATTGAATGTTTTATTCTTGCATAATATAAAATTACATTACTTAACGTTATGGTATAGAAAATTAAGCCGACTTGGCTGTCTGTTGACGTCATGCAGTAAACTGTATTACGTCTGTAGACAGGAGTGTAAACTATGCTCAATCATGGTGTAGATTCAAACTGTTGTTATAGGTTTCCGTAATTTAATAAATTTCCTGTAAAATTATATAGTAAAGTAGACGATGTATTTAATTAAGCAAACTTGGAGAAATTATGTAAACTATAGAAAGTATGAACTAGGCGATCTGAGAAAATATGTAAACTGGAAAATATGAACAAATTACATGTAACTATTCAATATTTGGGTAGTTTAGTAATCTCCTGTATAGATTCATACAATTGTTGATAAAAAGAAATTTCGATTCATTCCCATTCTAATGTGGATAAGGTGTTGTTAATAAGACAGTCAAAATGCATATGTAAAACTATAGCCCCGTTCACATGCACACTTTTACTCACGTATGCAAATTTGCACCCTATGTAAAAAAATACACATGTGTATTTCTTGTCATGTGAACGGAAATACACATGTATGTATATTTGCACTTTGAGTTTATTTGCATCTGGTCAAGAGCAGGTGCAAAAGTATATTTGCACATGTGTATTTTTACACAGGTGAGTAAATTGTGTGCATGTGAACGGGGCTTATGAGGACCATGGGAAATGATTTTGCATAGGCAAATAATTTTGCATAGGTATATTCTGTTGTTTTGTGAATTGTTTTATAGTATGAGTATGTTCTGAAAATTTAATCCATTGTCAGTTGGTTGTGAAGTTAAAATTGTGAATTGTGTTTATTTTGAACTGTCTATAAGCAATGAGATTCCAGTCCCTATATATTCTTTGAACTCTGACCTCCAGTTCCTATAGCAAGAGCTCGGTATTGACAGAAACCATGATGGTGCAGCGTTGCAGCACAATTGTATTAGCATTATATCGATCTATATTTTTCAACCAAATGACTCCTGTTTAGCTGAGCTCATGTTTCGGTCATACCATCGTCTGTGTCCATTTTATCTAATGGCGTACCTATGAACAGAGTTGGTTAAACTCCGGCGACCTTGGATTATATTTACATCTTCTTCTGGAAGGACCCATTTGGTGGAATTAGGACGAAATCCAATTTTTATTTCAACGAAATTAGAAAAAGAAACGGGAGTTCATTTAAACCGTCACCATTTCATGATCACAATCCGAACGCTTCCCAATGAGGATAATTGTAATATACGTTGTTAATGAAACGGTCCAATCATAGTGATTCTGACAGGGGCAATCGGAGGCATCATGTCATGTGTCGATCGCTATCTGGCCCAGAGTCTCACGAGGCTTCCCGAGACTCTTACTTGATTTGTGGGTAACTGTAACAATGGCACTGAGATCCATTGTCCCCTTCACCATATGGATCTAAAGCTCTCCTCGGCCTTCTATTAGTCGTCGCTCTATTCAGGCATTATCCCTGTGAAATGAAGAGAAAAGGAACGCTAATGTCGAGTGTGCTTCAGTGTATTAAATCCCTAGTTGGCCCCTGCGGCCCTATAAACCCCAAAATTAGGGTCGAGAGCGAGTTTAAGAAGTCCTTGTGAAACACAGGCGTTGCGCTCTAAACACATATTGGCAAACTTTCCCCGTGTTGGACTTGAATGCTAACGAGAGGAACAGATGAAGTGTGAAGTTTTGTTATTTAGCCATTATATGTCGCCTGTACTGCTTAAAGAAAACGATACCTCTACCAGGGATTAGATCAATAGAAAGTTTTCACTTGCTAGAAAATATGTTGTAAAATAATGATTTTACGATCTACACACTAAATTGATATTTATGACGTACCATAAAAGCAACTAAGCAACTGGAACCACGCCACCGTGTCATTCCAGAACCTCATTATTCCGGCACAATCACCAACCACTAAAATCGCGACACCACCAACCACTAACATCGCGACACCACCAAACACTCACATCAGTGTGCACCATCACACACACAAATCACGGCACAGCCTCTCACCCACATCACGGCACCACCATCCACCTATCATGAAACCTACCCACAACTCTACACCACCGTCCAACGGCACTCCCTCCCATCAGGGGCACCACCAACCACCCATCCATACACCCGCATCACGAAAACAAAACAAATGCCGCGATTACTTTTCGAGTTTGTCATGACGTTTGGTGTGACATTCATTAGTTTGTTGTGCATGGTTTGTTTCAACATTGTCGAATCTATGTCCGTACCTCATCTATGTCCGTACCTCACCTATGTCCGTACCACTGCAGAGCGGGTTGTTATCTGGTCTGCATAATATATCTGAGTCGTTTGTGGAAGATGGAATTATTACATCACAGTTAGTGTTGCCTCTCAGTCGCGCTCCAATTGCAACTCGCGCTTCAATTGTATCTGTTCATTTGGAGACCATGAGGTACTTCCACATATGTCCATATAGCTGACACACATCATGAATGTCTGAATATACCATCTATTCTCAGGCTGAGGTCTAAACGTAGAGGCGCTTGTAAAAGCTCGATGCTTCGTTAGACATCCGTGATCCATCACAACGTTTAAAAATTATTAGACGAACCCCGAATCCCTGGAAGCAACACAATATATATGCTTATAAACAAAAGTCATTTGTATGATCCTAGGGTCCAAATTTCCAATATCAGATAACGTCGCAACACTAGCGTTATATCTGCCATTCAATAGCCAGTCTTCGTCTATGAAGAATTTCCTCTTTCATATTCGATAAATCTAAATTATAAAACAATATCAGCACTAAATTCTAAGCCTACGAACGAATCCATTTTCTTGATTATTATATCTCAGACACGGTCTCTCCTTATTTAGACCTAGGATATTAGCGCATCTAGCTTTCCATTATTTGCCCTCAAGGACCATCGTGATAATCACCGTCAGTTATGACATATCCAATCGAAATACAACGAGCTAAGTTGGAAACTTCCGCGATCCACTACAAAATTCTATTGGTTGAACGAGGTCACATGCCTTCAATCTCGGATAATTACTTTGCAGCATGTCAAGCCAGGCATTGATCCTTTGATGCTCCAGTCTGGCTAACTATCTCCCTGGCGCACGCTTATTCAACTACCAAATTGATTAGAGGAATAGTGTCATTATTCTGACATGACGGCGACTTGTGCAGAGCTAGATACGATAGTATATACTAGATCTACATAGGGAGAGTACAGCTGTGACTGTTCATGGAAACATCATGTATGTTTTGTATCACACGGCGTTGGTACGGCCCCTAACATCGGGCGCTACCTATTCACTTTGTCACACTAATTGACTGGGAATGTTCATGTGCCCACCATGGAGATCTCACATGGCATGGTATCGACATATCCCTTGACAGTTAAGTCATACTCACTCACTCACCCTGACAATTAAGTCATGACATCAATCAGTATGTCACAGTTGGGGCTACAACGTTAGGTGTCCACACGGTCTTGTCCCATGGTGGAACAAGGAGCCAGCTATAAGCTATAAAACCTGCTGTACACTAGAACCATCTGTGGTTTGGTTTGGTTGTACACTAACGATGGGTCATATCCCAAGGTGGCAGGACTGAGCGACAAGGATCTACAAAAAGCTTTGCTCCACAACAGGAGATACTGTTATGATAATTAGTCACGTGAAAATATGAAGTTACATAATACATACTACATTGTTGGGTTTACACCACTGATACAAACATACATGTTCTTATTAATTGTTTACAGACATACATCCTTCTCTTGTCAAATGTCTATACATATATTACACTGGTTTTTCTTCTTCAATTTCATAACCTGATATTCTATAATGAACGCCTCAAAAGTATCCTCAATGGATCCTGTCTGACTTCAATCGTTGGGCCGTCTCCCGAGCGTCGTTTGATTGACACCTAGTCATAGTTTGGCGTTTTTGATTATGAAATAGACAAAAACTCTTATCTGCCAACTTGGCATACCAGGTATGGCTTCACTTAGGCTCAGTATACCTCTCTAGTATATAATACACTTAAACACTAACCTGGTCGAACTAATTTTTCCACCACTGGTCTTTTTGTTGCTCGGCAAGTTCGGCCGTTGTTCATTCAGCCATGGGATTGCTCTAATGTTGAGGCGTCGCTATCAATTAATGTAGATGCGATACCCGGGTAGAGGAACTCAGCTGGAAACTGCTGTTGAGAGAATGCGGAGAGTGTTATTAGCCCTGCTCGGAGAACTGATCCCTAGCTATTAGCCCAGCTCGAAGAACTGATCCCTAGCTACACGTGTTGGTTCTCCGTCAGTAATGTTTAGTAGCTGTATGTGGGTTTTTACACATAATTATTGGGATAATTGTTCCACTAATAACTTTATGGTATTGTAAAGGGGTTCCAAGGGGGTATCCTGATTTGCAATATACAGGTACTCTAAATCAGAAAAAAATGATGATTTTATAACTTTAGCGAATTCGGAGTTGGATGGATGAGTGTACATCGGCGCTCCATCGCACCGCGATGGCAATGGTCGTGCGAACATGCTCTGTATCCGTATCCTTAAATTATCTCTCCATGTATATTTTCTCAACACTGCTTTACCCTTCTTCTTGTACAAGTGCAGAAATATTACCTAACATATACTGACCGTGGCTTGTTTAATACTGGGTGTCTCCGTCGATATTCTTGTTGTTGATATTTTCTCTCAAGAATATAATTATTTCCTACCTTTTCTTTCATCACAATGACAGTGGATATCCTACAAATACGTCCCATACGACCTACATCGATCTCCATACGACCTACATCGATCTCCATACGACCTACATCGATCTCCATACGACCTACATCGATCTCCATACGCCTTCTCTACTATATCTTATCTACAATCGGTATATGGCTTCTTTCATCACTTGATACTGTAGATAAAGATATAGTAGAGGATGGGTGTGTAGATCAGTGTATATCGTATAGAACGCATTGAGAGAATGTGGAAAATAATTTTGTTCTTGACAAAAAAAATATCAACAACAACAACATCGAAGAAGACACCCCCGCCGCCCCCCCCCCCCCTTCCCGCACTCCCCCCTGTGCATACACTTCCAAGTATTCTTTCTTTCTTATCTGACCGACGTTGAATGTCATACTCATAATGATATATCCCGAAAGCCAATTTCTCGCCTCCCCCACTGTGCCTGTCACTCAACATTTGAACATATCACCATAGTATAATACTCTCCTATTATTCCACTTATATACTACAGTTATTTTACAATTTTTAGAACTCTGGACATTTTAAAGATGATGGTATATGAGGATCGCTTGATCAAAGATCTCTGGTTTGATCAAAGATCTCTGGTTTCGATAAGTTTTTTTTTCTAACAACTTGTAATTCCTGGCCATATAATGCAGTTCGTGATTATCCAGGTGGCGTCCAAATTATCGTCAGAAGAAGTGTTCAATTGTCGCTCTGTGAGCGCCAAACTATGGCCTTACCTGCCTGCGCTATTCACACCTGTACCTTTGATGTTATGCTGCGTCTAATGTAGAGGAAGGATTTCCTCGCTTCCTATAGAAAACTGAGTTGCAGAGAACTTTGAAGAGCGAGCAAGGCGCTGTAGTATTGATATCTTTGGTATATCGATCTGCCACTCGAAGGCCTGTCCTCACGGATACGCAATTTCTCATCTTTCATTTGTCTTGCTTTCGAAAAATTATATGAAAATCCATATTATAGATCGAGAATTTCAAGCTATACTTTCATTTTTTCAGAGCTCTTGTCTGCTTATTGTCTGGCGTAAATATAAAATCGTGTTCAGAACTGGCAGTCGGTAATATCAGAATTATATTATATTATATACTAATGATTATGCAGCTACCTATTAATTGAAATTACATATCCTATACACGGGGTAGAAATGAGCATATCAAAAACCGAGGCTACTTCAGAATCACTCATCTTATATTGGTACTCACACTGTAAGCCAGGGGAGGGGATACCGGAAACTGGAGCATATACTACAAGGCATCGGCCTGGCTTCCTGCGACCCTCTTAACTGTCTTTTAATCAGCAGTTTAACGTTAACTAAGACAATTATTATTTGTACTTATATTTACATTTAAGTCGGAAAAGTTTATCCAATATATATGTTCTTCTCTTGATATATTTTTGGACTACGTCAGCTGTAACTGGCGAAGTCCTATAGAATGCATCTTCTCCTTCTGACTTTCGTCATTTATTTCCTTAATTTGTCAACAAATTAGCCGATTTCTCTCAGATTTTATTCTTCGAGAATAACTATAGGATCACACAGATGTCCCCCGTGTACCGATCGGCGTACCAATTGTGGTCAAAGTTCAAGATCGCTGTGGCCTAAAAACCAGGGTACTGAAATTATCAAAGGTCAAATAGGTCAAAGGTCAATGCCATGATGCTCCTTCCCCCACTCCCAATAACCATTATTTAAATCGTTGAACTATTACTCTAGTCGAAGGATGTGGATTGAGATCAAAGTTTGATCAAATGAGGAAAACATTGAAAATCAATCATTTTGTGAGTGGACGTATTTGTGGGAAGCGATGTGTTGGGATTGTGGTCAAAATGTCAAAGGTCAAGGTCACTGACTCGCTTACTCGCTGTAACATTTAAGACTCGTAGATTCTGTTTTATGACGTAGTCCAGTGACAATAAATCTTCTATTAATATTTCAATGTGATGGGGAATTTCCTCACAATTCATTTTAATAAATGGTGTATATGCTTACGCCTCCCGTTGTACTGACAAAAAAATGACACATTTACTCGAATTGGTATATGTGCATGTTCTTACCCTTCTCATGGCTAATAAAAAATGTACCTAAGTGCAATAGGGAAGAAAAGTATTATCTGAATATGAAAATATTTTTCTTTTTCTTGAAGAACAAGGTAAACAAAATGTGTCCGAATCTCTCTGTCTGTACAAAATACTACACTGGGCGTCATGTTTGAGTGACTGGGTTACCTCCCTCGATGGTGGCCTTAGTTCTTCCACATTGTAGCGAGACAATAAGGAAGATTGTGAAAAACAGGCTTTCCCTTGGAGACGCAGTGTAGATTTATGCCTTATGAACAGCCAACATACAACTCGAGATATATCATATATATATATTATAATATATATAAGAGGTTATATGTAAAGTTTTGCCGGAAGAATGACAGGATATGTTCCCCGTGACAGTTAGCTGGTGATACCAAAACCCATTTAACTTATGGCGTGCGTTATTACCTATGTTTGTTCAGTTTGAATGAGAAAGGTTTGGCTGACGCCTGTATTGTGTGCACAGTTTATGGGTATAAATGGCCATCGTTTAGTGGAATAAGGGGCAGCTGTTAGAAAGGTAAATAGTCCACAATCATCTGGTGTTATATTTACTGATCAACGGTAGATCGTTAAATGGGCACGAGAGTTAGAAAAACACAAAACAGTCGTCTAAAATGAGAATAAAAAACACTCATTTCAAAGTCTATAAATTAAGCTAAACTTAAATAGCAAATATCCCAGAAAAGGATAGCAAATACCCGGAACAGAAAAGGCGAAGACTCAAGCAGAAAGACTAGCTTAATTGATAGAAACTTATTTTCGTCTATACGTACACCTTAGATCTTGGTCACAAAAATATTATTCTCTCCCTCTGCAATTACTTTATATTTCGTCTTAGTGTGTCGGGGTTTTTTTGATTGTTTTTTGTTATTTTTTTTTCACATAATTGGCAAATTAAAGTGTTAAATGCAAACAATTTCTTGCAGACTTTGGCGATACCGATCTAATTAATATGAGATTCCAAAAGCGTTTTAGGATATAATTTTGATCAGATTGTATTGATATAACAGGAACGGTTAACTCCAACTACGTTCATTAATCAGGGATATATATTTATTGTTCAACTGCTCTATATTCAAAGTACCATAAACAGTTGTTTTGTATCTCCTCAATACAAGACTGTTCTTTTGATCAATCTGCTTGAAGTCAAATTTAAAAAAGATGGGGAGTGTTTTTTTGTAGAACTTAGAGGAATAAGGAAGATTGTGAATAAGGAAGATTCACAATCAATTGTCAATAGACTGGACAATAGATTGTTCATTTGACATCCCTATATATATCGGAATTGCGTTCCTTATGTATTTGTTGTTCATACATTAAGCGCTGATTTGCCCTCATTGTGGATGTTGTTTACAACTTGTTTTTATTTTTTCCACAGGCGCATGTTTCCGCCATTCAAAGTGCGAGTTTCGGGACTGGACAAGAAATCCAAATATATCTTATTGATGGACATCGTGGCTGTGGACGACTGTCGCTACAAGTTTCACAACAGTCGTTGGATGGTGGCCGGAAAGGCCGACCCGGAAATGCCCAAGCGCATGTACATCCACCCTGACTCGCCGAGTACCGGAGAACAATGGATGCAGAAAGTCGTGTCCTTCCACAAACTCAAACTCACCAACAACATATCCGATAAACATGGATTTGTGAGTATTCACGTTAGTATTCTATTGTAACCTTTGAAATCCGTCTGATTCTGAATATTAGCCATGCAATGTCACTAGATGTGAAAGGTTTCACACACCCAAATCTTACACATAAATTCCGTGTCATGGGACGCAAAGTTATTCACACACCCAACTTTGGCACATAATTTCCGTGTCAAGAGAAGCAAAGCTTTTCACACAACCAAAACTTCCACATAATTTCCGGGTCATGGGACGTAAAACTTTTCAACAACTCAAAATTCGCAGTGCTTTTTGTTTGCTTATATTCCGCATACGTAAACTGCCACAGTGTAGCTCATGTCACATGTAGCTCCTGTCACCAAATTCTAGATGCTAACAATAAGGGTATGAATAGCAAAGCCCCATTTCCATCTGTGTAGTTAGCGGGTTGGATAGGATAATTTGCGTATCGTCACTAATTGTTTATCAGTCAGTTACTCATGTAGTGGACTCTATGTCTACATAATCGAGCTTTTTGTCAGCTCATGTAATTAATGTGACTTTAATTAGACGTCTGATGATAGACTGTTAGATAAGACGGCTCCTATGTTGATGTTGTCTATGTATTAATTGGAATGTGTAAGTAGTTTTTTTCATCAAGGATATGATAAAAATAAGGTTACTAATACCTACTATGTGAGAAAATTAAACCGACAGATTGGGGAATTCAAAACGAAGATTTTATTTGGTATTTCGTATTATCTAATTTCATGTAGTTCACAGAGAGATCAAAATACAAAAAGAAAAACAGTCACGAAATATTTTTTTTATAATGGCGCCTCAACGTGTAATGATATAATTCGATAACAAAGAATTCCTATTAAGTGGATTAAATGTTTTGTATGACAGTATCGTAGATATAGCTTTGTTGTGGGTGTAGTTGATGATCAAAACTAGTATTCGAGACTTTTGTTGATCTGCTGATTTGTTTATCGGAGCGTAATACATTATCAATTGCTATCCCAGTATAACTTTTATGTTAGCTTCTCCTTTGTGAAAATTTCCTCTTGGTGCGTACTTATGATGGCTCATGTATTCTCCCGAGACTTTAATTTGCAATTGTTCCAAAGTGCCCAGGGGCATGTCCTATAACTGATAGTCCTTTTATGTTTAATATGTAATTGTGGTATTAATGGAAGGTAGGCCAATAAATTGTATGGTTATTTTGACAAAGGCGGTGGTCAAGCGCCTGATGGGTCAAGTCTGTCTGAAACCATCCTAACTGACCAGTGCCGACAGGTCCTGTGGTGCCTCTGTAGGTACCCCCTCCAGGCGTTAGTTTTATCGTGGTTAGATAGCTGTCCATATTGTCTTGACTTTAACCACTTTCTGTGTGTTACGTTAACCCCTCCTGTTGCTCATCAAAAGGCTCGGTGTAGACAAGTTGCTAAAGGTAGAGAAATGTGCTGCTCTCGGCGCCATTTAAGATTCGGTCAGTCGGTTCTGTATGCTATCGTGGTTTACATCTCTCAAAAGTCGAAACGAGTTGACAATGTCTATAGTCCTGGGGAGTTGGCTGAGCGTCGGGAGTTCCCTCCCTATCGTTTCTATCACCTGTCTGCTCGAAGCGCTCCCTTTACCTGGCATTTTGTAGTGCTTTAGTTCGCTTTCTAAGGTTTCGATTACGCTTCAATCAAGGCTGGATGGTCTTGAAGGGGATGAAAGGCTCGCTGACAGAGAAGTCGTGTAATTAGCCGTCAGGCCGGAAGCCTGGACACGTCCTTGTCGAAATAATGACCGGTTTACCTTACGCCCCAGAATCAGAAAGAAGCGTTACCATATTGTCATCTTGTGTCGATGGAGAGATGTTGGATCCTACCTTATTGTTGTCTTTTGTTATCGGCTATGTTCTATTGTACATCAGTAGATATCGAAAGACGCAAGTCTAAAACACACCAACATTTTACTGGTTTTGTTCGCCCTAGTTATTATATGCCGAGGGTATTGTTATTGTTTCACGAGCTATAACTATTATATATTTCACACAATAAAATATAGGAACTGTAGACTATCAAACGTCTTATAACTGTGAACACAGACTAATCCAATGGCGATGACAGTTTTCCGGGTTGATAACAACACGTTATACGATGACCGTTTGTTCGAGCTGTCTATTTTCGCGTCTCTCTAATCAAGGCTATACGATATGATGCCATTGTCTCGTGGCGACCACGAGCACGGCGGGCGAGCAGAGCGTAATTAAATGAACGTCGCTCTCAGCTTAATATGTTCTTATCGCTAACAAGAATTATAAGTAAGACGACTCTCGAAGACAAACAGTGAATGCGATCTAACGAAGGGAATTGTCTCGAGTTTTTCTTTTGATGCCACTCGATGGCCACATGTCCGGGCTCTCTCAACCTAGTACCACCGACAAACATTAGTGCATGTCATCTTATCTGGTCGGCTCGGCTCTCAATAGCAGCCTAATGAGAAAACGCACAGAGAGAACTAATTAAATCACCAATTCGTTTACGAGGTTGGAATAATTTCTGAAATGCCATAATTTTTATATCATTTATTCTCTCCATTACAGACGATCCTGAATTCTATGCACAAATACCAACCCAGATTCCATCTGGTTCGCGCCAACGATATTCTGAAACTTCCTTACAGCACTTTCCGTACCTATGTTTTCACAGAAACCGACTTCATTGCCGTGACAGCCTACCAGAACGAGAAGGTGAGTAATTTCAACCCATATATGTTCATAAAATATTTATACCAATTCGCAATTTCACCTAATTAATGATAGTTACACAGAAAAATAATTAGCTGTTACGTCACAATTGACAATGTTTCGATACCAGATATAAGTCGCTCAAGGAAACGTTCAGATGAGAAGATATATAAACCTGGGTGGTATCGCCAAGACATCATGGAATTTCTGTCTTCAAATCTTCACCAACGAAAGGCGCCATATCATTTGAGAGGAATTTTAACGTGAGGAAATGAAGAAAGTAAATTAGATAAAGAAAGCCCATCATATCGACAAGAGAAGGGTGCCTTCAGTTATGGAGTTCAATTGCTCCTGTATTGGGTCGCGGCCTTTGTGAATTGGTTTGGAATAGAACCTTAGCGAATTACCTGCTCACAAAATGCCACGCAGGGATGAGATCGCGTGAGAAATGTTAACGAGTCGAGTTCTCTTTCACATGGTTCGTTTGTTCTTCTATTACAGATAACTCAACTCAAGATCGACCATAACCCTTTCGCTAAAGGCTTCCGGGACACAGGGGGTGGGAAAAGAGAGAAAAAGTAAGTTCATTACTTAACTCAAATTGTATATTGTTGAAAAGGCTAGTGACATTAACAGATTTAGGCGCTAGAGGTAAAAGAAAGAGGAATTGGGTTTGTGTGAAGGAATAGTAAATTACCGGGCAGGCGAGGACAGCATCACGCGATGATTCTCTTCAACATGGAGATGCTGACTTTTGTGGACAATGTCGTGTCTAGAAGGACTAGGACCCGTATGTAGATAGGATCGTGAGCAGACAGAACTGCAGCCAAAGGTCTACAAGATCATCATCATTATGCAACCAACATATACTTCTTAGGGTTGCTAAGCTTCATCGATACAGAAATCGATTAAATACACCTTGGAAAATGGAAAGAAATGCTGTCTGACGGAAAAACGCACCGTTAAGGAACTGAAACGAAATGATACACTTTGGGAGTCTTCACACATATTTATCGTGTAAGACCGAGATAGTCTTTAAAATGGTGTGTCTGATCGCGCATGATGTCTGAGATAAACATCTGCCAAATTATAGAAAATAACCCTGTTTGGACAATTCAGAATATTTATGTATCAAGCGGAAGTTTAATTTTTGGTTCGCAGCTTTGTGTCTGCATTGAAAACTTTATTATATTCAAAACTGGCTTACATAATTAATGTAGAAACACGGTGTACACATTAAGAAACACGCTACGTGAGTTAATAAGGACGAACTGTAGCACGCAAACAAATGTAACTGAGAAGTGGAGATGTATTATTCATAATATCTAATATGATTATGATGAAGTGAATGAGTATGGAGAAATGTTAACATGAAAGGCTCATTAGAACGAAATGACTGGCGGACAGGGAATAATCTCATTAACGCGATATTAACGATTCTCTCCAACAGTTTATCTTATTATATTGTTTAAAATAGAACTATTGTAAATGTTATACCAGTACCCAAATAAATGACAAGACTGGCGAGAAAAAATAAGCAGTAACGCAGTGAATACCATGTATATTTATCTCATGCACTTCTTGAGATATATATTATATTCTGTCGTGTTCTGTAGGAGATTGTTGGCCCAGCACTCAGAGGGCGGGGCGGAAGATGGTGGTACGGGCAGTGAGGGTCACCATTCAGACGATGATGAGGACTCCGATAACATGGAGATCTGTGTGGTCGACCCTGAGGATCATCCACTGGATTACACCAACAGACTCAGCCTCTCAGATAACACAGGTGCGTACGGGAACAGTTCATCCCACCCCATCTTCTCTCACCTCACACCACTCCAGGGTTTCACAGAAATCACATCTTACAGCCGTTAAAAGGCTGTAAAATTCACTCAAAAACTCAATAGAGAAACCAAGAATCACGGAAACCTGATGGAAAACTCAATTCTGGCAAAAATTATAATGTTAAAGTATTAGAATATTACACATTAAGGGGGTAAACTTCTAGAAAATCTGAATATTAGTTGGACAAAAACTCATTTCAGCGAGAAAAAAATGAATATTTTGACGCTTATGAACCCCTGCACTCCTGACGCAAAACTGAAAGTGAATGATTTCTCACAGGGGCGATATTCTCTATCATTTTGAAGGGAATAAAACAACTGAATGTATGCCATTTATGGTGTGATCTGGAGATCAAGGCTGTCTGTATGACACATGTGGCCAAGAAAGTATATTCAAAGCAATAAATTTCACTGAGGGTCATCATAAAGTTGTGGGAGTAAATTGTACGACATCTTCAGAGTTGTCAGCCAATGAAAGCCTAATTCGATTTTAACCTGGTTCTAAGTCTCGTTCTCCATAGAGAAGGTATGTAGATATGGTCGGTCTACATAGACGGTACTTACCTGGCCAGGTAGATGGGACTTGACCCACGTGTCACGGTGATTGATAAGACTTGACTCTGTCAGCGCCTCACAGACTGCAATAAGACACGATGGTTTTAAACATGGATGATTTACTTGCGCTAACGAGCAGCTGGCCATATCATATGAAACACTCATTAACGGCTGTATAAATATATATACGAAAAAAATACGGCCTTAATGCAAACTCCTTGTATGATACCGTGGTAACCTTGGCGAATTGGACAAGAACAAGGAATTATAGTCGTACATTGTAAACTTTTGGTGTAATTTTTTAAGTAATTTACTGTAGTTTCAGTGTAGCAGAATTGCCAGCAAGTTACTGTAAAATGTACAGTAAATATTGCGAAATACATTACTGTATGTAACCATGAAGTTTATTAATTAACCAATCAACTCCGTGATGTAAATTTGAAAGAATTTTCTGTGAATTCGAAATATTTACTGTATATTTTACAGTAAATTACTGGCGACTTCGCTACACTAAATTTGCTGAAAATTTACAGTTGAAGTTTACAGTGTATATATAAAACTAAACCCATTTCTGTAGTAGGACAAGGCAAAAATGCTCATGAAATTGTTTTTTCAAGTACTTTTTTAACTTTATTTACTTACTTTATTAACATAAAACACATATCTTTTTCAAGTTGTATTGTTGTCAACTTCATTCATTTGGTATGTGAATTTCAGATCTGTGGACTACTTTCAATGACCAAATTAGTCCTGACACCTGGACATCTCATAAAATGATTCAAGGCTAAAACACAAGCTACCTCTATTATTTATTCAACATGTGTGATTAGTATGAGCGATATAACAGAGGACTTATTCTATTGCATCACGATATTGTTACACTGCAGTAAACGAGCAATTATTTCTATTCTACTATACTGCAACGGCAAAATTGTGATTTTTCGTGCAAAGGAATGTATTGAGTTTTTTGTTTTGTTTTAGGGCCGAGTCAGAGTGAGGATGAAGTCCGAGCTGGCACCTCCAACAGAGGTCATGATCCCGCAATGTTCACGCCACGGAGGGCCGAGGAGGACTCCACAGATGACGAGGGGCTCAGTGAAAACGAAGGGTTTCGTGGACATGATAGGAATGCATCTTCACCAGATGGTCAAACTCGGCTCAGCTCGGGAGATGATAGTTCTGTGAAATTACCCGTAGCTAGAACAATGTGGTCGGACAAATCTTCAGGTTACCGGTCAAGAAGTGAGAGTCCATCAGAAGACAGGACCAAGAAAATGCGTCACAGTAGCAGAAGTGAAGAGGGTATAGACAGTGATCATTCTCCAGACCGGACCAGGGATAGGGATGACGTCAAATCGCCTTGTTCCTCGCCCGATGAAGTGTTACACACTCCTCATCGGTCTCACAATGAGCAGAGGTGTCCACCTAACGTGACAGTGATCCAGGCGTCAGGCGCACACACCATGTTCTCGTATCTGCACCCGTCAGGAGGAGCCTACCCTAGTCCGGCCAGTTCTTTACCGTTTCCCATGGGCCCTGGCCTGTGCGGTCCATCGTTACCTCATGGTCATTTGGGACCTTTACCGCTCCTATCGTCGTCGTCGGCGGGATCATCAGTGGATCTCTCCCACCTCCCTTCTGCTCATTCACAGACGGCCGCAATGAACCCTCACTTAATGCTCGGTAACCTATCATTACCTGCTGGGCCTCACCTATTACACCAATCTTATCCTCTAAGCAGAGCAGACGGTATAGCGAACACAAACGTTTCTCACCTGGCGGGGCCCCATCTCGGCCCTTTGTTCGGGACCCGTGCTAATCACCGTTTCTCCCCCTACTCCATCCCCATGACAAAGACAACGATGGTGACCACCGCGGCCCCTCTCCCCGCGACGGGAGCTCAAGGGGGCGTGGTCCACCCTACTGTAACTAGTCTAGCTAATATAAGAGATAGAATGAACACTGTTCACAGGGCTTCACCCGTGATTAGTCGAGGGTCGGGCGAGAATTCTTTTCCTCCTACAACTGGCAGAAGTGAACTGAAGAGCATTGAGAGACTGTTAAATGGCTTGGAAAAGCACAGAGAGCGATCGGGCTCTGAGTCCAGTAGCAAACAGACTGAGAACTAGAATAGATAGTCTAGTCTCTAATTAGTCAATCTACCGACTCACGAGCCATTTAACACGGGTATGTTCAAAGACGCAAAATAGGGTCTCAACGGCAGGGAAAAACAGTCAGAAACAACCCCGATATGTGGAGCAGAAAAAAATCTCCGTGAGAAGGCACCCGACTAAACAACTTGAGATAAGAGTGGACTCGGTGCAATTATTAATGTGTATATATATGTGTGTACATAGTCGTGGAAGAAATCTCTAAGTCTCCCTGTATTATAAAATATTATTTATTCATCTGAATGTGCAAGGATGCCTCATCTGGCTCTGGTCTGGCTTCCATTGGTTTACCTCAGTGTTAGGGTCATATCGAAGAATGTTACAATCTTGTACAAACGTATATCTATATACAGCGACAGTCGCCGTCTCTTTGTACGTATTTGTCTTGTTTGGTGACTACTATAGATCATAAAATCGTTACCTTCTCTATGAAGTGCGTGTCCATAAAGAATCGTACTTTTGTTAGTGTAATTTCTATCTCGCCGGAGCTGTACGTGATCTGACAAAGAAATCGGGCTCTGGTATCACGGCCAATCTCTGTCCCCACCTCTCTCCTTCAGCGCCACAGAGAAGGGGCGGGGCACCGTACCCAAAGACCCTTGGCAATATCGAACTAAATGAGCACCTTTATTCTGCACAAGTACACCAGGGGTCGATGGGTGGATTGTTGTGCTAATAGGGTAAAGTAAATCTATAGCTTAGGTTGTATACATGAATAAAACTAGTCATTTCTATGGTTTATACATATGTATAATGAGAGTTGAAGTGGCAATATGAGGAAAGTTATTTACATAGATTATACCCAAAATTTTGATAACGGAAAAGAAAGCATTCTACTGTATCGATAATACGTCTCAGCAATTAAACCTCGCAGGGTAAATCTTTTAACTTGTGTTCTAATATTGTTTGTTTTAGATTGACAGTAGTGTAAGTGAGATATGCAGATCGTGTCAATATTATGTTGGGTATTGTCATTGCTTGTTTTTAGTCTGTCCATAAGGTAAAATATACTGATCAAATTACAGGTGATCCCGGTCTGTCCGTATTAAACTTGGGCTAATTACATACTTCCATTTTGGACCTGTCAGGAAGGGGTGACGGCACTTTTGTTCCGGCTCATTCCACCTTGTAACAATCTCAATGACCGAACTTGTGACCCTACCACGTTACCATGAAATTATCAGTTAGACTACTGATATCGGTTTGTCTAACCAATGCTATAACTAGTAAAACCTCCCCCTAAATAGGCACTATATTTGTAAATGAAGCCATATCCTCGGAGGAGTAATTTGACAGATAGCAGAGTTATTTGTCAGGTGGGCTCGGGTAATTTGTCTTGTGCATGAGTCTTTATGGAGACAAATCTACTGCAGAGTTTAGCCGTTTTCAATCAAGAGATGAGTAGTACACATGATATTTTTTGCTTTTACAAGGAAACGTCATAAAACAAACTATATGTTACTGATTCAACTATTGCGGAATATTTTGTTCCTGTAAATCTGCGTCTTGCCACCCTGATATTATCTCTCCATATGACGATATAAACTGTTGAACAAGAATTACTATCCAGTTTCCGCATGTCAAAGCTAATTAAATTACATGGAAAGTTCGTTATAGAATTTAACTCATTCAATAAGGTAGTTTTCGTGTTCGACTTGTTTTTTTTTTTGACGAAAGAACATCTCAGGGGTCGATCTGTATCGATGTTTCTCTGATAACATATTTTTATAGATTTATGTGAATATATAATTTTGCATACATGTTCTTTCTGTCCAGATCAGAGAGATTTTATGATAGAATCAAATCATTAGATTGCAACTATTGTTTAGAACAGCGTTGAGAATACAATCGTAGTTTCGAACACTCAATATTGAGACTGTATAACCCAACTTACCATGATGCTTCAATGACAGATACTGCTGGGGAAAATTGTGAATATTCCTCTTGAAAAACTACGCAAAACCAAAAATAACCGTGTTTAATGAATGAGTGATATATGTTTACAGCAAGTCAAGGTATACACTTGGTCGTTTTGGGTAAAACTTTGGTGATGTTAAAAATGGACACCAGATTTATATCACGAACTCGTGCAATTAAAATATTGTACAATTTCGTTATCATGTCGATGTATGTTTGTTCATGTTTCTGTTATATTTTTGTATGTTTTGGGAAATATTCATACATTAAGCTGAGAGCATTTCGTTTGAATTTGGTCAAGTTGTACAAACATTGTGTTTAATTTTCCCTGTACATACACGGTATGTATATATATATGATGGCAAGTAAAGTCTTCGTCTTCATCCATGAATAACAAGTCTCCTCTTTTTCCTAACTTCTCTGTCTCTAGAACATTTTGTTTTACAACGTATTTTCTTCTAGAAGAGGTATCAGAGGAAAATAGAACAAGATGGCGCTATAAGATTGGGGGAGTAAAATACCATCCTTATTACCTATTTTCAATTTTCTCAGCTATCTTATTTTCAAGATATTCTTCCGCATTTTGGTTAGCAGATCTGAGATGGAAATATACGATCACAGAATTATCGAAGAAATGATACTCTCGAAAGATAACTATGTAACTTCATCTCGATCAATATTGGTGACTATAAATCCAAGAGAGTTATTTATTTATTTATTTATTTGTTATCTGCTGGTCTCTCTTTCATTATTGGGAGTTAACTAAACTATAGTGTCTCTAAATACTTAACTATATTGTCACTATATTGTCACGATGTGATCTGTAATTTAACCTTCAGAACAAAATACCTCCCATTTCTACTTTTCAAAACGAAGAGGTGCTGACTGGGCATATTGAAATCTGAGATGGTCGGTTACCATTATCTGAGATGGTCGGTTACCGTTATCTGAGATGGTCGGTTACCATTATCTGAGATGGTCGGTTCCCATTCATTTGAAAGAAACAGTGGCACTTACATAGAAAAGACCCGCTTAGATTTTAGGTTATAGTGAAACCAAAATTTAATTTCTACAATTCTGCACACATATCTGTGTATCCAAGTTTATACTGTAAACTCTCATTGTTAAAAGTGACGTAAAACAGCGCCAATGGATGTTTTAAATTGGGCTTTCGTCTGGCTATTTCGTATACATTTAAGAATGGCTTTTTAATATATCTAAAATAACACATATTCAAGTAAAATAATATTTCGATATAATATCACGGCATATATGGTGACTTTGAAAACATGGGATTCGTTTTGGTTAAAGGTGTCATAGGTTAGATATATTCAAAATCCATGCTAAAATGTATGCGAAAATGCCAAAAACGAAAGCGCAATTCAAACGTCAGCCGACGCTACTTTACGTCAATTTTGATTCTGGCAGTTAACAATATAAAACTTGAGTATTTTGTCTGTAAGAAACATCGATCGTTTTGAGCAGAATTAAAGAAATACATTTTTGGCTTGACTGACGTAATACCTAGGGGAGTTATCAACGTCATTATACCTTAACTATACCTAGAGGAGTTGTTAACGTAACTATACGTTTGATAGAAAATTTGAAAGTTTTGCATTTTGCGTGTCGTGTGGTTTATAAGCAAAATTTTACACTGCAGCAATATTTTCTATATTCCTATCTCCATGTCAATATATTGAATTTAAAACTTTCATATCCATTTTTTGTTTACTAATTTACTTCTTAAATACCTCAACGATACGGTTGCAAACCCTCAAAATATGACACGAAATTATTTGAACGATATTTTGAGAAGGTGAAAATACTAAACTACCGAACAAATATAAGGAGAACAACTTCAATTCATTTCTTGCGCCAAACGTTGCTCGATTTAAAAAAGTTTTTATATTCATAGAAACCTGTGCGATATATGTAGTTGGCCTTATTTAACATTTAAAATCGATTCAAATCTTCCGCAAAACGTCGCTTAATTTGCAATAGATTGGTTGTCCATAGAAAATGTTGTAGTTTGCCACAATTCTTTTCGCTTGACTCAACGGAAAATAGATCAGTTCAACGAGTTTACAGGGAATAACATATTAGGACCGAAAACGCATGTAAGTCAGCCCAGATTTTGTCGTTCAGATCTGCTGCGAGAAAGTGACTTTAGTTTGAATTAAAAAATATTATTTGATGACAAAAGCAGATATAAAGTAAGGTTCTTGCCACATGGATGGATAGATCTCAAGGAATAACGTATGCACGTCTGTAAGACACGTCGGGGTGGGACAATATACAGATGTCAACAATGGAGACAGGCGGATTATGGATCTCTCCCTCCCGGCTATAGGCATGCTTAACAATATTAACTCCGGTGTGAACAATAATTTTTATAGCCTTCATCCATTTAAACAAAATTCACTAATCTCATAGATACAAGAAAAATCTACTTAGCCCCCGGGCTGATAGAAACCTACACCACACAGTCTACTTAGCCCCCGGGTTGATAGAAACCTACACCACACAGTCTCTAACCAACACGAATGAGATCTGTTGGACAACTATACCATCGTTTTCAGATGAGCGTCATTTCTCTTGCTGGACAATCAGTCGGATTTTTCCAAACTAAACCCAAAAAATCAAAGTTTGTACCAAAGAGTAAAAGTTTGAGGCAAAGAGAAATTCAATTCCCGCATACATACGACACCTAGCAGCCAATTGAACGGTTTGATCCCACTGGATATTTGTTTTCTAAACTTTAAAGGCGTCAGCTTTCCAATTTCTGAAAGTGCTATCAAGCACAATTGAAGGAATCTAATAGACAACTTTAAGGGATTAGCTGCCGGTCTTTGATTGAAGACGACGAGATAGCGCGAGAGAAAATAACCCACGGGAGCAAGGTCTTCAAGTCCTCCGTAGAAATCTTGTTACTTCGTCTTGAGTGCAGTTTGGCCGTGCGGTTCAGAACAGCTTGTTTAAGCTTTGATTAACCCGTCTTGGTCGCCCAGGGTGGTTTTAGATCACATTTCATTAGCCCGTCAAGACGAAATTTACTTGAAACACATCTCTCGAGCTGTTGTAACCGAGCCTAGAAAGCTGCGCTGTGCTTTCAAAGACTGGCTCGTGATATGGGTAACGGGTGAAATGATTAGGATCACAGAGAGTAACGGGCCACCTCGGGAAACTGGCAGATCCAAGGAGGGAAATGACAGGAGGAGAGAAGTCAAAACTTACAGCACACTTCAGCAGAGAGTGATTATAAAGTACCACAAGTACAAAGTATTGTCTATGATACATCCCCAATGAAGAGTAAGGCAGACGCGGGTATTCTCAGCCTCTCTGGTTTAGACAGTTGTGTCTCCCCATCGATTGTTTAGCATGGACCTGACAGTTTCGCTCAAGATAACTACTTTTCAAATCGTATTTCTGAAATAAAAGTACTTCTGAACTCTTAGTTACTCCGGGATATTCGACTGAAAAGCCACTTATTCGGAAATGAATATTAAGGTGATAAGTAGTACAAACCGTGCTGAACAAGGCTCCTTCTGTAAACTCACATATAATATTACCGAGTATTTTTCCGATATATCATCTTGGTTGACCTAGCTTGGACATGGCTTTATCACCAAATATCCATACCAAACAAATCCAGCTTGGACATGGCGTTATCACCAAATATCCATACCAAACAAATCCAGCTTGGACATGGCTTTATCACCAAATATCCATACCAAACAAATCCAGCTTGGACATGGCTTTATCACCAAATATCCATACCAAACAAATCCAGCTTGGACATGGCTTATCACCAAATACTGCCATACCAAACAAATCCAGCTTGGACATGGCTTTATCACCAAATATCCATACCAAACAAATCCAGCCAATTTGATGATGAACAGCGGGTGGTTAAATACGATAATGCGCGAAAAAAACATTGGTGGGTGAGAATTGCACATTGAGGCACTGAGCATTTTACTCGTACTTCACTCACATTCGTTTTGAGTCTTTGCTTACAACTCAATATCGCAAAAGCTAGTCATTTCCCACCAGAAGGGAGGACTACTACATCACCACCGCGTTGATCCATGTGTCTAATTCCGCTTAAGTAAGTTCTAGTCCGATCTCGTCATTTCACAATGTTATATGTGTGCACATCTATTCACCAGTACAACTCTTCTGGTCTTCCAATATCTGCCCTCATCTCATCAGTTCACCAAAATTAGTATGTGCGACTCTATTCACCAGCGCAGTGTTTTGGTCTTCCAATCTGTAAACCAGGATAGGTATGTCCCCATTTCATCATTTCACCAAAGATATTATGTGGATATCTACTCACCACCACAATTTTATGGCCTTCCAATCCCTAAACCAGGATATTTATCTGCTCATCTCATCATTTCACCAAATATATTATGTGCACATCCATTCACCAGCACAACACCACAGGCTTCCAATCTCTAAATCAGGGTAAGTGTGTCACCATCTCATCATTTCACCAAAGATATTATGTGCACATCCATTCACCAGCACAACACCACAGGCTTCCAATCCCTAAACCAGGGTAAGTGTGTCACCATCTCATCATTTCACCAAAAATATTATGTGCACATCCATTCACCAGCACAACACCACAGGCTTCCAATCTCTAAACCAGGGTAAGTGTGTCACCATCTCATCATTTCACCAAAGATATTATGTGCACACCCATTCACCAGCACAACACCACAGGCTTCCAATCTCTAAACCAGGGTAAGTGTGTCACCATCTCATCATTTCACCAAAGATATTATGTGCACATCCATTCACCAGCACAACACCACAGGCTTCCAATCTCTAAAACAGGATAAATGTGTCACCATCTCATCATTTCACCAAAGATATTATGTGCACATCCATTCACCAGCACAGCACTACAGGCTTCCATCTCTAAACCAGGATATGTGTGTCACCATCTCATCATTTCACCAAAGATATTATGGGCACATCCATTCACCAGCACAACACCACAGGCTTCCAATCCCTAAACCAGGATAAGTGTGTCACCATATCATCATTTCACCAAAGGTATTATGTGCACATCCATTAACCAGCACAACTCCCAAGGCCTTCCAATCTCTACATCATTTCATCATAATTAGTATGTTGGCATCTATTCATCAGCACAGTGTTTTGGTCTTCCAATCTCTAAACCAGGATACTCATGTCCCCGTATCATCACAGTTATTATATGCACATCACCAGCAAACATCTATGGTCTCCATAACTCTAAACTAGGATAATTTCACAAAATTTCACAAACTTTTGTCGTTTCACAAAAGTTATTATGTGTACATCGATACACCCTTACAACTCGGTGGTCTCAAAATCACTAAGCCATAATTCCATCACAACTAGTATGCGCACATCTATTGACCAGCAAACCCTCTATGGTCTCCCAGTCACTAAACCAGGATAGTTATGTCCCCATCTCATAATTCCATCACAACTAGTATGTGCACATCTATTGACCAGCAAACCCTCTATAGTCTCCCAGTCACTAAACCAGGATAGTTATGTCCCCATCTCATAATTCCATCACAACTAGTATGCGCACATCTATTGACCAGCAAACCCTCTATGGTCTCCCAATCACTAAACCAGGATAGTTATGTCCCCATCTCATAATTCCATCACAACTAGTATGCGCACATCTATTCACCAGCAAAACTCTATGGTCTCCCAATCACTATAGTTATGTCCCCATCTCATAATTCCATCACAACTAGTATGTGAACATCTATTGACCAGCAAACCCTCTATGGTCTCCCAATCACCAAACCAGGATAGTTATGTCCCCATCTCATAATTCCATCACAACTAGTATGTGCACATCTATTGACCAGCAAACCCTCTATAGTCTCCCAATCACTAAACCAGGATAGTTATGTCCCCATCTCATAATTCCATCACAACTAGTATGTGCACATCTATTGACCAGCAAACCCTCTATGGTCTCCCAATCACTAAACCAGGATAGTTATGTCCCCATCTCATAATTCCATCACAACTAGTATGCGCACATCTATTCACCAGCAAAACTCTATGGTCTCCCAATCACTATAGTTATGTCCCCATCTCATAATTCCATCACAACTAGTATGTGAACATCTATTGACCAGCAAACCCTCTATGGTCTCCCAATCACCAAACCAGGATAGTTATGTCCCCATCTCATAATTCCATCACAACTAGTATGTGCACATCTATTGACCAGCAAACCCTCTATGGTCTCCCAATCACTAAACCAGGATAGTTATGTCCCCATCTCATAATTCCATCACAACTAGTATGTGCACATCTATTGACCAGCAAACCCTCTATGGTCTCCCAATCACTAAACCAGGATAGTTATGTCCCCATCTCATACCCATCACAACTAGTATGCGCACATCTATTCACCAGCAAAACCCCTCTATGGTCTCCCAATCACTAAACCAGGATAGTTATGTCCCCATCTCATAATTCCATCACAACTAGTATGTGCACATCTATTGACCAGCAAACCCTCTATGGTCTCCCAATCACTAAACCAGGATAGTTATGTCCCCATCTCATAATTCCTTCACAACTAGTATGTGCACATCTATTCACCAGCAAAACCTCTATGGTCTCCCAGTCACTAAACCCGGATAATTTTGTCCCCACCTCATCATTTCACAAAAGTTATTATTTGTATATTAATACTTGAGTACCACTCGGTGGTTTTCCAATCATTAAACCAGGATAATTATATCCCCATCTCATAATTACGTGCACATTTATTCAACAGCAAACTTCTATGGTCTCCCAATCACTAAACCCGGATAATTGATGCCCTCAACCGATCATTTCACAACAGCACAGCATATTGGTTTTCCGATCTGTAAACCAGGATAAGTATGTCTTCATCTGATCATTCACCACAGTTGTTATGTGCATATCTATTCACCAGCAAAGGATTTTGGTCTTTCAATTTTCAAACCAGGATAATTTTGTTCCCATAGAATCAATTCACCAAAGATATTACGTGCACATCTATTCACCAGCACAACCCTACACTCTCTGATCTCTGAAGCATGATAATTATGTCCCCATCTCATCATTTCACCACAGATATTATGGGTAAATCTATATATTCACCAGCACAAAACTGTCGTTTTCTAATACCTAAACCAAGATATTTATGTCCCCATCTCATCATTTCACCAAAGTTATTTTTGCGCATTTACTCATCAGTACAACTCCATGGTCCTCTGATATCTAATCATGTTCCCATGTGTTCATCAGCATAGTGTTTTGTCTTTCGAATTCTCTAAACTTCCGATGACACACAGCTGAGATACTAAGGCTATTTCCGAGAATCCATCGTATTCTCGGATCTGAGAGTGAAGTGCCGAAGGGAAGCTTTCTTTTTGAGTCATATGATTGCTTCTTAGTCGCCAGACGTCGTAAATTTTTCCCACCTCTTACATATCGCTCCAATTTATTACCTGTATAGGGTAGGATTCTGCTGGTGGACTGTTAGTTCCCGAGGCCCGCCCTCTGTACATATCATTCGACAAATATATGTAGGTTTATTGTTTTGGTGGGAAATTTAAGCCGTACGACGTTGGCCATTACAGGTCAGTTTTTATGTGTATTCTTGCATTTACCAGATTTACCCCATGTTGAGGCGTTTACTCCACCAGGAGTCATCGATGCTCATCCATTAACATCAGACGAGCTATTTGTTTGAACTGATCTGCCATCACGGCTCTCGCGCTAGCGTATCTAATTCCGCTTAAGACGGTGTTAGAGGCCACGTGGATACTTCATCGTCTTCCCATGAACATCTGCAATGAAAGTACGGCGAAGATATTGAAGCTACTTCCGAGAATCCACCGTATTCTCGGATTTGAATGTAAGGTGCCGAGGGAAGCTTTCCTGTTGAGTGATATGGTTGCTTTTTAGTCGCCAGACTTCGTCAGTTTTCTCCACCTTTCATCTCGCTCCAATTCAGCATGACAAACCCCTGAACATCTAATCTCTTCACCAATGGAATACGCTAAACTTCCGACGTCTTCAGCATGACAAATCTCTATACATCTCATCTCTTCACCAATGGAATTCTCTAAACTTCCGACATTATCAGCATGACAAACCTCTGTACATCTCATCTCTTCACCAATGGAATACGCTAAACTTCTGATGTCTTCAGCATGACAAATGTCTGTACATCTAATCTCTTCGCCAGTGGAGTTCTGTAAACTTCTCATGTCTTCAGCATGACAAACCTCTGTACTTCTCATCTCTTCACCAGTGGAATTCTCTGAACTGCCGAAGTCTTCAGCATGACCCACCTCTGTACATCTCATCTCTTCACCAATGTAATTCTCTAAACTTCTTGTGTCTTCAGCGTTGCAAACCTCTGTACTTCTCATCACTCAAGCAACCCCCTGAGAGGTCGGACGTCTTAACAAAGACAGTTCTGTACATCTAATCTCTTCACTGATGGAATTCTCTAAAATTCCGACGTTTTAACCAAGATAAACCTTTGTACATCTCATCTCTTAACCAATGAAATTCTCTAAACTTCCGATGACTTCAGCATGACAAACCTCTGTAAATCTCATCTCTTCACCAATATAATTCTCTAAACTTCTTATGTCTTCAGCATGACAACCCCCTGAGAGGTCGGACGTCTTAACAAAGACAGTTCTGTACATCTAATCTCTTCACCAATGGAATTCTCTAAACTTCCGATGTCTTCAGCGTTGCAAACCTCTGTACTTCTCATCACTTAACCAATGAAATTCTCTAGCCTTCCGATAACTTCAGCATGACAAACCTTTTTAAATCTCATCTCTTCACCATTGAAATTCTCTAAACTTCCGACGTCTTCATCAAGAAAAACCTCTATAGATCTAATCTCTTCACCAATGCAAATCTCTTAAACTTCCCATGTCTTCAGCGTGACAAACCTCTGTACTTCTCATCACTTAACCAATGAAATTCTCTAGCCTTCCGATAACTTCAGCATGACAAACCTTTTTAAATCTCATCTCTTCACCATTGAAATTCTCTAAACTTCCGACGTCTTCATCAAGAAAAACCTCTATAGATCTAATCTCTTCACCAATGCAAATCTCTTAAACTTCCCATGTCTTCAGCGTGACAAACCTCTGTACTTCTCATCACTTAACCAATGAAATTCTCTAGCCTTCCGATAACTTCAGCATGACAAACCTTTTTAAATCTCATCTCTTCACCATTGAAATTCTCTAAACTTCCGACGTCTTCATCAAGAAAAACCTCTATAGATCTAATCTCTTCACCAATGCAAATCTCTTAAACTTTCCATGTCTGCAGCATGACAACACCCTGGGGGCCGATGAAGGTTAAATCAGTGTATACATACTCCGGTACTACATGTGCGAGATTATTTGTCACCATTATACGGCCATAGTTTTGGTAGATTTCCCCTAGCTGCACCAAGGCAATTTGGTAGTTTTGTTTTCGTGCTTTTTCACGAAACCGGCGCTGTGTCTGAGGTGATATAGAAATAACAATAAGGCACATGGCTCCTAATTGGGGACCGGGAACATTGTTTAGTTGGAATGCTGTGAAACTTAGGATAGTTATGGGATCTGGACGATTGAGTCAAGATCCAAGAAAAATTGATCAGGGCATTCAACGCCCACTGGGGACCGAAAAAATAACTGAACAATAAAATATGTGTAATTAGAAGCGTCTAATCCGTCATTCATAATCCAGCCGTCGTCCATTAGAGAATATCCACGTCCATAATCCAAAGACCTATTCCATTTTCCATATAACAGTATTAGCACCTAATTCAAAAAGACAATCATAGTATACATAAACATAGGCTTGTTTCCTGCAAGAGAGAAGCGGTCAACAGTTTTCAATGATGTCGGCAAGACATCATGATGTCCCAAAAATATCAAATCCGTATCGCTGATCAGTATTCTTAATCCATAATATTCGTTGTAAAGTCGTCATCTAAGAATGATGTATCTCAGTCACGCTTTGACTGTGCCTGTTCATATGAGTACCATGAGGTTCTTGAAGTACATGGGTTCATACGGCCCTAGCCCCGGGTTAAGCGGAATTAGACACAAGTTACGAAACGTAGCGCCATAGATCTTGCACGCTACGTTCGTATTTTGCTATCAGCATGCGATATGTATCGCCAAATTTGAGAAACTTTGAGTGGTGGCGTTTGGTGGAATAGCCCTGTTTTATAAGTTTCTGCAACAATGTTTTGTGACGTTGATTAAAATCGTCACATTTAACACAGGATCTAGCAAATGCTACTAAGCGAGATATGTATACGCTATATGCAGGTCCCACTGGAATATTACTGTCCAGAAAGGGATAGTTTACGATGTCGAAATTGTAATCATCTCTCTTGTCATAAAGTCGACGAGAGAGAATGCCCGCTTCATTTTTATAGAGATATAGATCTAAATATGATGTGCCCGTAGGGCTATCTGTAGTTTCCTTCAAATCCAGTGAAGGTGGATATATATCCTTCACTGCGTCATTTATATAGCGATTATCCACAGCGAGAAGATCGTCTATATAGCGTTTGGTGAATGAGAAGGAACGGGCTTTGAATGGATCGGTTTTTGAAAGCGCCTGCATATAGTCATATTCATAAGAGAACAGATACAGGTCAGCCAACAGTCTATATTTGTCTTCTTGAACTGAGCCTTTGATTACGTTTTCAATGGAGTGGCGGGGGAGAGGGCATTTGGAGGCTGAGGTTGGGGTGTAGCTACGGGTGGAGGACGGGATTCTGTCAAATATACAAATGTTGTACGATAGAGAATAGCTAACTGCTGAAATTTATCACCTATTCTGATACCCCATCGATCATTGTTCAACGATAAACTTCCGAAGTCTTCAGCATGACAAACCTATGTACATCTCATCTCTTCACCAATGTAATTTACTAAACTTCCCATGTCTTCAGCATGACAACCCCCTGGGAGATCGGACGTCTTAACAAAGACAAAGTTCTGTACATCTAATCTCTTCACTGATGGACTTCTCTAAACTTCCGACGTCTTAAACAAGACAAACCTTTGTACATCTCATCCCTTCACCAATGGAATTCTCTAAACTTCCGACGTTTCCACTATATATATAAGAAAAACCTCTGCACATCTAATCTCTTCACCAACGGAATTCTCTAAACTTCCGACGTCTTCACCAAGTCAAACCTCTGTACATCTAATCTCTTCGCCAATGGAATCGCTAAACTTTCGACGACTTCCGCACGACAAACCTCTGTACATCTCATCCCTTCTCCAATGGAATTATCTAATCTCACGACGTCTCTACCAAACCTCTGTACATCTCATATTTTCACTGATGGAATTCCCCACTGATGGAATTCTTCAGCAAGACAAACCTCTGTACATCTAATATCATCACTAACGTAATTCTTTAAACTTCCTCTGTGAATCTAATCTCTTCACTAATGGAATTCTCTAAACTTACCACGTCTTTAGCATGACAAATCTCTTTATATCTCATCTCTTCAGCAGTGGAATTCTCTAACCTTCCGATGACTTCAAGACAAGACAATCCTCTGCACATCTCATCCCTAAACCTATGGAATTCTCTAAACCTCCGACGTCTTCACAGAGACAAACCGTTGTACATCTCATTTCTTGACCAATGGAATTCTCTAAACTTCCGATTAATTCAGCAACCTCTGTACATTTAATCTCTTCACCAATGAAGTTCTCTAACCTTTGATGTCTTCAGCATGACAAACTTCTGTGCATCTCCTATCCTCACCTATGCAATTCTATAAACTTCCCATGTCTTCAGCATGACATACCTCTGTACATCTCTCATCTCTTCACGAATGGAATTCTCTAAATTTCCCATGAATTCGGCATAACAATCCCTCTGGAGCCGGAGAAGGCGAAATCAGTGTTTACATACTACCGTATTACACGTGCGAAACTATTTGTCACCATTAAACGATCATAGTTTCGGTAGACTTCACCTCGCTTCACCGAGGTATTTTGGTAGATTTGTTTTCGAGCGTTGTCACGAAATCCGGCGCGGTGACTGAGGTGACATGAAAAAAAAATAGAATAAGGCACATGACTCCCAATTGGGAGCAGGAAACATTGTTTAGTTGGAATTACAAGCGTCTGGTCCGTCATTCATAATTCAGCCGTCGTCCATTAAAGAATATCCGCGTCCATAATCCAAAGACCTATTCCATATTATTAGTATATGCACCAAATTCAAAAACACAATCATATTATACATAAACATAGGCTTGTTTCCTGCAAGAGAGAAGCGGTCAACAGTTTTCAATGATGCTGGCAAGACATGTTCCAAAAATATCAAATCCGTATTGCTGATCAGTATTCTTAATCCATAATATTCGTTGTACAGTCGTCATCTAAAGGATGATGTATCTCAGTCACGCTTTGATTGTGACTGTTCATATGAGTACCATGAGGATCTTGAAGTACATGGGTTCATACGGCCCCTAGCCCCGGGTTAAGCGGAATTAGACACAAGTTACGAAACGTTACGCCATAGATCTTGCACGCTACGATCGTATTTTGCTATCAGCATGCGATATGCATCGCCAAATTTGAGAAACTTTGAGTGGAGGCGCTTGGTGGTGTAGCCCTGTTTTATAAGTTTTTGCAACAATGTTTTGTGACGTTGATTAAAATCGTCACATTTAACACAGGATCTAGCAAATGCTACTAGGCGTGATATGTATACGCGATATGCAGGTCCCACTGGTATATTACTGTCCAGAAAGGGATAGTTTACGATGTCGAAATTGTAATCATCTCTTTTGTCATACAGTCGACGAGAGAGAAGGCCCGCTTCATTTTTATAGAGATATAGGTCTAAATATGATGTGCCTGTATGGTTATCTGTAGTTTCCTTCAAATCCAGTGAAGGTGGATATATATCCTTCACTGCGTCATTTATATAGCGATTATCCACAGCGAGAAGATCGTCTATATAGCGTTTGGTGAATGAGAAGGAACGGGCTTTGAATGGATTGGTTTTTGAAAGCGCCTGCATATAGTCATATTCATAAGAGAACAGATATAGGTCAGCCAACAGGGGTGCACAATTAGTACCCATTGGAATACCTATATGCTGCTGATATATTGTGTTGCCAAATTTCACATAGATATTTTTAATGAGAAATTCAAGCAACTCTATAAACAAAGAAACATCCCGTGAATGATATCTCTTGTATGTAGTAGAGCTAAAGAATGCTTTATGGCTTCCGACATTAATATATCTACGATCAGTTTTCTTGAACACAGATACTATCAATGAACTTAGACGGTCAATAAGGTCCTGATGAGGGATTGTAGTATAGAGAGTCGAGAAATTCCATGTGGATACATGTCTGTACGGTATGTGACCTTTAGCATCAAGTTCTTCCGTAAGACATTTTGAGTTATTCAATATCCACATACATTCAACGCCAGAGTTTTTAGAAATAGAGGCGCAATATCTTTCCCAAAATGCTTTTACCTCCTGAAGGGCCCTCGTCAACAGGGTTGAAAGAAGCTTGGTGATGCAGCTTCTAGAACCAGCTATGAATCTAGCTTTGTATGGTGATTTATGCATTTTGGGAGTCCAGTATACTTTTGGTATATCGTTATGTTTGGTTGGAAGACAAATACCTCTTTCCCTGAGAAACGTTTTGTGATTGTTAAATAAATCTTCCAGAGTAAATGCTGCTTGAGAGTAAGTAGACGTATTTGATGACGATATGGTTACACTCAATTCTTCAACCAGCACCTGGTAATAGTAATATTTACATATGAATATTATATTATTTGGAGCTTAGTCTGGTGGGACTAAGACGAATTTACTTCGGAGATTTGCTAGAACTTCTTGCGAATTGGGGCTTCTCAGTACTTGTTTTGCTTGGGGAAGCGTACTTCTGTCAATATGGCGGATTGTTTCAACGACCTTGCTCTTGGTGAGGTCCAGCCAATCAGCGAGTACTGTAGGTTCAACTTTTTCTCGCTTAGACCAATCAATAACGTACTGTTCCAAAGCACAGGGCTAAGTAGCACTGTTTTGTCAGAGATTTTTTTGGAAATTTAAAATTAAATTTTTTTAAATTTTAAAATTTTAATTTTTTTAAATTTTTAAATTTTAATTTTTTTTTAACATCTTGGAAACACTAAATTATTATATAGCTTACTATAATACTCATACATGGTCATATTTTAAAGCGCGAGCCCGTGTTTGCCAAGCATGGAAAATTACACTATATAGTATATACCCTATACATAGACCAGGTTAATAACATGGCCTCCAAAATGACGCTGAAAGAAAAAAAACACATTCTTTTAGATCGGTCTAGCGATCGAACCAGCGCACGAAATGTGCCAAAGTTGTATGCCATTGAACGAGGACATCCTATGGCTTATGTCGACGTGTCATTATCCCAACAACTGTTACTAATTATCACTGTACACCCAGATGAAGTCCGATGTTACGCTAAATTTTCTTTAGTCGGACAAGATCGTGGCCAGAAATTGTCAGTGTAAACCTCACTGAACAGGCAGTTTTGGCCAGTCGTCTCTTCCATCACCGCATAAATTGGTCTGTTTTTTTTTAAGCAGGGTGTCAATACATGACGTACCTGTGCTGACATTACTCCATGACATCGCCCTATGGTAAATCCATGCGTTTTTTCTTGTATTCTAGCGGCACAGGAAGTGAAAGTATCATCTCTCCGATCCCAGAATGCAGTGCGTTTAACATGGGGTTGTTGTTGTAAATTTGTAACCGCGAAAAGGAGTATACAAGAAAAAACGCATGGATTTACCATAAGGCGATGTCATGGAGTAATGTCAGCACAGGTACGTTATGTATTGACACCCTGCTTAAAAAAAACAGACCAATTTATGCGGTGATTGAAGAGATGACTGGCCAAAACTGCCTGTTCAGTGCGGTTTACACTGACAATTTCTGGCCACGATCTTGTCCGACTAAAGAAAATTTAGCGAAACATCGGACTTCATCTGGGTGTACAGTGATAATTAGTAACAGTTGTTGGGATAATGACACGTCGACATAAGCTATAGGATGTCCTCGTTCAATGGCATACAACTTTGGCACATTTCGTGCGCTGGTTCGATCGCTAGACCGATCTAAAAGAAGGTGTTTTTTTCTCTCAGCGTCATTTTCGAGGCCATGTTATTAACCTCTATGTATAGGGTATATACTATATAGTGTAATTTTCCATGCTTGGCAAACACGGACTCGCGCTTTAAAATATGACCATGTATGAGTATTATAGTAAGCTATATAATAATTTAGTGTTTCCAAGATGTTAAAAAAAAATTAAAATTTTAAAATTTAAAAAAAATTAAAATTATAAAATTTAAATAAATTTAATTTTAAATTTTCAAAAAAAATCTCTGACAAAACAGTGCTACTTAGCCCTGTGTTCCAAAGCAGACAGGATTATCTTCTGGTCGGCCTTCAGATTTATTTTTCTCGGCTCTCTATATTTAGGTCCCTTCATCAGGAGTAATCTTAGGTCCTTATCACTCACCACATCAAGGTCACCAGTCACAACATGCTTGCATGGTGTATAGATATAGGAAGGCTGTGAAACAAAAATGAACAATAAAACATGTGTAAGTCTATTTGTTGCCATGAAAGGAGTCTTTGATTATAGATCCAATGGAGTCACAGGGAGAGGACATTTGGAGGCCGAGTATGGGGAGTAGCCACAGGTCGAGGGCGGGGTTTTGTCAAATATATAAATGTAGTACGATAGATAATAGATAATTGCTTAAATTTATTAGCTATTCGGATACCCCATCGATCATTGTTCAATGGTAAATTTGACGATTTCAATCAACGCCAGTAAACATAATTCGGGCAACTGGTTCGGCAATATGGTTATTCCATCAAACTCCTTCACTCCAGGCGTCGTGAGTTTGATACGACAAGCAGGATGCCCATTCTGCTTAACTCGGGTCTATGAGCGATTTGAACATCTTGTAATATAAGACCTCCATTCGTTTTACTCCTCATCTCCTCACCTGACCAGGTAGTGATAACGTATAAATTCTGCTTTGAATATATAACCGGTATTCCTGTATCTGAACTTGTTATTATATCTGCTCCTGGACACCTTGAATGCCGTGATGACACGTTCCGCCAGCACTGCCAACGGCGGGATTAGATACATGAATCTCAAAGTATGAGACGTGATGAGTGGGTTTCAAGAAGAAACACAAAAGCAAAATATAGGAAAATGCAAGTTCTCATACAGAGCAACCATCTACGAGACCAAAGGCCACCAGCATGAGTCTCACCATATTCTGATATAACGGTCAAATGATTGTGTCGGCGGTGATCCTCCTCTACACATCCAAACTTCTCTGCAAATCTCTGTACCTCAGATTTCGTATTATCTCATCTTTGCACCAGTGCAATTCACTGCAGGTCGCATATCTTCCAATCTTTGCACCATGACATTTGTTGAACATCACATATCTTCAGTTGTCTGCACCACACAATTCTCTGCACCTTACGTGTCTACTACAAGACAAATCTCTGTACCTCATATAATTCTCTGCACCTCACATCCCCCCAACAACACAATTCTCCGTACGTGATATCTCTTCGACACGGCAATTCGTTGCAACTCACAACTCTTGAACAGACAAAACTCTGTATACGACATCGCTTCAACAAGACAATCCCAATACTTTGCACGTCAAATATCTTCTCTCCTAGCCGTGACTCGTGCAATTGTCTCCAACTCACAACTCCCCGACAAACCAATTATCTGCACCTTAAACTTTTTCGACAAGAAACATCTCTGAACCTGAAATATCTCTTTAACAGAACAATTCTCTGTACCTCATACATCACGTCTCAACAACAACGCTATTCTCTGCACTTCAAAATCTCTTAAAAAAGACAATTATCTGCACATATAATATCTAGATTGCAAGGTACTTCTCAGTAAATAATCTCTAGCTCCGAAATAGGCGGAATTAGATATATGAATCTAAACGAATCCAATGTGTGCTCATAGGCACAAAAAGAGTCAAATGCAAAATTATCGAAGTAGAATGCAAATTCTTATGCAGAGCGCCAGCCTGCGAGACCAAATGGCACCAGCATGAGCCCACCCTTCTGATAAGAAGATCAAATGAGTTTATCAGAGGCGATCCGCCTCTACACCTCTGAAACACTTCTGCGAATCTTTGCACCTCAAATGTCACCTTCTCTCATCTGTACACCAGTGTAATTGACTGCGCGTCGCATATATTCCCATCTCTTCACCATGACTTTGCCATAATCCCCGCACATTTAACCTGCATGAATACTGCTTGTTGTTATGTTAACTGAGTACATATTTATTCTTTATATTTATTTATGTACCAATATTTGAATGGGAATTGCCCCATTGAAGCCTAGTCTGCTCTAACAGGCGGTCCTATATACATACACACATGTACACATATAACAGATATATATATACATTTAACTGATATAGAGTAGCAAATAAGAATTAAACTAGCTTCTGCCATTATCTCATTAAAGATGGGCGATATGATCTAAATTAGGCATTTTTAAAAGAAGCGACTGAGGATGCATTTCTCGACTCTCTATACTACAATCCATCATCAAGACCTTTTTGACCGTCTAAGTTCATTAATAGTGTCTGTGTTCCAGAAAACTGATCGCAGATATATTAATGTCAGAAGCCATAAAGCATTTTTTAGCTCTACTGCATACAAGATATATCATTCATGGGATGTTTCCTTGTTCATAGAGTTGCTTGAATTTCTCATTAAAAGTATCTATGCAAAATTTAGCATATAGGTATTCCAGTGGATACTAATTGTGCACCCTGTTGGCTGACCTATATCTGTTCTGTTATGAATATGACCGTATGCAGGCGCTTTTAAAAACCGATCAATTCAAATTATAACGCAAATAAGGGAAGTGGGAAGAGGTGCCGACATACTGACAGAGTCACATGACTTCACAGTATAGTCTTCTGTTCCCCTTCTATAGTCTTCTATAGTATAGCCGGTTCCTTTTCATTCACCAAGCGCGATATAGACGATCTTCTCGCTGTGGATAATCGCTATATAAATGGCACAGTGAAGGATATATATCCTTCACTGGACTTGAAGGAAACTACAGATAGCCCTACCGGCACATGATATTTAGACCTATATCTCAATAAAAATGAAGCGGGCCTTCTCTCTTTATCTCTCCGACTTTATGACAAAAGAGATGATTACAATTTCGACATCGTAAACTATCCCTTTCTGGACAGTAATATTCCAGTGGAACCTGCATATGGCGTATACATATCTCGCCTAGTAGCATTTGCTAGATCCTGTGTTAAATGTGACGATTTTAAACGACCACAAATTATTATTGCAGAAACTTATAAAACAGGGTTATACCATCAAGCGCCTCCACTCAAAGTTTCTCAAATTTGGCGATACATATCGCATGCTGATAGCAAAATACGACCGTAGCGTGCAAGATCTATGGCGTTGCGTATGGCCGTATGAACCCATGTACTTTCAGATCTCCATGGTGCATGCTCATATAAACAGTCACAATCAAAGCGTGGCTGAGATACATCATTCTTTAGATGACGACTATACAACGAATGTCATATGGATTAAGAATACTGATCAGCGATACGGATTTGATATTTTTGGGACATCATGATGTTTTGCCGGCATCATTGAAAACTGTTTACCGCTTCTCTCTTGCAGGAAATTAGCCTACGTTTATGTATACTATGATTGTCTTTTTGAATTTGGTGCTAATGCTGTTATATGAAATATGAAAAAGGTCTTTGGATTATGGACGCGGATATTTTTTAATGGACGTCGGCTGAATTATGAATGACGGACCAGGCGCTTGTTATTCCGTACATTGACATTTAAACTACTCCATAAATCGCCATCACTGTAATAAAATGCTCTGGAATAAACATAGTTCATATACGTCCCAGTCTTAATATAAATGTTGTTGTTGCAGACACTTCTTGTGTTGTACGAGTGGACAGTATTCACATGTTCAAAAAGCTGACATATAATGTGGCCAGTGGACAGTATTCACATGTTCAAAAAGCTGACATATAATGTGGCCGCAAATTTTTAACAGCTTTATACATGAAACAGGATCTTTGATAATTAATTCTGTGATCAATGAACATCGATTTCAGAGCAGAAAGCAGACACATGAGTATCAAAACTAACTTCTAATACAACACAAGCTGAACTATTCTATTTTTTGCAGTCCATCAATTTGACATTTACTGGCGCTAATCCACACAAGATTGCAGTAATCAAAATGAGGCAAAATAATTTATGGCTGCGGCAAGGGATATAAACTTTTCTAATCTTCTAAGAATGGCTATTTTGGCAGACAATTTAATACAGATGGAAATAATGTGCTTATCGAAATTGAGACATAAGTCTATATTCACTCCTAAGTAATTATATGAGTTTACATCATCTAACACTCTACCATCTATGTGGACAGGATTTACAACAGTGTTACGAATTCGGTTCAAATTTCCTCTACTGCCAATAAACATAATGGGTTTTTTAAAATATAGATTTAGCATGTTAGCATGCTTCAAGCCATTCTGACAGAAGTTGTAAATCAGAGTTAAGGGATTGGGTGACCATGTTGACATCCGAGTTTGAAAGAGAAATAGTAGTGTCACCTGGATACATATTTACTTGGCATTGTTTGATTACAGATGGCACATCATTGATGAACAAAATAAAAAAAAAACAACGGGCCAAGGATAGAACCTTGGTGAACTCCGGTTTCAAAAAATAGAGTGTCTGACAGTGTCCATTCATCCATTACAGATAAATGCTTCCTACGTAGCATATATAGGAGAATCATTTGTATTCAACATCAGCGACACCATATAGTGAAAGTTTTCGAAGCAATATATTATCGTGTCGAATGTGTTTTTTTTAGATCTAGCAACATGCCTGTCACTTTGCCTTGTTTCATCGCTTGGAGCCACTGGTCACTAACGCTAAGGAGGGACGTTTGAGTAGAGCGTTCACTTCTAAAACCAGACTGGTAGAAGGACAAATTGTGTTATCACACAGATATTCATAAACTTGATTATGCACACATTTTCTAGTATCTTAACTACCACTGATATTGGTCTATAGATGTCAGGATCAGTGAGTTCACCGGATTTATGTAATGACTAAATTTGGCACTCTTCCATTCATCCGAGGTGGTGCCACTTTTCAAGGACATATTGTATAAAAAACAGAGATTCACCAATAAAAGGGGCTGCATCCTTCAAAAGTCTGGGATGAATATGCGATTGGTAATATTTTAATTATTATAGGTATGACGATTATCCTATATTATATTTGCTTGTTGTAATGTTTTACTCTATGTCTGCATATGTAACACGTAAATTCCTAAACTGTATTTACATAGTGACTGTCCTATATTTTGTCTTTGCATGTTTGTAATATTGTAATTATAGAGGACCAATAGCTCCTCGGATCTAAAGTTTTATGTTCTTAACCTGTCGTCTTACTATTATAGCTCTTACTTGAACTTGGACATTTGCACTTCAAAAATATACAACTAGGCAATTCTCGGCACCCCACATCTCTTCAACAAGGAAATTAACTGAACCTCACATCCATTCAAGAAAACAATTCTCTGCACCTCACATCTCTTCAAGGAGACAATTCTTTGTACCTCACATCTCTTCAAGGAGACAATTCTCTGCACCTCACATCTCTTCAAGGAGACAATTCTTTGTGCCTCAAATCTCTTCAAGACAACAATTCTCTGTACCTCACATCTCTTCAAGAAAACAATTTTCCGTACCTTACATATCCCTAACGACAATATTTCTCTATATTCAAAGAGCCAAAGCCAAAGTTCTCTATTCCTAACCCTATTCACAAATTTACTGTCCCTACACCTCACATCGCAAAATAGTTATCTGCATCTCACATCTCCCCAACAACACTATTCAACGCACGCCATGGGTCACACAACAATAGTACGTCGTACCTTTTCAACACGGAAATTCTTTGCACCTCACAGCTCTTCAGCGAGACAAATCTCTGTTCCCCACATCGCTTCAAGAAGACAATCCCAGTACCTTAACTCCACTGTAATTCTCTGAACCTCAAACCCCTTTTTCTCTCCTGGCTGTAAATTTTATGTGCAGTCATCTTTATACCAATACATCGCACGTCGCATGTCTTCATATCTCTTCAGCAAGGGCATTGGCCTCAACTCATTTGTGTTCATTGCGCATTTTTCTGCAATCACAACATTCCAACAAAACAGTAATTCTCTGCGCCTTACAAAAACATAGCTGGAGCTCTCATATTTCTTCAGCAGTCAATTCCCTGTACCTCATCCCTCACACATCTACCACAACCCAGTTCACAGTCCCTATACATGTGAAATCTTGACAACAGTATACATAATTCTCTGTAGCTTTCGTCTCCACCACGAGACAAATCTCATCTGCATCTCATCTCTCTTCAACAGAGCAATTTTCTGCACTTTCAAATCTCTTCAATGTCAAAATTCTTTGCCCCTCATGTCTCTACTACAAGACAAATCTCTGCACCCAACATCTTCCCTAAGAAACAATTCTCTAGACCTCACAAATCTCCAAAGACAAGTTTCTGCACCCCAAAATCTATCCAATCTATCCAAAAATGCTCTGCTCCTCAAGTCTCTACTACAAAATAAAATATCGGCATCTCATATCTCTTCAACAGAAAATTCGCTGCACCTCACATCTCTACATCGTCACAACTCTGTGCATCTCACATATCTCCAAGGACACACATTCTCTGCCCCTTACGCCTGTCCCATCTCTGCACGTCACATCTCTCCCACGACACAAATTCTCTATCTCTTACGCCTTTACTAACTCTGAACGTCACATCTCCCCACCGACACAAATTCTCTGCCCTCACGCCTCTTTCACCTCTGCACGTCACATCTCTTCAAAGAAACAAATGCTCTGCCCCTTGCGCCTCTACTACCTCTGCACGTCACATCTATCCAGCGACACAAATGCCCTGCCCATTACGCCTCTACTACCTCTGCATCTCACATCTATCCAGGGACTCAAATTCTCTGCATCTTCCGCCCCTATTATCTCTGCACGTCACATCTCCCCAATGACACAAATTCCCTGCCCCTCACGCCTTTACTACCTCTGCACTTTACATCTCTCCTACGACACAAATTATCTGCCCCTTACGCATCTACTATCTCTGCACGTCGCATCTCTCCAACGACAAAAATTCTCTTCCTCTTCCGCCTCTATACTATCTCTGCACGTCATACCTCCCCAATGACAGACATTATCTCTGCAGGTCACATCTCTCCAACGACAAAAATGCTCTATCCCTCCACGTCACATCTGTCCAACGGCACAAATTCTCTGCCCCTTACGCCTATACTATCTTCGCACGTCACATCTCTCCATCGACACAAATTCTCTGTCCCTTATGCCTCTACTATCTCTGCAGTGACATAAATTCGTTTCCCCTTACGCCTCTACCCTTTGCACGTCACATCTATCCAACGACACAAATTCTCTGTCACTTACGCCTCTACTATCTCTGCACGTCACATCTATCCAACGACACAAATTCCCTGCCCCTTACGCCTCTACTATCTCTTGGTCACATCTCTCCAACGACACAAATTCGCTATTCCTTACGCCTCTACTATCTCTACACGTCACATCTCTCGAACGACACAAATTCTCTCTCCCTTACGCCTCCACTATCTCTGCACTTCACATCTATCTAACGTCACAAATTCTTTGTCCCTTACGCCTCTACTACTTCTGCACGTCACATCTCTCCAACGACACAAATTCTCTGTCACATAGCCCTCTACTATCTCTGCACGTCACATCTCACCAACGACACAAATTCTCTGTCCCTCACGCCACTACTATCTCTGTTGGTCACATCTCTCCAGCGACACGAATTCTCTATCCCTTACGCCTCTACCATCTCTGCACGTCACATCTCTCGAACGACATGACTTCTCTGTCCCTTACGCCTCTATTATATCTGCGCTTCACATCTCTCCAACGACACAAATTCTCTATCTCTTAAGCCTCTACTACTTCTGCACGTCACATCTCTCCAGTGACGCAAATGCTCTGCCCCTTGCACCTCTACTACTTCTGCACCTCACACCTCTTTGACGACACAAATTCGCTGCCACTTACGCCTCTACCATGTCTGCACGTCACATCTCTCGAACGACATAACTTCTCTGTCCCTTACGCCTCTATTATATCTGCGCTTCACATCTCTCCAACGACACAAATTCTCTATCTCTTAAGCCTCTACTTCTTCTGCACGTCACATCTCTCCAGTGACGCAAATGCTCTGCCCCTTGCACCTCTACTACTTCTGCACCTCACACCTCTTCGACGACACAAATTCGCTGCCACTTACGCCTCTACCATGTCTGCACGTCACATCTCTCGAACGACATAACTTCTCTGTCCCTTACGCCTCTATTATATCTGCGCTTCACATCTCTCCAACGACACAAATTCTCTATCTCTTAAGCCTCTACTACTTCTGCACGTCACATCTCTCCAGTGACGCAAATGCTCTGCCCCTTGCACCTCTACTACTTCTGCACCTCACACCTCTTCGACGACACAAATTCGCTGCCACTTACGCCTCTACTACAAGACAAATTTCTGCACCACACATCTTTCAAACAACACAATTCTCTGCACCTCAAACACCTCCAGAGACACAATTCTCTGCAGCTTTCCTCTAGTCTGGAAAACAAATCTCTCCTCCTCATATCTCGTCAACAGAAATATTGTCACATTGTCACAATTGTCGGCTTGTCATATCTCCAACTACACAACGACTCTGATACAGGACAAATCTATGCATTACACATCTCTGCAACACCATAATTCTTTGCACCTCACGTCTCTACTACAAGCCAAATTTCCACACAACGACTCTACTACACGACAAATCTCTGCACGTCACATCTCTCCAACAAAACAAATTTTCTGCACCTTACGTCAATTCTACAAGACAATTCTCTTCGTCACACATATCTGCAACAAGGCAATCTTCTACGCCTTATGCAAGAGAAATCTCTGCGCCTTTGGTCTGCACTACACGCCAATCTGTGCACCTCAGATCTCTCTATCAACATAATTCTCTGCACTTTACTTCTCTACGTCTTGTACAAGACAATTCACCGCAGCATACGTCTGTGCAACAACACAATTCTCTGCACCGTATTTCCCTAATACAACACATCTCTGCGCCACATATCTCTTATACAGAACAATTCTCTGCACTTCTCATCTCTCCAACAACACAATTCCTTGCCTCCTAATATTTCTTCAAGAAAACAATTCACTACACCTTACATTTCCTCAACACTACAACTCTTTGTATCTCACATCTCTTCAACGAGACACATCTCCGCACTCCACACCACGTCAAAGAGACCAACTCAATAATCCTGTGCACCTGAGACATATCTTCCTCGCCGTGACTTTGTGTGCAGTTATCTCTACACCAGTGCAATTCATCGCACGTCACATACCTTCCCATCTCTTCAACAAGGACATTTGCTTCAATTGTCTGCAACTTTGGGCAATTGACGGCAACTGACAACTCTCTAACTCATCAAATTCTCTGCAACTTACGTCTCTTCGACAAGAAAATAATTCCACCTCACAAATCTCTTAACAGAACAATGCTCTGCACCGGAGATGATCATCCTCTACGCCTCTGAAACTCCTCAGCCAATCTCTGTACCTCAAATGTCTTCTTCTCTCATCTCTACACCATGCAATTCAGTGCACCCTGAATGTCCTCTGATCTCTGCACATCACAGAATTTTCTGCAAATCTCTGGGTCTCTGCAACAAAATATATATCTGCACCTGATGTTTCTGGAAGACCAATCCTGCACCTCGCATCTCTCCACAGATACAGTTCGCCTCACCTTACCTTTCTAATAAAATACACCTCTGTACCTCATATCTCTTCTACAGACAATTTCTCTGCCTATCAAATCCGTAGCAACTACTAATGACACAATTGCGACAACTGTGTCATAATCAGTTGTGAGGTCGATTATAAGTTACGAAGATCGTACTGTACGCAACACTGTATCAAACTTTTTCAAGTTCACTGAGGTATATACTAATCTATAACAACCAAAATATTCAATTACTCCAATGCTGCCAAGAAGTTTGACTGGAACTTATACACGTCCGGAGACTAAAGTTGCGATTGTGAATCTTCGAAGTGTATCTGCTCTATGCAAATATATTGTGACTTGTAATCTACTCGTGATGTAGTGAGTGATGAAGACCTTAAAACTTTCCTGACGAAGGGACCTAAATATAGAGCACCGAAACGAGTAAACCAGAATAACAAGCGTCTGGTCCGTCATTCATAATTCAGCCGTCGTCCATTAAAGAATATCCGCGTCCATAATCCAGAGACCTTTTCCATATTTCATATAACAGCATTAGCACTAAATTCAAAAAGACAATCATAGTATACATAAACATAGGCTAATTTCTTGCAAGAGAGAAGAGGTCAACAGTTTTCAATGATGCCTGCAAGACAGCGTGATGTTCCAGAAATATCAAATCCGTATCGCTGATCAGTATTCTTAATCCATGATATTCGTTGCAAAGTCGTCATCTAGAGAATGATGTATCTCAGTCACGCTTTGATTGTGACTGTTCATATCAGCACCATGAGGATCTTGAAGTACATGGGTTCATACGGTCCCTAGCCCCAGGTTAGGGTTAGGGAAAACCGACCATACGATATAGTCCCATTCTCGCTCGTACAGTGACACGCAACCATGACCACTCTGACTGATTTACATACATCATTCATGAATATGTCACCCCTTTCGAAACTCGTGATCATCAATACGACCAATGAAAGACCACTATCGTGCTGCAATTATGGGATGATCATGCAGGCACACAGAACGGCTTGCATGTTCGTGCCAATTAAATAATTTAAATTTTAGTCACGTGCGACAGACAGCCTAAACGGAAAATGGTGATTGACCACCGCGATAGAAATGGGGCCTGGAGACAAAAGCCCCATTATATGCAAAGGCTAGACCCGGAGAGAAAGCCGTCGTGCTCGCGACAATGGATAGTCCTGACTGAACAGTATGTCATTGAGTGGTCTAACCAAGAAAAAGTTGAACCTATGGTGCTCGCTGACTGGTTGGACCTCAACAACAATAAGGTCGTTGAAACTTTCCGCCATACTGACAGAACTTCCCTTCCCCCAGCAAAACAAGTACTGAGAAACATCAATTCGCAAAATTTCTAGCAAATCTCCAGAGTAAATTCGTCATAGTCCCAGCTCAAAATAATATAATACCAGATGCTTGTTAAGGAGTTGGATATCAGAAAACCATCATCGAACACGTCGGCTTTCTCCCGAACTGCATTTACTCTGAAAGATTTATTTAACAACCACAAAACGTTCCTCCGGGAAAGTGGTATTTGTCTGCCAACCAATCATAACGGCATACCTAAAGTATACTGTACCCCCAAAATGCATAAATCACCATGCAAAGCTAGATTCATAACTGGTTATAGAAGCTGCACCACAAAACTTCTTTCAACCTTGTTAACGAGGGTCCTTCAGGAGGTAAAGGCATTTTGGGAAAGGTATTGCGCAACTATTTTTAAAAAAAACTAGCGTTGAATGTATGTGGATATTGAAAAAATCAAAATGTTCTACGGAAGAACTTGATGCGAAAGGACACATCCCGTACAGAGATGTATTTTCGCGGGATGTCGCGACTCATCAGGACCTTATATCGATGTTCAAGAAAAATGATCGCCGATATATTAATGTCAGACGTCATAAAGCATTTTATAGCTCTACTACATGCAAGAGATATCCTTCATGGAATGTTTCTTTGTATACAGAGTTGCTTGAATTTCTCATTAACAACATCTATGTGAAATTTGGCAACACAATATCAACAGCATATAGGTAACCCTGTGGGTACTAATCGTGCACCCCTTTTGACTGACCTATATCTGTCCTCTTATGACGACTATATGCAGACGCTTTCAACAACCGACCATTTCAAAGCCCGTTCTTTCTCATTCACAAAACGCTATATAGACAATCTTCTCACTGTGGCTAAGTTTTATATCCACATTCATTGGATTTGTAGGAAACTGCAGATAACCCTAATGGTACATCATAATGAGACCTATTTCTCTAAAAAAAATGAAGCAGGCCTTCTCTCTCGTCGAATTTACGACACAAGAGATGATCACAATTTCGACATCGCTAACTATCCCTACCTGGACAGTAATATTTCAGTGAGACCTGCATGTAGCGTGTACATATCTCGCCTAGTAGCATTTGCTAGATCCTGGTTTAAATGTGACGAATTTAATCAACGTCACAAAACATGATAGCAGAAACTTATCAAACAGGGCTATACCACCAAGCGCAATCTCTAATTTTCTCAAAGTTGGCGATACAAATCGCATGCTCATAGCAAAATAAGAATGTAGCGTGTACGATCTATGGCGTTACGTTTCGTAGCTTTTGTCTACTTCCGCTTAACCCGGGGCTAAGGCCTATGCTTAACCCGGGGTTAAGGCCTATGAACCCATGTATTTTAAGATCCTCAAGTCACATTCAAAGCGTGACTGAGATACATCATACTCTAGATAACGACTTTAATCAAATTCTTATGGATTAAGGATTAAGGATCAGGTATACGGATTTGTGGAATATCATGATGTCTTGTCGGCATCATTGAAAACTGTTGACCGCTTCTGTCGTGCAGGAAACTAGCCTATTTTTATGTATACTATGATTTTCTTAAGTTGGCGTTAATGCTGTTATGCGAATTAGGTCTTCGGATTATGGACGCGGATATTCTTTAATGGGCGGCGGCTGAATAATGAAAGACGGAATAGACGCTTGTATTTTACGAAATATATCCAGCAAATGGGAATTCCGCCAGCGGGAGGAGGTAAATCCAAGATACTTAAATATGGTACTGAGGCCTACATGTCATAAAGTATATTCCTGTAAAATTGCTTAGCGATCGGCCAAATTTATGTGAAATCCATGGCAGGAAAAATCGACTTCAAGACAACATGATCGACCAGTTCAGAGGTGTCGACAAACCGGAGTCAAAATTTCGAATGGTCGTCTCCAAAACAGAGAGTATGTTATTTAATCCCTGTTGAAAAACAGCGATCCCTGGCTTCAGAAAGTGGAACTGATGACCTGACCGTATTCACTTCACTTAATGTACCAAAGATGGGTTCCTAACACCGCATGAAAATGGACATATCATATGTACAAGTATTTACATGAGATAATTACTGGTCCCCTGACTAGGTTGCGTGAACTCTTTGTTGTGACATTAGCGGTTGAGCTGTACACTGTTAACCGTTAATGTCGCAACTCACAAGTACGACAATGAGAAATTGCAATAGCAACTACTCATGACACAATTGTCGTGGTCGAGTCTACATGGTCGACAATAGCGGTTGAGGCTGCATGCAGAGTCGCCTGTTAATGACACAGTTACCTGGCGACCTGACAACTGCTAATAACACAATTGTCGCAATTGTGATACTTGTGTCATTCGTAGTTGCTGCAAAGCACCTCCGATATCTCTTACTATACCAGTCCTCTTCTAGACGACATGTCTCTGCACCTCGCATGTCGCCTCTCATTTCTTCAACAGGACAAATCTCTGTTCTCCACATCACGTCAACAAGATCATCCCAGTACCCCTGTGCACCTGGAACACTTTCTTCTCTCCTCGCCGTGACTTCGCATGAAGCCAGTGTATTCATCGCACGTCACATGTCTTCCTATCTCTTCAGCTAAGGCTTTTACCTCAACTTACTTGTGTTGAACAGGTAATTATCTCCAACTCACATCTCTCCAACAAAACAATTTTTACGTATTTTCGGTAAGAAACATCTCTCTGTATCGTACCTCAGTCTCTTCACCAAGACACTTCTCGTAACAAGGATCTATTCAAGAATGGCTTAGGGGCTAGCGGACTTATGAACCTATGTATTTCAAGATCCTCATAGTGTTCATATGAACAGTCACAATCAAAGCGTGACGGAGATACATCATACTCTAGATAACGGTTTTACAAAGTATATCTTATGGAGTAAAAATCAGCGATACGGATTTGATATTTTTGGACGCGGAAATTCTTTAATGGACGAGACGCTGGTATATTATAGCCGGAGTATTGGTGAACGCGACGTTAAATCTAGTTCTCTCTCTATTATTAGAGGCAATTCAATGCACCTCAAATCTCTTCAACATAAACATTCTCCGCACCTCATATCTCTCCAATCTCTCTTCAACACAATTCCTTGCACCTGATATCTCTTCACCAACACAATTATATATGCACGACACCTTTCTTCAGCAAGACAATTCTGTGAACGTCACATCGCTTCAACAATACAATTATATTCACCTCACATCGCTTCAACAAGACAATTCTCTGAACGTCACATCTCTTCAGCAAGGCAATTCTCTGAACGTTACATCGCTTCAACAATACAATTATATGCACCTCACATCGCTTCAACAAGACAATTATGTGAACGTCACATCGCTTCAACAAAACAATTCTCTGAACGTCACATCTCTTCAACAAGGCAATTACATGCACTTCACATCGCTTCAACAATACAATTCTCTGAACGTCACATCTCTTCAACAAGGCAATTACATGCACTTCACATCGCTTCAACAAAACAATTCTCTGAACGTCACATCTCTTCAACAAGGCAATTACATGCACTTCACATCGCTTCAACAATACAATTCTCTGAACGTCACATACATTAAAAACAAGACAAATCTGTGCACGTCCAATCTCATCAACAAAGCAATTCTGTGAACCTGTCATCTACATCTACATTAAGACAACTCTTAATTGTCTCATTTTTTGTGCAATCTCTTCGCCGATCCAGTTTGGTGTGCTTATTGTAAACCATGGCTGTATTGTGCACTTCTATCTTCGCCGCGGTAGTATTTTGCACTTATCTTCATCATGTCATTTGAGTGCAGTTTTCATATATTTACCAGCCAATATGTGCACTTCTCAAAACCGCACCATGCCAGTTTTGTGTACTCATGTTTCTACTACTACGAGAAGAGGGGGGAGGTACGACATTAGTGCAGCATGTAGGTATCCCTTTGTTCAACCTTGACTTGCTCAATTACAGTTCTTGTAGCGCAACATCCGATATCCAGTAGTTAGCCGTCGTCCAAGAATTTCCGATTCGTAATCAATATATTTTAAGAGTTAATTTTTTGCAAGAGGGAGGAGGAATATCACACACCTCCTTGCCCAGAATTTGTGAGAGTTATTGAGGTTACGTCAAACGGCATGCAATTAATAAATGAACACATTGAAGCTCATGGTGAGATATTTTCATAATTTACAAACAGCGTTATGTCTGCTTTTAAGTAACACTAATCAAAGGAAATGTGAGAAATATCACCTAACCACGAAATTTATTACACAGAGGCCAATAAAGATCAAATCACTTTCTTCCCCGACGAGGTGTCTGTGTTTGTTCACGGCTTTCTCCTGACTTTCCTGTACTCGACCAAACACCAGCTGACAGAAAACGACGAAGCCTACAAGTAGTACAGCCGTGCCGACTCCGTATGAAGGGGCTAATAATTGATTTATTATATCCATACCACACTCCAGCCTATATGGAGAAGTCAGTAATCGTAGGCGAAACACTTCTCTTCAAGCGAGGTGGCGCTGGAACAAGTTATAAACCAGCCTTGTTGGCAGGGAGCGAAGCGAGAACGAGGCCCGGGGTCGAGCATATCTGTAGAATGATTATTTGGCATGGCGTAATGCCCGTCACTGTACAATAATTAGTACGAAATTATATTTTAGGCAAAGAAATCTTCGACCGGATATGTCTATAACCCAATCATATTTGGGAGATGGAGAGGGGATGGATTCTCCTGCTGTTTTTCAACACAAAAATCTTCATCCTCCATGACAGATCGAGGCCATCGCTGTGCACTGAATCTTCCCCATGCTGTATGCAGGGTGTGCAACAAGAGGGAAGCTATATCGCAAGGCAGTTATACACAATTTATGTTTTATCTCTATATAAATATCTCTGGCTGTTCCAAGAAAAATCCTAAGAGGGGGGTGGGCGGCAAAAAATTTGAAGCCCTACCACCTAAGGAATATTATATTGCTGAACACTCCTATCCACAGGAATTTAATCCAATGTCGCGTCTCTGTCTGGAACCACCCATAGGAATTAAATACAAACATGAGATTTGTCCAAATGTTGGTGTGCCACACTTTTATCCTGATACCCAAAGATATATATATTCTTTTTTTTCTTTTTTTTGCGGAAAAGCCAATGTTATACATTGTCCGGTGCCTAACCTTGACCCGACATCCCGTGGGCAGTGACATCGTTTTACGCCTTCACTGACTAAAGAGTTCTATCTCGGGACTGTCCTATTGTATCTCGACCACGCTTCGATTGAGACTGATCATTTGAAGACCATGAGGATATTGTAAGCCCGATATCCATACGACCCTTGCCTCTCGGGTTAAGTGAAATTATAAACAAGTGACGGAACGTTGCGTCAAAGATCTCACTACGACCGTACTTTTGGTTCAAATGAGTCCACTGAATATACAAACACCACATTGTCTTATGCGATATTCAACATAATTACACCTTATATAAGATAGACGAGTTTTGATTGGTTCTTAGCCGGGGCATTTACGGCAAATTCTCATCCACAAGTCGTTCTCACGCGACTGTCAGGGGCAGCGGGAAATTTGCCTTCCGTTGCCTTTGCCTAAAAGTATTTGCCGAATTATCCCGCCGCCGAATTATTTCCCCTGATGGCGATCTTCGCCGTCTTGTTTGTAAACAAACATGGCAGCGTCCACAGACGACAGATTTGGAGCGTTTGTGTGGTAAATAAAGTTCGGTTCTATTTTATATTACTTTGTGTTATCTTTCTGTCTTCATCTATGCTTCTCTTTAGCATATGCGGTGTAATTATACAGATATACCAGGCTTCGGGGGGGTGTATTTGCGATATATCCCGGTCTCGACCATGGCAAATTTTCTATGATCTTGACCGGGATATATCGCAAATACACCCCCGAAACCTGGTATATCTGTATAAAAATCCATGAAAACATATACAGAATTAAAATTCAAACACCCTCAATTAAAAGGCGCAGATGAACTGTAGCATGGCAATCCCTTAACCCTATCTGCCCTCATCCGCAACCCCCCCCCCCCTCCAAAATCCCGCCCCACCTCACCCCAGTGAACTTTTATCTCGTGCTCCGAAACGGAGAAAGCTTAGCGACTTTGCGACTTACAGCTTATTATATTGGGGTCATTTTGAGCCTATTAGCTGAACCCACCGAGCAGCGGATCTTGAGTAAATTCAAAATGGCGACCATGTGGAGGGACCTGAAAAGTGATGTTTTTTGTCTTTTTTTCTTCAAGATTTTTGTTTTTCTGCGGATAAATGTGGGCAAAAAAATATTTTATTTCACACCAAATGATCATTTGTCAAGTTATCCTGCAGCTTTTGCGAAGAAAGTTGTAAACATGGCAGTGTGACCAACGTCACAGGACCTACGAAATAGGGTTTGATATAATTTAAGTGTGTACTCGAGAGATGACTTGGGGGCCCTGTGTGCTACCATGAGAGAATTTATTTAGCGTCTCTAATTAACAGTGGGAACTATTAACTTTTCCAGATGTCACCGCTGGTGAGTCGTTAGCGTAGCAACTATTATCGCCCTCAGTTTCTATTACCATGGACACTGATCAGCCCAGCAGTACAGCACGAGGTGTTGGGGGGAAAGTCCGAGAGCGCGGGGTACCCTCCCCCCCCCCCACTCGGCATTAGGCGATTTTTTTTTTAATTAGCGTAGGGAATAGTGCTCTGTCAGAGCAGTTGAGAAGTAAATGTTTCTAGTCCAAATAAGACAGGAAACTGGAAAAGAAATACGAATTTGAAGTGAGAAAGGTCAAGATCAGAGATTTGTTAGAATGCAAGAATCAAATCAGGCATCAAATCAGCCATTCTCCATGGATATATTTATTTGGCATTCAACTTCAAGGTACCTCATCTGAAGAGAGTACATAATAATAATCAATGAACAATAAAGCACACACGAAAAAAATAAACAACTGATTATAGGTTACTGAATTTAAAACACAACGATGATTTTATTATCGATTTCTTCAGTAATAACAGATAATAGTTTCATTGTTGTGTTTAAATTTAGTAATTTCTCTCATAAAATCCAGTCATTTTTTATTTCTTTTTGAGGTAGAACATTTTTTAACTAATGACTGAACTGAAGAAATTATGCAATGTTGTATAGGCTGGATATATAAAACGTGCAGTATAATATGCCTTCAATCTCAACGGAATTCCAAGACCAGCAAATCAGTGAAAACGGATACCATCGGAATGTGTGTCAACATTACAATGTATGGTCAGTTAGGCTAAAAATAGATTACTCAGGAATCTCCAGTGTAATACTAGATTCAAGTGTACTGTTAAGCTAGCCATATTATAGATATCTCATAGTACATGTAGATCTAATAGACTGGTTACGACGTACGAGCGAGCGCACACATGCATGTGTGCTTTTAATATAGATATAATTAAAATATTTTTTGGAAGCTGACGTTTTAGAACAACAACAACGACCACCGAAAGCCAACAAAAGATTTACCTTCATTGGACCTCTGACGCTTCTGTGAGAAGAAGTTTTTCAAAGTTGCTTGGCGCTTCATGACAATGATTTATAAAATACATGTCAAGTGATATTCGTGGCTCAGTAAAACTTCGCAGCAGACGAAATAACAACCTCCATTCTCCGATCAAATGATTTGCTTCCTTCATGCATCGTGGCATATACAGCTCGCCTGACGCGAGATTCTGGGATTTCGGTAGCCTTCCGCAATACCACCTGCTAACAGCGACCAGCATGATCACGAGGGTTCCCGAATATTTCGAACAATTTCCGGCAGATGTTCGAGAAGCGTGGCGTGGACTATTAGTGAAAACATGGCGGAGCTACCTGGAAACGTATAATGCCGACATATTTTGGCAAGTACCATTAAAGTTACTGATATTTTCGAGTGCTGGGCGCATAGTCCCAGGCGCTTAAAAGTCACAGTGAAGCATACAGCCAAGGGTTTCCGTTGGGCATGACAGTGCACTCGAGTCATCAATAAATAATAAAAAATTAATTATAAATCATCAGAATTCGATCAGCTCAGAACTTGCTGGTAACAATGCCCTAATGCACGTTCGTGCCAAAAATCAAGGTTCTAATGTCAACGGTTCTCCTTATTTTGCCGACGAAAGTATTCGGATGGACTGACTGACTCACTCATTACCGGACAATTTGCGATCTGTAGCCTACTTCGTAGGAATAAAAATTTGTTGTATTGTTGGGAAAATAATGCGATTCCAAAAGTTGTATTTTCACACGTAAAGCTTGAAATCTACTGAACCTATATTATTCAATCTGTTTCCTTTAATAAAAAAATTGTAAAATTAAATGGGCGATCGTTATTTATTTTGGAATGAAGGCGCATTTAGGAGACTGTTACCAACAAGTTCTGAGCTGACCTGCTTTTGATGAAAATTTCTGGTGATTTTTGATGAAAATCACTGGCGATTACTGGGCGGTGCCCATCTTAATACAGGCAGGATTTCAACTGGGGGTGGGAATTTCCAAGAGTTCAGTTCGCGTTCGAGTCCTAATGCCTACTGTACTTCGTAGGTCCTGTGACGTTAGTCACACTGCTCATGTGATATTATACACAACTTATTGTCACAAAGTAGCACTTTAAAACTCAGGCTCACAAGAGATTATCCATATGAGCATACCGCGAAATGTATAAGCTCTAACACGGTATTGTTAGTGTGTGCATATTTTAACAGTGCTACATGGAGATTAATGTGACAATTCATCATGGAAGACCGCTCCTTATCGAATGTCCAATGTGGCGACAGAGTTGCTATTATTGTGGATGCTGAGTATGACCATGGATTATCGTCCCTGGATGCTGAGTATGACCATGGATTATCGGCCTTGATGCGAACATTTAAGCTTATAATAATCACTTTTAGGACACACACTGCACTATTTATAGACATTCGGTGTTTATCTTTGTCTAATGTTGCAAAAATCCGGTCGATTACTATTACTTTGATTTACACACTCGATGACTACTCTATCACGTGGTGATAGCAGGAAACAACTCACCTAAACCAGGATTGAAGTCAATCAGTCGTTAATGACAATAACCGGATCTTTTCTATAATACTTGATTTACAGTTGGCTGTCAATTCGCGAAAACACGGATGATAATGTGCAATTATTAGGCCTTTTTTTGTGAAACGAATTTTATGTTCATGGTGTTTATATTCGGAAATGATTTCTCACAGGAATTTTCAATTATTGATGATCAGCACGATCCACTAACTCTGTGACACGAGCAAGAGTGGTTAGTAACAGACACGATTACAGAGAGAGCTGTAGGCCATTCATTAGAGAACATTTAGTGTTGCCTGAATCTGTACCGTGCTTCACCGACAATAGGTGTATCACACTCACCATGTACAGCTCTCATCTTATTTACAAAGTACGGTATCGCAACCAGAATCCACAGCTAGGGACTGTTCAAAATTTTTCGGAAGTGGGGTGGGGGGAGAGGGGACTGGTGCAATTTAGTGGGGGGAGCAAGAAGTTTTTTCGGGAGGGGGTTCTTGTCGTTCTACTGGTATAATCAAGGGGGGCATTTTTTTGGTGCCTCAAGCGCTGATTGTCTTTACTTTTTTTTGTGTAAGGGATGAAAGCTCTATGTTGATTTATGTAGAAGAATCCGTTTCCGTTTATTAAGACGGACTGACAATTTAAATGTAAAGTGTGATTAGCGGCCAGTATGGTGGAAAGCTGTCTGTTTGAGTGGATCGTCAATATTTTGATAAAACTTCTGGTTATAGGCGCAGATTGCATGGGCTGCGTGAAGAAAACATAAGCTGACAGCTGATTAGCTGACAAAATGTTGTAAGTGGGTCATTCTCAAGGAAAGGCGCAATTCGTGTCACTCGACCCGAATTTCATTCTAACCAAACTTACGGCTGGAAAAATTCAGATTGTTCATAGTATTCAATTAGTAGAGTAGGAATAACTTATTGCAAGCAATGTCCCGATTGATTTTTTCGGGTAAAATTTCACCAGAACCCTCAATTTAGGGTAAAATAGACCTGTCACTGGATGTAGTGACCTTCTTGATACCACGATAAAGTTGCCAGAAATTCTTTTGTTCTACATTATTCTACCTTTTTGGCAACCAGCTGGATCTGTTCTTTCACTATCTGAATATATTGTTTACAAGAGCAGATTATCTTGTGAAAATGGCACGGGCAAAGGTCTGTCACTGGTTTTCGGGTCAGTGGCGTTACTGTAACTGAAATCGGAGCCAAAAAGCGAACGCTCAAATTAGAAACAAAGTTTTGCCACCAGGCGTCTTCTTTTCCAAGCGCGGATAAGCTTGAGATTCCAAAGGATGTGTTTTATGAAACTCTTTTCAGTATTTCAGTCATTTCTAGCTCCAAATTTTCAGCGTATGTTTATTACCGGTCACTGGTGTTACGAGTCAGGATCAACATGTAGTGGCTCCTCAGTTAAAATATTAACTGATAATAAAGAAATGTGCGTATGAATTACAAAAGCATTGTTTTTGGACCGTCACGACAATATTATACGACGGAGCAGCAATCAATTCCTTCCAAAATGTCAGTGGTGTTACCTGTCAGTGGTGTTACTATTTGTACGGTAAACACCATTGACAATAATGATGATTTTGCTCCAAATTTCAGAACAACTTGAATTTACCTTTCTTCCAGATAACACTAAGTTAAGGAGTCTTGTCATATACGAGTTTTACCCCTAAATAGCTTTCACTTACGGCTGCATTTTTGCCTCTATGATCAAATTGGTCACTGGTGTTACACGAGGTCAGTGGTGTTACTCGAGGTCACTGGTGTTATACCAGGTTGTCACTGGTGTTACATTTCAGTTGGACAAATATTTGAAGAAGAAAAAGCGGTTTTATCAGAAGGCTTTTCATATACGCGTTTTGCTCCTAAATATTCTTCACTTGCAACTGCATTTTTGCGTCGATGAACAAATTAATCACTGATTTGTGTTACACGAGGTCAGTGGTGTTACCGGATTGTCACTGGTGTTACGGATGCAAGAATCGTACAGAAATTCAGAAACACTTGTTTAAGTTGTCCCATATTTCGAAAAAGAAAAAAACTCGATTAGTATAAAGTCAGCATCAAGAATAAATAGGTTTATTATACAGAATCTACATGAATGGTTGATACATACGGTCCAATTGGCTGATTTTGGTGAGCTAGGTAGCATAATTAGGATATTATAAACAAACTTTTTTTCTTAACTTCAATATTTTTTCATCATTGGTCATAGTTACACGCAGTGTATTGCCTAGCATATGTGTATCTTACTATTTCTGTTCTCTTAGTGCCCAATCTACTGATCATTCCTGTGTAACACCACTGACATGATTGAAGATAACTTCACCGTTAAGTGTTACGAAAAATTTATTATTCGGAATTTCTGCGTTTATTGTACGTGTTATAAAGAGTTTTGTCAAATTCTGTAGTCAGTGGTGATCTTAATTTTGAGATATTTCTCCAAGTGAAAATGTGCCTTTCTGTGAGAATGACCCAAGTATGCTGCGTAAGAAAATATACTTGTGTTTACTGGCTGAGATAAAGTCAGATAAGTAGGCCTGTGAAGATCGTTTCTTACTTAGCTATTTTGCGGTGTTCGATAAACCGCTAGTTTTCAGAGTTTGTATAAGTATGAGAATACTACCTGAAAAAGGTTTATAAAAGAAACACCGGGTATAGGTTATTAACAGGATAAATAGAAATAACAATGATAACGATAATTTGTTGTAAACGTTACCCATTATATAGGGCCTATATTTCGACTGCGACTGATAGTTGAACAAGAGTCCTGCGAGTTATAGTAAGGGAACTAAATCTTTTGTATTTTGGTTCTAATTGACAGCTTGAACCTTCTTCTAGAAGATCATCTTCATCGTCGTTCATTGGTTAGGACGTTGGGGAGCAAGTTAGTTTCTGGGTTCCATTGAAATAAAGAAGTCTCAGAATTTATCAGCTGCTGTTGTTGTCGATTACATTTGGGGTGGGGGTCACTATAGTTCAAACTAGTGGTCAAACTAGGTAACTTGGTACTGCCTTATATGCTGAAGAACCCAACTTTTGTCGCATGCATGTTCTCCAGATCACTAGGTTAAGCTTTCAATTTGTCACCAATTGCTTGGTGCCATCAAACGTTTCTTCATCTACCAGGGCCCTATTCAATTACTTCCAAGTACGAGGGGTTCTCTGTGATACTAATCAACAATGCGAAACTTAAGAATGTAGCCTACATAACCATCGTCTAAGGACCAATAAAGCCAAATGAACTGGCATTCAGAATGTTGGCATACGGCACTGGTGTTATTATGAATGCCCTATATTTTAAAAAATATTTTGAATATGACGCAGCATTAACAGTCGATTACAATAAACATTGTACATGTACCGCATAAGACTTTCGCTCATCTGAATCTTGCTGATGTGAATGTGTCACGTATGCGATCTACATTTCTCACACCACATCGGCCAAAAGGAATGTGATACATCTATGTGATGCATTTACAAGCGTCTGATCCGTCCTTCATAATTCAGCCGTCGTCCATTAAAGAATATCCGCGTCCATAATCCAAGGACCTATTCCATATTCCATATTCCATATAACAGTATTAACAACAAATTCAAAAGACAATCATAGTATACATAAACATAGGCTAGTTTCCTGCAAGCGAGAAGCGCTTAACAGTTTTCAATGATGCCGGCAAGACATCGTGTTCCGAAAAATATCAAATCCGTATCGCTGATCAGTATTCTTAATCCAAAATATTCGTTGTAAACTCATCATCTAGTGAATGATGTATCTCAGTCATGCTTTGATTGTGGATGTTCATATGAGCGCCATGAAGATCTTGAAGTACATGGGTTCATACGGCCTCTAGCCCCGGGTTAAGCTGAATTAGACAAGTTACGAAACGTAACGCCATAGATCTTGCACGCTACGTTCGTATTTTGCTATCAGCATGCGATATGTATCGTCAAATCGCCAAAAGCTGTATCACATCCTTACGTTTTGCTTAGTATTTTACGATTCTTTTTCAAAATTAAAGGCCAAAAATTGTGATGTGAGAAATAAATCATCATGCTCGTGGTCACTTATCTGATATTTACCACACTCGTTTTATAAAATCCACGCGAAACTTGCTAAAGCTCGTTTCAAATGGGTTTTATCAAACTCGTATGATAATAATCAGATATATGACCACTTGTAGTGATAATCTATATAGATATTCGAATATATTGTTAGTATGTAAACACGTTTTACAAGCTGCCTGGTTTCCCAATAACAACGGAAGCGTGAAGACAAATTGGCAATATGTATCAATGAGCAGAGTTAATTGATTTGCCTGTTCAAATCATTGCCTGTGGGCCTACTGTAAACAGGACAGTGAATACGTCTCATTATATAAAGTTATGTGCTTGTACATTCCTTGATGATCTTGTCCAGACCTGATAGATAGCCTATATTGGTCTTTTGTATCTTTCAATGCTCAAATGTACCGTTCATTTTATTGAATCTTTTGTGTTTGGAGGTAATTAGAGCAGAACTAGTCCATGGATCAATATCAAAATTGGCGAAGGTACAAAGCTTACCTCTTCAAACTATCTTTACTTGTATGTTCATGATTGGACTTGACTCATACACAAGGACTTCATTAACGCTTCATTAACCTGACACGTGTATGTATCACAACTATAGCTACAGTGTTGACTGTGTGGAATAACATCGAATGACACCGATATTGCAGGCGAAAGATTGGACTTCACCTGAAGTTGTGATATGCCATGGAGTTAGTAGCATTCGTTGTTTCTATTTTGACGTTTATTATGGACAGGTGCTGTGTAGTGTTGGTAATGACCCCCATGCTGTAATCTCGAGCGTCACACCACATTACCTTTCTTTGGTGGATATATTCTGCTGACCCATTTATGATTTTGATATTTTCTTTCACCAAAATCTATAGTTTACTATGGTGTTCTATGTACTTTCCGATATACTGTTACCAAGAAAACCCCGTTTTGGTGAATTGTTTCCCGTTCAACACAGCCGTGGTCCTATAGATGTTGCATTTGTCCTTCGTGATGTTCAAATTTATTCCGAGATTGACTTCGACAGGCGTAACCTCGTTCAAAACATGGACGGACCATGTGTTAGTGGTTGATCTGTTTCTCTAAGCGCCTATTATGTGATGGAATACCAAACATTCAACAATTTCCGCCAATAAACGGACATATTACCACATCGGATAGTTGTTACATTACCACATCGGACAGCTGAGACAAAACCGTGATTGTACAAACTATGGGTACTGCTATTGGAAGTCTCATCGTCGTGGCATTCTGGCTTATTGTGATCACCCGTCCACTCGGTAAGTGCACACTCTATGTACTGTTTTGAACATACACTTATATTTAAATTGTGCCGGAGAATGTTCACTGTTATTGAACATGATTTCCCGTATATAAATACATGAAGTCGTCAGTGAAATCGTCTGTCAGAACTGCATGTTACACAGGCCCAATTCTCCCAAGGCACTGCACAGGACGATTCTGATTTAGATTGGAGTTTATTCGGGAATACCCAGGCGCTCTGGGATATGGAGATCCCACTTAACTATATAGTAAATGATGATGAATGAGAGGAAGACGGAGAACTGTCATATACAAATGTAAAATATACAACACACCATAAATACACGTAAAAGCGCTACAGTCATTGCCGATCTCCATCATTCTCCCAACGTCAGAGTTTGTAACCTCCAAACCGTCGGTCTGATGCCATGAGAATGATCTCCATGAGCATATCACTTAGTGTAGTTTTCGTGATTATATAAACCATATATTGAGATATTTAAACAACTCCTAGCATCCCAGCAGCATTCATGATAGTATAATAGCGCACATCTACATTTGGTATAATATAAATCCAAGTTATAATTAGAGTAGATAGCAAAAATAAAAAAAATCCAAGTTAGACAACTAAATGGCAAATCTGCTCACCTCGTCTGTGGGACAGAAACGATATACCAATATGACCATGCGGCCTCAGGTTACATGTACCTTCAGTTCCATGTGTATCATTACTTTGCTATAAAAGGTTATAGAATTCCGTAGAGATAAACTCAATCCATAAGATAATATGAAGCGAGGAATTGGTTTCCAACTCTCAGAATATTTACACTTTGAACAAGCCTTGATTTATTAGCCAACTAGATAACCGAGTGGATTCTGGAAACTTAGCCAACTAGATAACCGAGTGGATTCTGGAAACTTAGCCAACTAGATAACCGAGTGGATTCTGGAAACTTAGCCAACTAGATAACCGAGTGGATTCTGGAAACTTAGCCAACTAGATAACCGAGTGGATTCTGGAAACTTAGCCAACTAGATAACCGAGTGGATTCTGGGAACTTAGCCAACTAGATAACCGAGTGGATTCTGGAAACTTAGCCAACTAGATAACCGAGTGGATTCTGGAAACTTAGCCAACTAGATAACCGAGTGGATTCTGGAAACTTAGCCAACTAGATAACCGAGTGAATTCTGGAAACTTAGCCATCTAGATAACCGAGTGGATTCTGGAAACTTAGCCAACTAGATAACCGAGTGGATTCTGGAAACTTAGCCAACTAGATAACCGAGTGGATTCTGGAAACTCACCGGAAACCTATTGGAATCTGTAACGTTAAAGTTTCAAGCCAGTTCCTAGAAGGTTTACGGAAATGAAGTTTTCGTGCAGTGGTTCTCTTCGAGGAACTTATCAATGGAAACCATAATGCACAGAAATTGGAAATGTGTCATAGAAGTGGGTCATGGATTGACAGACCTATATATTTGGAAAGTTAACCAAAATTTCTAGTATTTTGTATAATTTCATGCTTGCTGATGTTAATAGTTTTATCTGGATGAAAAAAGTAAAATGTATCCTAACAACCTATATGAGTAAGTGATATCTGGGATAGTCAGTCATTCCCGAATTGTAAGTGGCTGTCGATAAGAGCGAAAAGAAAATTGCAAGGCCAGTATTTACAAACTTGCAGGACTGACATGGAAAGTTCAGAAAAGGGTCGATTTTATAGAAAAATAAAACATGATTTTGAGATGGAAAAATATCTTGATATATTATCAGATAATCTGTTATCCCCCGCCCCACACTTACGTTTTAGGACATCAAATCACTCCCTTTCCAAAAAAAGGGTAGATGGAAAAAAACATCGATTTATGTCTGAGATGTGTACCACTATATCTTTGATTGTGTGCATTTTAATACATTTAGGAAAACAACATCTTATTATTTCTCTACAAGTAAGCTTTCTTATGGTTTACAAAGTTTATTCACCAATCGCATTAATGGTGTTCTTAGGCGAAGAAGGTAAAGGTGTTCTTAGGTAAAATTAATACAAAATGCATGAGTAACTGTTTTTCCATCGCTCCTCTAACAATGAAATGATAAATGAGGATTGCCATTGTTTTATAATTACTGTATTTACTGTATTCTAATCATCAGTCATTCACCTTCATATCATCCGCCATGTACATATGTATTTGCAATTCGTTATGTAACCTCTTATGCCCGACACGGGCATGAGGAATAAACTGATTGATGGGTCACACCTAACGCCATAGTAAGAGCACCGAGGTAGCTGTTGATGGAAGACGCCACACAATACACAATCGGTATGTAGGTTCTGAATGGTTCCTCTTTGGTTCGTCGATGAACTACCATGCCAAGGTTAGTTCGAAGCAAGAAACATAATAATAATAATAATATAATCAAGCAGAAACATTTGCTGACTGAAGAATCCCTGATTGACACTCAGCGTTGATTATATACATTATGCTGCATTTCTTCAAACAATTAGCGAAAGACAATGTAAGGCAGAGTATTGGATTAGACGATAATGGAACATATTGACTATCCGTATGTTTACACAGCGTGTTACACCGGCTAAAACCCACCGGAAACACGTACTGTGTGTTTTGCAAATAGCTGATAGAATTGTATGCAGCAGGACACTGCAACTACATCAATCGATACCAGTCTGTGCTTGTACACCCCCAGTTTATAATTATTCTGCGGTAACTATTACACCCCTCCCACATCGCTGGAAATTGTACAGACAATGTTTTCCTGGAGTTATTTTCTTTTGAATAACTCTAATAACTTTGCAGATTAGGCACGGGGCGTTTGCCTTGTAGAGTATTTTAAATTTGGGTAATCCTATTCAATATTGAATACTATAAGTATTGGGGAGGGGGCAGTCTATTATTTCTCTACTAGCACAGCACACTGAAGACCACAGACGAGTAAGACCAGCCTCATGACGACAAATATTATAAAACAGCACCGTGAGTGACAACACCCCAGAAACCACCCTGACCTAGCCATTTCAGTGGAATCACCAAAACCCACACCTTGACCACGGACAATCAACGGAAACAAGAACAGCTTCTACATTCAAACCAAATCGAACAATGCCTACCACAACCACGGACAATTGAAACCATACTCACTGAAGACAACACAGATCAGATGTGCCACACCTGAGATGCCACCGATGTAATATATGATCCTTTGACTTTCATCTATATAGGATGTAGACCTGCCATCCTGTACCCCAATACGCACTCCAAGCAATTGTTACAGGCACAGATTTCTGGAAGAACCCGCATATGGTTCTCCCAGTTTTTTCTGGACGGCGTTGTGTGTATAGAGGGGTACAAAGACAAAGGAATCACCCACGCGACTACAATATACAATGAACACATATTTACCAATATAACCTAATCAAAAACCAAGCGATGAACCTGTACATAGACAAATCTTCTATTCTAAACTATTTATATCTCCATCCGCACATTTATTATTATTTACTTATTTATTTATTTATCTATATATTTATTTACTTATTTATTTGTTTATTTGATAATACAGCACTTGTAAACATCTTTAACAAACTAAGAAATGTAACGTGTAATTAAAATAAAACATTGAGTTGATGGGCTGCGAAATCCGTACGGGAAGCGGCCCTTAAACTGCAATTTCAATCAAAGTCTATTATTTCATCAAACTGTAACCATGGCAACATGTTTGGTATCATTGGATGCAACAAGAAATGATATCTGAGGTAATGCACGAATTTGACGGATATATCTGAAATTTTACTTGAATGTGACATCATTGTGACATCACCGAACTGAACGAAAGTAACCTGGAAAATGACCTTGGTTACCTTGGGTTATTTTTATGTCTCTTTGATCGTTTACAGCATCACGAGCAAATTCAAAACGACAGCCATGATGGGTCTTGCGATATTCAATTTTATTAATGTTTTTCTTTTTTTTATGGTCATTATCGCTCTCACACACGCTATGCATCTGATCGAATTGGTTAAAACCAAAGCCTTTGCTTTAATGAACATTGCTTTAATGAACATTGCTTTCATTAGGTAGGGGTATGAACCCTATCTGGCCTGGGCTTTTTGGGACCTGTCCATGCCTGGGGATGGGAGGGGGGGCGAAATGCCCCCCCCCCTAATTATTTTTCTTATCCCTTGAGCTGAGGGAGCTGAAACTTACCACGCTATACCCTTGAGTCAAGCTCTACCAGAAAATGTAAAAAAATCCAAGATGGCCGCTTTGATGACGTCACAGTGACGTCATTTTCAAAACCGGCATTTTTTGGTCGATTTTTCGGTCGGATTTTCCGAATTTTTTATTTATGCAATTTCTCCGCAAAAACTGCATGATAAATTAGTAAATATTAATGTGATGTGAAATAAAATAGTTTTTGTGACAAAAATATCACTTTTCTGGTACCCCACGTGTCCGCCAGCCATGATTCTCTGCTCAGGGGGTTATGCAAATGGGCTCAAAATGACCCCAATATGATAAACTATAAAGTCCCGGAGTTTCAGCACTCCATTTTTCGTTGTTCTGGAGATAGCGCAGAAAGTTTGGTAGGGGGGGCCATAATGCCTCCAGGCCAGGCATTGCCAATGTTATCCCAGTGCTTGTCCATGACATTATCCCCCAGCGACATTTTCCCCCACGACATTTTCCCCCACGACATTTTCCCCAGGCGATATTTTCCCCCAGCGACATTTTCCCCACCCTAATATTACGTGCTGTAATAATTACGATCTGCCAACAATCGCAGTCGCGGTCATTTCCTCACCTTGAATTTTTTTTTACGTTTGCACGTAGGAGAGTTCTAGGAATTCAAGTGAGATTACTTTTTAGTTCAACATCGGCAGATGTATGCAAACGTGCCTTCTTTTCAGCCAAAATAAATAAGAATAGATTATCAATATCACGCTCTTATGTTCTGTTTTCTGGCTGTTATTTACTTCTTAGCACGGTGTTATGTAGCCTACCGACCGCAATATCGTCAGTTTTCCTGATAATTTTTTTCTGTGATAACGTATTTTTTAAAAGTTCAGTTTTGACTAAATCGTTATGAATGAAATATGTTTTATTTTAATGTTCAGTTTTGTATCAAATCTTTATGAATTAAATATTTTCAATTCAAATTCGAATGTCTAGTAATCTATCGGAATATATCGGCAGTGATGATGAAGTGATCAATAATATATAATATAAAATTTTTACCGCTTTCATGCAGCGGGAATTTTTTATCACTTTCCATTCATTGGCATATAATCTTCTTGATTATAACGAAGTCCGTAAATAAAGTAATCCGTAAATAACTTCAAACTTCTTTGAAGCATTGTTTATATTATACTCTTAGTGAAGCTGACTTAATGATTAATCCGTAATCCTATGGTAAGTCATCTAGCCTACCATTGTTTCACTCGCCCAATTGTCTTCATCTTACTGCTAATATACATATTATTACTATATCTAATAAAAAATACACCTGAAAATTCAATCTTGTTCATTTCGTTAAAGATGTGTTTGATATTGATAATCTATTCTTATTTATTATGCCTACGTTTGCATACATCTGCCGATGTTTAACTAAAAAGTAATCTCCCTTGAATTCCTAGAACTCTCCTACGTACAAACGTAAAAAAAAGGTGAGGAAATGACCGCGACTGCGATTGTTGGCAGATCGTAATTATTACAGCACGTAATATTAGGGTGGGGAAAATGTCGCTGGGGAAAATGTCGGTACCCCGCTTAACCCTATCTGGCCTGGGCGGTTTGGGGTGTACCGCAGCCTGGGTCCTCTGGGCTTTTATTTTCAGAGTTACCATGGTTACATTCATCCCAGTTACCATGGTTACATTCATCCCAGTTACCATGTTTACATTCATCCCAGTTACCATGGTTACATTCGTCCCAGTTACCATGGTTACATTCATCCCAGTTACCATGGTTACATTCATCCCAGTTACCATGGTTACATTCATCCCAGTTACCATGGTTACATTCATCCCAGTTACCATGTTTACATTCATCCCAGTTTATCTCCAATACTTTTCAAGGTAACTTTAGCAAAAGATAATGTCATTATGTATGAGAAGTGGATAAAAACGTCACCTCGAACTATTTTGTCATATCATGAGGTTAAATGACGTTGTAATGGCCTCCTTTAAATTTAAATGCGATAAATTCACCCAGTGAATTATTTAACCGCTCCCATTGTACCAAATATAAGACAGCTTGGGGTTCTTTACTTTTGCACATGCTGTTCGGTTATCGATTCCTAAAGTTGATTTCCTAAGCACAATGTCAGTGGTTTCCATGATAAATAACTATGTGTTACATAATTCAGAATGCAAGCGTTTTTCAACTTGACATATTATAGGCTTTCAGCAAAGGGAAGGAGGTTGCACTGTGTTGGCTCACGCTCTGTGACATCTGGGAATAATTATATAATTCGATACCCAGGGCCGATAAGGCTGTTTGCCCGTGATAGTTGGTTATTTCACGCTCAGTGGTGTGATGAGACGATAATGAACTTCAATTTTGCTGTTACCATCAGTTGTCATTATTCAGCATTAGTTTTACAGATTGTCCCTGAAATGGCGTATAAATAGTTGGTCAAATACCGTCGGAATGCATGTTCTACCTGCACAGCGACGAACAGAAATTATCACTTGGTGACCGTCAACACATTCAAACACACCGTGTTCAGGCACTTAATATTTGAATTTGTAAATAATGACATGTCTTTTAAGAGTGTACCTGAATGTTTCAATCCGTTTTATGTGTTACATAATGCAGCCATTAGGAATATCGTCAAGCATAATAGCCATATGTGTTTAACCACAGTGACCGTATTAGGATATTTTGCGCACAGCTAGTGAGAAAAGATATGTGATAAATGTCCCCAAACTTCTTCAAACATTTTATTAGAAATTCAGAAGAATAGCAACATTCGGATTTTGCCACTTATGTAGCAGAATTGGCAAAAACATAATGAAAAGAGTATATCAGATTGAGACCAGACCCATCTACTTCTATATTGCGCCGGATATTTTTTTTCGTCCCGTGTTTGCACTGTGCTTATTTTATCAGTCTTTGGTGGACTTGCTCGTTAGAGATATGTCACGTGTGATTAGGAGAAAATAATTACACCTTCAAGTACTCACTTGTGACCATTTTGATGAACGTCACCGAACCGTAAACCCTAACTAGAGCAGACTTTGTTCAGTTGGGCTATGGCATATGTTATCAAGCGTCCTCAATGTATTTCGCTCCAGAAATGGTATATATTGATATATACAATCTCTGGTCTCTATAGAGTGTTGTCAGTATCGCACATCGATAGGGAAATACGAGCTCGGTGGGAACTCATTACTGCAAAGTTTTAGAGCTTGTATCTGATTCCGCAATAGACACCATTAGGAACATTATATGGACACTATTAGGAACATTATATGGACACCATTAGGAACATTATATGGACACCATTAGGAACATTAATTGGACACCATTAGGAACATTATATGGACACCATTAGGAACATTATATGGACATCATTAGGAACATTATATGGACACCATTAGGAACATCATATGGGACATTTACTGGGAACATCATATGGATATCATTAGAACATTATATGGACACACCATTAGGAACATTATATGGACATCATTAGGAACATTATATGGACACCATTAGGAACATTAATTGGACACCATTAGGAACATTATATGGACACCATTAGGAACATTATATGGACATCATTAGGGACATTATATGGACACCATTAGGAACATCATATGGACATCATTAGGAACATCATATGGACATCATTAGGAACATTATATGGACACCATTAGGAACATTATATGGACATCATTAGGAACATTATATGGACATCATTAGGAACATTATATGGACACCATTAGGAACATTATATGGACATCATTAGGAACATTATATGGACACCATTAGGAACATTATATGGACACCATTAGGAACATTATATTATATGGACATCATTAGGAACATTATATGGACACCATTAGGAACATTATATGGACACCATTAGGAACATTATATGTACATCATTAGGAACATTATATGGACACCATTAGGAACATTATATGGACATCATTAGGAACATTATATGGACACCATTAGGAACATTATATGTACATCATTAGGAACATTATATGGACACCATTAGGAACATTATATGGACATCATTAGGAACATTATATGGACACCATTAGGAACATTATATGGACATAATTAGGAACATTATATGGACACCATGGACATCATTAGGAACATTATATGGACACCATTAGGAACATTATATGGACACCATTTGGAACATTATATGGACATCATTAGGAACATTATATGGACACCATTAGGAACATTATATTATATGGACATCATTAGGAACATTATATGTACATCATTAGGAACATTATATGGACATCATTAGGAACATTATATGGACACCATTAGGAACATTATATGTACATCATTAGGAACATTATATGTACATCATTAGGAACATTATATGGACACCATTAGGAACATTATATGGACACCATTAGGAACATTATATGGACATCATTAGGAACATTATATGGACATCATTAGGAACATTATACGGACATCATTAGGAACATTATATGTACATCATTAGGAACATTATATGTACATCATTAGGAACATTATATGTACATCATTAGGAACATTATATGGACACCATTAGGAACATTATATGGACACCATTAGGAACATTATATGGACATCATTAGGAACATTATATGTACATCATTAGAAACATTATAAGGACACCATTAGGAACATTATATGGACATCATTAGGAACATTATATGAACATCATTAGATAAATTATATGGACATCATTAGTAACATTATATGGACACCATTAGGAACATTATATGGACACCATTAGGAACATTATATGGACATCATTAGGAACATTATATGGACATCATTAGGAACATTATATGGACACCATTAGGAACATTATATGGACATCATTAGGAACATTATATGTACATCATTAGGAACATTATATGGACACCATGAGGAACATTATATGGACACCATTAGGAACATTATATGGACATCAGTAGGAACATTATATGGACATCATTAGGAACATTATATGGACACCATTAGGAACATTATATGGATATCATTAGGAACATTATATGGACATCATTAGGAACATTATATGGACATCATTAGGAACATTATATGGACATCATTAGGAACATTATATGGACATGATTAGGAACATTATATGGACATCATTAGGAACATTATATGGACATCATTATGAACATTATATGGACATCATTAGGAACATTATATGGACATCATTAGGAACATTATATGGACACCATTAGGAACATTATATGGACACCATTAGGAACATTATATGGACATCATTAGGAACATTATATGGACATCATTAGGAATCCTATATGTACACAATAAGGAATGTTATTGTAGCCGGGCATGTGAGGGTGAAAAATACAAACACCAGCACTGGTTTCTGGTCCATCTATTAAGAACCTTAAATGCACATTGTTAGGTATTTTATATAGGCATTATTGGGATCCTAATATGGACACTATTAGGAACTTTGTATGAACCTTATCTTGTGCAAGATCTTATGCACACCACAAGCAAATCGTAGCTGTAATCGTGTTCTATGTCATTCCAATGTGAATATGATATTACAGTTATGAACCGGCGCATCTATATTTACAAAACTGAAAATGTAGCAACACATTGTGTCCCAGTGATGGCAATTGGTACAACTGTGCCATTAACGGTTGGTTTACAGCACTGTGTTTATGTGGTCAAGCGGCACATCAAGTGAGGCCGTCGGTGAATTAGTGTGGAGATTCGAGGTTCGAAATGATGTCGGTCAATCCTGGATAAACGACCTGATGTACTTTAAACCGTGTGATTTCTAGCAACCAAACGACCACTCACACTATTTTTATGAATTGTTCATATTTAGGTTGAACTTCTACTGTATTGATCTAGTGAGTTCATAGTAATCGGTGCTTTATTAAGCTGGGTTATGACGAGTATCCTGTTACATGTATCTGCCGTAAGACAGGTCTACAGCTTCACATTTTCAATCAGTTTCAGTGTCAGCTGCAAAGTGGGAGGTTTGTGCTATACCAACTATTCGATCATATTTTTTGATTGTCACTTCCTGTTCTTAACCAATCAACTCATATTTTTTTTTATACATTTAGAAGTCGGTGTATATAACATAAGGCCATTCTATGGATAACAACTTTTTTATTGCTGTGGAGCTGACGTTTCGTTGGAGATACTACCAGCCTTTTCAAAGCTAATGAAAAGCTTTGAAAAAAATTGGAAGTATCTCTAACGAAACGTCAGCTCCACAGCAATAAAGAAGTTGTTATCCAATGAATGACCTTGTGTTAATTAACTGATAGAATAATTACTTCCGCTGTATGGCATTATCCTATTGAAACAGCGACAGACAGAGTGACTAGTCACAGGAGCAAGAGCGTGTCAGAGCACTGTCAGCGGATCATCTAATGGAATCCTGATGACGGAGATATATCAATTATCAATGTGGAAATTCTTCACGGGACACGACTCCTGTCCACGTCGAATATGATGACAGAGCAGTGCGATTATGCGAGTGAAATATTTCCACGAATGCTTGCTAGACGTGTATTACCACACGCGATGCCTCTATTTTATTCTATTACCACACGCGATGCCTATATTTTATTCTTGGAATATCTATGCTATGTATGTCTAATGTAGTATACATAAAGTCGATTTCGTTCAGTTTATTACCGTCATTAGATTATGTTGGAGATGAATAATCCATACCGCGGTCTGGAGCAGGGTACATCTAACCACAAACATGATTGAAGTTAATAAACCGTTAATGACAATAAATGGATTGTTCGTAATCCTAAACTTATCTATTTGGATACCAACTTGCTATATCGCGCACAATACTGTGTAATTATTAGGCCATTTTCAAGAAACAAATTCTATATTCCATCTGTTTATGCTGTTTGCATTCCCTAATGGTCGTACCAGTCTAATAATATTTTCTTTTTATATTTGATCATCACGCTCTACCAAATCCACGACACGGGCAATAGCGGATGGTAATCGACTTGTTTACACCAAGAGCTGCTGGCATTCCGAAGAGAATATTTAGGGCTACCTCATTCGGTACCAGGCTTCATACTGACCATGTAGAGCTCTCACCTGTTTTTTCACAGAGTAAGATATCGCAGACAATTTCATAGTGATGAAATATGGGCGGTGTGTAACACATTGACATAAGCTTATCATATCACCGTACCCCTTTAATGGTAACAGTGTATCACATAAATGGTGCATTTTAAGCCTTATGAAGGAGGGGTAAGTATGGTGAACTGGGAACATTCTATTGGGATAGTCTCCAAGGCTGGCGTGCTGCTGTTTTGTTAGCTCCGGTGTAGCCTTGTTCCATACTACGTGAGAACAACGCTACGGCTGCAAGCCAGTCACCAGATCGAGTTGTTGGGAAATTGCCGTACGGGCAATATTTGCCAGACCAATTGACCATAACCAATCAAATAATTCGATTCTATGTCCACTTACCTTTCATAAAAATCCTTGTTTATGAGTGACCGTCCGTTTTTAGCTTGGCAAGAGATCGAAACTCGGACGAGGGGGTTATACTGTCCATGTAAAACTTATCGATGTAAAGATGGCGGCGATGTGGACAGTTTTACCCCCCTCGTCCGAGTTTCGATCTCTTGCCAAGCTAAAAACGGACGGTCACTCATAAACAAGGATTTTTATGAAAGGTAAGTGGACATAGAATCGAATTATTTTATTGGTTATGGTCAATTGGTTCGGCAAATATTGCCCGTACGGCAATTTCCCAACAACTCGATCTGGTGACTGGCTTGCAGCCGTAGCGTTGTTCTCACGTAGTATGGAACAAGGCTACACCGGAGCTACTGTTTTGTTGAATTTGATTTCGATGCATTTGAGAAGAGAGCACCAGAAACCTAATCTCTAGTCTAAGGAGTGCCCTTATCCGTCCGGCCATTGGATTTGGTGGCAGACAACATTTTCTTTGGACATATTTCAGCTATAAATGGATATGTTGTGGCAGATCTTAGTATTTGTTTTATTTTATCCTAATGGGAGGTGTCCGAACACTATCGTCGGAAAATTCTATCTGTTTTGAAAAATTGCCATTTTTTTTCAAATTATAACTTCAAAGCTGCATGGCCCCAAACGTGATCTACTCGCTTAAGTCGGTACTGAAGCTCATTTATGCACAATAGTTATTCTGGGTTGTCCACGTGAGCTGTTGGTCCGGACCAGAGAGGCCAAAACCCCAGAAGCATAATCTATGACCTCCAACGCAAGGTTTCCGATCGGGTTGCCGAACTATTAATAGTTTTGTCTGGAAGCCTAAATTGCCTGTTTTGTACCTTGCGGTGCTCAGATTTACTGACTTACTTTGATTGAATGGTTTGAATTTGAGGGTAATTGGAGCAGAACGAGTCCATAGATCAATATCTGAGTGGGCGAGCTTCAAAATATATTTCGTGGTTTGGTCACGGTCGGAAAACACACACACTGGGACTTGAATGCTCCATTTATACCTACCACGTGTGCTACAGTTCACTGTAGATACAGTGTTGGCTTCTAGGAATCACCTGGAGTTATACCGATATTGCAGGCGGGAGTTTGGGGTTTAACTGCAGTTGTGAAATTCCATTGAATTAGTGCCGTTTGCTGTATCTGGTTTTCTGTAACGTTATTATGGGAAGCTGGTTTGTGATGCTGCATGGCAGACACCCCCATGTCTTAATGTGATTTTCAGACATAAATCATGATTGTTTTATCCCATTGTCGTATAACGGCGGATATGCTTTTGGTATTACAATGTTTCAATACAGGCTTATTGGAGAAAACATACTATCGTGTTTTGCTGGATTTCTCGTGCGTTGAAGCATGTTGTCAAAAATTGGAAATTTCTGAACGGTTCGCTCGCTCAATGGATATGTGATGGTATAGGGAATATGGATATGACACATCCATAAACAATGCTTCGTTGACGGAATCTTGGAACGATGTCAACTGGACGACACATGTGAATATATGTACTGTTAAGGTAACGTTGGAAATACCAAACAACACAAACTAAAGTCACGTGTTATCACTTGACAGATCTCTCTAGTTCAGATGATTGAACGCTGAACACTCAACTATTGAACTTACACAGTATCACATTCGATAGCTGTCACAAAGCCATGAGTGTACAGATATAGGGTATTAATACCTGAAGTATCATTGTCCTGGCATTCTGGGTGATGGTGATATCCCGCCCACTTGCTGAGTGTAAACTAATCACACTAGGTACCAATTTTCAAGGTGTACACTCTATGTACTTTAGGGAAGTGTATACTCTAGGCACTAGTTATATGTACACTTCGGCTAATAGTGATAAATATGTGTACACTCCATGTACTAACTGTGTAAGTGTACACTCTATGTACTTTTGGGAAGTATATACTCTAGGTACTTGTTATATGTACACTTCGGCTAATAGTGATAAATATGTGTACACTCCATGTACTAACTTTGTAAGTGTACACTCTATGTACTATGTTGTACGTGTATATTCCGGGTACTAAGATCGGATAGCTGTCACGAGACCACGAATGTACAGATATTGGCTATTATTATTGGAAGTCTCATTGTTCTGACATTCTGGTTGATGGCGGTCATCCCCCAACTTGGTAAATGTACACTCTACGTACTTACGTGGTACGTGTACACTATAAGTACCTATTTCAAGCCGTAAACTCTAGGTACTTTTGGCAAGTGTACATTCTATGTACTTCATAAGCGTATATTCAAGGTACTACATGCAACTTGGTAAATGTACACCCCGGGTACTTCGTAGGTAAACAGAGTATGTACTAACTTGTGTACACTCTAGATACTAACTTGGTAATGTACACGCTAGGTACTAAATTGATAAGTGTATACTCTAGTTATTTGCTAAGTGCTATGAACTATTTGCAACATACAATTATATTTATGTTCTACATCTGCCATGTTCCGCTGAATGATCATTATTATTGAATATGAGTTCCAAGAGAAGAAGCCTTCACTAGGAATCGCTAGCTCATAAGGCAAGAAGAACTCGTGTGCCCTCTCTTACACACGCGTAGCAAATGCTTCGAGACGACTGATCTCCATACCAAATTGTCATTTCTGTATTATAAAGTTACTTGTGTTTAGTCACCTAGAGAAATGATTGGTCTTGCCATGGACTTGAATATATATTATACATATTCTAGATACATCGGCAAAGTGTGACTGAGATGCTCCATTGCATGCCTTGAACCATTTTGGATGAGTATGACCTACTCTAAGTAATAGCAGGCATCAGATACGACATTCAATATACAGCAGTCGTCCATAAAATAGTTAGAACTAATTGTTATGTCAATTACAAACAATTGCACATGAACTAAAAGTAATAAAAACACGGCATATTTTCATACAAGAAAGAAGCGGTCAAAGCCAAACACATTAACGACAAGAACAGCATCGTTGTGGCGATTGTTTCGTTGAAACCACAGCTGCTTCCTTTTACAATGACATTAACAAATTACCAGACTGACGAGACAATCGGATCTCTCGAGATACAATTGACCCTCATTGGGTAGGAGATATCCATTGATATCAATAAATAACGAGATGGGATAACTGGTGCCCCAATGATAACATGCTACTTAGTGTTTGTCTCCAATATGAAAACGACGAAGACGAATGACACCTCATCAAATTGGACAGGTCAGGGATAAGGACCGATGACTTAGTTCGACTCTCAGAACTGATTTGTTCTACGGCCCAAACACAGACGAGTTGCTGATAGAATAATCCATGATTATACACATTCGGCTGAAATTCAACAATCAACAATCAGCAAAAGACAATGAATTTAAAGGCCGAGGTCTGAGCCAGCCGAAATCGTACTACATGACTATCCGTATGTTTGCTCGGCTTCTTACATCGACTAAAACCCACCAGATATACACGTACTGTGTATTTACACAATACGATCCAATTCCGAGCAGTACAGCACGACAATCAAACCAATCGATTCCAGTCTGTGCTTGTAATACCGACTCGATTTATAACATCTGCGAATAACCTTTTCATCGATATCCAGAAGTGACAATCCTGTTTTCCCGTGATAATGGTTTTTATTATATACTTGGCGATGAGATAGTGAAAATTATCAATCAAATAAAAGCGATATTTTCACGGAGTGATGATATGAAAAATATCATCACTGTGATGATATGGAAAATGACGTCACAGCGCATAAATACATGTCACCGTGGTCACAGTGATGAGGCAATTGACCGAACCTCCACAAGGTTTATGCGCCAAAGAAAAACAAGCTAAATATCTGGGAAGATTTGTATGTTATTATGCCTTATGATGACCACATTTTCACAGGAAATAAAACACAAATAAGCATCAAATGATTAAGAAATACCGGCAATGGCGATAATGGGATCGACTCGTCACGTACGCGTGCACCTGAACATGCGCGACGTGACTGCAGTTTGGCCAGAGCAGTGCAGAGTGCAACACCAACTCAGCGCGGAAAATAAAACACATTCCTCAATTGAAGGCTCGAAATTGGGGTCATATCATGAAAATGTCGCACCAAAGTTGATGAGAAAACATGAAAAACAACTTAATTCAACGACAGGGAACTCTTGTCAGTGAGTATTCATTAAGAATCGGCAAAATCACAATGACAACTCCGCAGGCTCTCACCACCGTCGAAGATCCACACAACAACAAATACGCACGACCGGTAAATGTAAATCTGGCTGTAACTTACTGTAACCATTCGGGGAGAGGGAGTTGGCTGACGGGTCGGCAAGAAAATCGTTTATTTTAGATTTGAGATAAAAAGCTAATAAAATTCTTGAGATCTGCTGGATGTCATCGATACTAAAGTGCAGGATACCCGACTGAAAGAAATTCGCTTGCAGCACGTGTGATTTGTTGACAGCAAAGTAGTCCGTGAGTGACGTCACAGTGAAAATAACCAGTGTTTCAGTGCATCTTCAGTCGTAAAAGCCAACAAAATCTGAATTATTTTAATGTTTTAAAAAAATCAGGACAAAGTAGTACAACAGAAGTATATAATAAAAAGAAAATCACCTGTTTCTTGACGAATACCATAAATATTTCATCTCGTGGGGTGAGAAAATTGGCATTTTCACTCGTGGCTTCGCCACTCGTGAAAATACTAATTTTCTCACCCCACTCGGCCACGAGTGAAAATGCCAATTTTCTCACCCCACGAGATGAAATATTTATGGTATTCGTCAAGAAACAGGTGATATCCTCTATATATCACGCCCAGTGGTACCATAAAATAATCACGAACTTTGTTTATGATATTATCACCACTTTTTTTATTATTCATCTTCTTTAGTTCGCCAAGTTTAGCTGTGTCGTATTGTACTGGACCTCATTTGGTTAATGAATATTCAATTCAATTCAATTCAATTGTAAATAATCGTAGGGCCTATTTCATAAGACAACACCAATTACAAATGTGTATGACATGAAAATTATAATAAAAAACACGTCATGGTTTTCCTACAAGGGAGAAAGTGACAAAGTCATACGAGTTAACGACAGGGACAGTATCATTATAGCGCTTGCTTCACAAAAACCACAGTTGCTTCTTTTTGCAATGGTATGACCAAATTCAGTACCAGGCTGTCGAGACAATCGGAGCTTTCCAGATGCACATGACCCTCTCTGGGTAGGAGATATCGATTGAAATAAATAACGAGATCGGACAACTGCATAAAGCCTTACAATGTACGTTATGCGCGACAAAATCAGTCGGGTGCATTGTGTGAAACACAGCTTGTCAAGTAGCTTTTCCAGGTTCATCAAGGTTCCCTATATGTAGTCACCTATTCTATTTGGCTTACTTGACGAAAAGGCCACATAAACGCTGGTACCCCAATGATAAGACTTAATTATATTACGTTCATAAAGTTTGACCGCGGTTCGCAGTTCGCAGTTCGTTATTCGCGGGGACCAGTCATTCAGCGACTCATAGCAGCGCCCCTAGCAGCGCCGCCTGGCGTCAGATTTGAGATGAGAATATGCAATTCTCTCCTGCTATGCAGAGTTTGGAGTTCAAGGTACTCATAATAAAAATAATACAGATTTCCATATCTGAAGAAATAATTGCTGGTCCCTCGAATAACGAACTGTGGACTGCGAACCGCGGTCTAACTTTATGAACGTAATTATATTCGTCCCCAATATGACGATGACGAAGATCTGTTCGTCAATATGAACCGATGAATTAGTTCTGATCTCAGAACTCGGTTGGCCTATACGGCTCACACACATATGAGTTGCTGATAGAAGAATGCATGATTTACACTCCGCGTTGATTATACACGTTCGGCTGCAATTCTTCAAACAATTAGCAAAAGGATATTGAAATGTAAGACAGAGGGTTGGGTCAGCCGAATGGTGTGGTTATTGACTACCCGTATGTTGACACGGTTTGTTTCCCCGGTCAGAACCCTCCAGAAACATGTACTGTATATTTACGATAGATTATTCAATTCCTCTCAATACATCACGATCATCATTCTAATCGATAGCACTCTGTGCTTGTAATACCGACTCGCCTTACACCATTGACGAATAATAACAGCGAATTGATACTCAGAACTGACAATCCTGTTTTCCTGTGATAAAGGTTTAAATCACGCCCAGAGGTACAATAAAATAATCATGAATTTCGATTATGATGTTATCACCATTTGTTATTATTAATCTTTTTGTTGTAGTTTTGCAATTTTCCTGCGTCATATTACTCTACATACGAGCATAATTGGTCTCCTCGTAACTCTCATAACCATGGACTAATTGAGATACACCACAGATACACCACAGATACACCACACCAAAACGACCGGTAAATTCCCATGGATTACGTGACACATGTGCTGTCTGCTTAGTACCATCGAAATTGTTGCTTTCTTGTAACCGCTAGGTTCTCTTGATATATTATATATCTGCTTGGACTATCGTGATATACAAGTACTATGATTGAAGTGTTTGTATTATGAACACTGAATTGAATCTACCATGATTGTCTCCTAAATATGGAATATGACGCCTATATTACCGGATACTCCAACATCATTCCGATATGACGCCTGTATTGAACACCCCTGTCACCGGATACTCAACATCAGTTCGATATGACGCCTGTATTGAACACCCCTGTCACCGGATACTCAACATCAGTTCGATATGACGCCTGTATTTAACACCCCTGTTACGTATACTTCAACATCATTCCGATATGACGCCTGTATTGAACACCCCTGTCACCGGATACTCCAACATCAGTTCGATATGACGCCTGTATTTAACACCCCTGTTACGTATACTTCAACATCATTCCGATATGACGCCTGTATTGAACACCCCTGTTACCGGATACTTCAACATCATTCCGATATGACGCCTATATTGAACATCCCTGTCACCGGATGCTTCAACATCATTCCATGTGACGCCTGTATTGAACACCCCTGTCACCGGATACTCCAACATCATTCCGATATGACGCCTGTATTGAACACCACTGTCACCGGATACTCCAACATCATTCCGATATGACGCCTGTATTGAACACAACCTTGTTTGACAGGTTTCTGCAATAATGTTCTGTGACATTTTGCAGAGGATCTAGAAACTATTAATAGGCGTCATATGTCTACCTTGTATGCAGGTCCTTCTGGGATATTGCTATACGGAAAATGGATAGATAACTATGTCATCGTTGTAATTGTCTCTATTTTCGTAGAATCGATGTGAAAGAAAGCCATTTTCATTGATGTAAATTTATAGGACGGGAGGGAGGGAATTTGGCTTAATGTCACACTCAAGTTTGTTTCACTCATATGGTGACAGTCAGTTTGGTTGGGGGAGGAAGCCGGAGTACCCGGAGAGAACCACCGCCCTTCGGCATGTAACTGACAAACTTTCACACATGGACTAGCTGGGCTCGAACCCGTGCCGGTTCAGCGGTGTGAGGCTAGCGGTCACCAGCGAAGCGCCTTAGACCGCTCGTAAATGTATAGGTACAGATATGATGTCCCATCTGGGCTATCAGAGCTTCCCTTCAAATCCAGTGAAAAGAGGAGGAAAATAATCTTCACAGAGTGGCTAATATATGGATTATCCAGCGCTATAGGAGCTCGTCTATATACCGTCTATATACCGTTTGGTGATTGAGAAGGAACAGGATTTAAAATGGTTATATTTTGACAATTTATATGTGTAAGCGTTCTTCATTCGAGAACAGATCTGCCGGAAGTGGTGCACAATTTGTACCCATTGGTATATCTAATCACGCTGTTGGTGTATGGTGTTACTGAATTTCACATAGATATTATTAAAGCGAAATTCATTCAACCATTCACGTATATGCAAAGCAACATTCCAGGAATGAACTCTTTTTGTGTAGTAGAACTGAAGAAAGCCTTATGGCTTCTTGCATTACGATATTGATGACCAGTTTTATTGAATACCGGTAGTATAAATTAACTGAGGTGTTTTAATAATCCTGATGAGAAATAGTAGAGATAGAGTCGCGAAATATCAAGTAGGTACATGACTGTACAACTTTTGAATTACCGGAAGCTATAATCTATCTCGTGTGTTTTGCTGTTGTTTTTTTT